>JASSRZ010000072.1:3866685-3883136 GCA_032164315.1 Malacoctenus gilli | reverse complement strand
CACGCCACCACTCTGAGACGAGAGAGAGAGAGAGAGAGAGAGAGAGAGAGAGAGAGAGAGAGAGAGAGAGAGAGACAGAGAGAGGCTCCTCTGCTGCACATTCCCACAGTACAGCCAGTCGCTCCGAGTTTGCTATTAATACATACAAGTTTTTTAAGGGGGAGAAAAACAAAAACAAAACAATAATGAAACAGAGTTGTCATTCACGTGTTCACAAATACTGAATTTGGCTTTTCGTTAAAAAAAACAACTTTATGTGACTTAAATACTTCAGCTCTAAATTCTAAAGTGAATTATTTTTTCATCCTGTACATACAAACGGATGCAATGTTTGCCGTGCTGTGGCAAAACGTCGGGACCAGGACTTTGTGGTTTCCAAAGAAAGACCGGAGTTAATATATCGTTGCCATAAAATCCCATTAGAAGCGTACCTCGGTGTTTGTGTTTGTTTCGAAACCAAATAGGATTTAAAGCTCCTGAGGCTTTTTTTTTTCTGTTGCCCTCAGTTCAACGCTCCGTGGTCGTTATCGCCCCCCTGCGACCATGAGTGGAATTGCAGCCAGCAGCGGGGTTAGAAAGACAGCGGAACCCACTGAATGAGCAAACTGGTACAAAGACAAGACAACAGCACCACCTGGTGGGGAAATAAGGTATGGTGGTTTTGGAATACACGCTGAAGGATCAGAAAATGTACAATTTATCATCATGTAAATTATTTTAAAGTGAAAATCCACCTTGAAGTGAAACCATCTTCTATAAATATGGCAAAAAACCCCTTAAAGATAAAGTAGGAGTACAAACATTGTCGTACTAAATTTATGTTTTACCTCATTTTAAAGAAACACCGAGTGATGAGAACAAAATTCATACTTTCAAAGTAAAACACCCATTCTGAAGGCCTTACTGTCTCATTCAGTGCATTTTATTGTGAAACAACTAGAAGTTTAATGTCTTTTGGTGTGTCAGAAAGCATCAAGGATGTGAAGAATAGAAAGAGGGCAGTATTTGTGTTGAAAGGTAGAGAAAATACCCACGAAAAGTACACAACTACCACTACAAGGTATTTGTACTGCATTTTCATCTTTGCCTATAAATGCAGAACTTTATCAGATCTCACTTGTTACTTTGTGAAGATTTGTGACTACCAGATGCTTCCAAGAAGCAATCAAAACGTGTTATTTGACAAGAAGGTTGCATTTCCCAACCCAATGATTACTCGGTATCAAGGATTGGACAATATTAATCCTCCATTTCTCCAGTTTCTTCCAATAATCTGATCAAAACACAGTTTGATCAGATTATCAGGCACTTTACGCTATGCAGAGACCGAGCGCATTGCACCTTCAGTGCTTAAACGTATGAAAAAAAGACAAGAGACAGAGTGAAGACTGTTTAAATAGAAATTTGTATTTACATCAATATCAACAGAAAATATCTGTAATATACATCCTGTAAAATGACAGCTTATCTTCCCTCCACAAAAAGAAAACCCCCCATGACCTCTCGCCTTGTATTTCGTCAAGACACAAACTTTACAAAGTTCCTTTTTTTTTTCCTGAAGTAACAAAATGCGGACATAAAAATGAAGGTGTTTTCCTGAAAAATAGATGAGCTATTGATATGTCTTCAAAGTGGATTTCATTCCATCACAGCAAAACAAGCTTCTTTTTTGTTTGTTTTTTTTATTTCTCCATGTAAAAAGGTTCTGCTGCCGGGTTTCCAGTCCTCTTTGTGCTGCACCGATCGCTTTTCCACTGTGGAACAATCCATCCCATGTCCACACAGCGTCCTATGCGTTTACAGATCCATGATATGTACCCATTTACCATCAGAATAATATAACATTTAAAAAGAAATGTACACCAGACACACCTCCGAAACACTATACACAGATGTGGAAAAATATCTTTGGATTGCGCATGTTGAAGAAGGTAGATTCAGCGAGCGGATAACAGTCAAAAGAACACGGTGTGATTAAACATACACTCCGGGGAAGGGGGGGGGGGGGGCTTCCTGTGTTCCTTCCCGACTGAAACGGGGAGGAGTCCTTGACGGTCTGCTCCGCCGTCGCCACCTTCCAACGACCCGACCGCGCGCGAGCTGGACGCGGCAGACACAGACGAGTAGAAAGTGCCCTTGCTACAAAGTGAAAGACGGAACTTTTGTTTTGGGACACCAAAGCCGTTCAGAGGAGGAGGAAGAGGAGGAGGACAAACGAACGGCGGCGGGAACAGAGACCCGAACCATCCTAAAAGCATTAAAAACGAAAAAACCCCATCAGTATTTGACCTATGGGACACAAAAATACAACCAGGTCTCATACTTTGTGCAAGAATGGGCCTTTAAAAAGCAGGTTCGATATATTTTGTAAAATATTTACAATTCGTATTCACAGACGACATTTGAGACATCTAATACTGCAGTACCGTTTACTTTCAACAGGGGGTTCTGACGCTCAGTTACAGTCTAAAGCATAGAGGCGAGACTTATTGCTTGGATCTGCATAATGTAGTCAACCGTGTGCTTATAGCTTTCCGTGACTTCTTAGAAAAAAAATGGGAATAAAAGAGAAAAGCAACCCATTGTTGTGAAGGCATTGAATCTCTAGTAAGGCTGTAATGATGAACAAATATTGCATCAATCTTTCTCTGTTTGTTTTCCTCGGGGTAAAGTGCAGCCGCAGCCACATGTACCGTAGTCCTGCTCTGTCGCCTGGCTGCAGCCTCAGGTCAGTCACCTGAACACACAAATACGCCGACACACACTCTGCCGTTTCATCTTTGAGAGTGTGTGTGTGCGCGCGAGGTTGTAAAACCTAATACAAGTGAAGTTATTGTCACCCACGTCCTCGAGGGCGAACAGTGTGTCGTCTCCTGTCTCACATTTTAGATCCCGGGAACTTCCACCAAGTGTGAGTGTGTCATTTTGTGTGTGGGTGTGTGTGTGTGTGTGTGTCCAGCTCCTCTTTTGGCTGGAGCGGTGCCGCGGGGTCCTCAGCAATACTTCTGCAGATAGAGAAAGATCCAGAGTTCAAATCACGGTCGAGCCGCGACTGAGGATCGAACAGTCGGCTTCACGCTACCGACCTGATCGGGGCCCATCGGCATCCTGCCCATCCCCATCGGATTCATCCCCATTTGGCTCTGCATTTGTCCCGGCATCTGGCCCGTGCCGACCCCGCCGACCGGTCCGGGACCCCCCATGGCGTTGTTCATCATCATGGGTCCGAACTGGCCCTGATTGCCCTGCTGCGGGAACTGCTGCTGGGGGTACGAGCTGGCCGACAAAACACTGGTGTGAGTTTATTGCTTGCAACATGTAGCGGGATGCACGGAGAACCCGATCGGTACGCACTTGTTCCGAGGCATCCCGCCCTGCTGCCAGCCTTTCATGTCTGCGCCCGGGTACATGTGTCCCCCCTGTGGGTTCCCCTGCATCCCAGGCATCATGGCGCTCTGAGGAGGAACTCCCATCCGTCCCGGCATCAAGTTTCCCGGTGAGCTGCTGCCTGGAGCCATGAACGAGGGGTCCCCCTGCTGGTTCATCCCTGCAACGCCACAAACGGAGCAGTCAAGAGTGTAAAACGACACAGAGGCAACTGGATCGGCCATCTGGCTCTGCCGCAGTCCACTCACCATAATTACCTCCATAGTTGAAGCCCTGCTGTCCAGGCTGGTTCAGGGGGGGGCCTCCCATGGGGCCGTCCATGCCGCCTGGCGCCGTGACATTGGGAGGAGGGCTGAAGCCTCCCGCTGCGCCCTGATTCTGCTGCTGTTGCTGCTGCTGCTGCTGCTGCTGTTGCTGCATCAGCATCATCATCCGCTGCCTCCTCATCTGCATGGTCATCATCTCCCGGCTGCGCTGAGCCATCATTTGAGCGTTGAGGAAGCCCGGCTGCGGACCGACGCGTCGCTCGTTAGTCGCCTTTGGTTAAGAAAGCAACCGCGTGCGCGGAAAAGCGAAGGCGAGGCGCCGAGAACGTACCTGGCCACTCATCGCTCCGGGCTGCATGCCAGGGCGCATTGCGGGGTTCCCGCCGGAGACGTTGTCCATTTTCATGCCTTGTCTTGTCTGATTCATGAACTGGCAGGAGAAAACAGGAGTTTATTATTCGGTCGACTGACCTCTATTTCATGAGGCCAATTTGTCTCCAATTTAGGAAAGAAAACGCGCTCGTGTGTGTGTTTGGTACACACACCTGCTGTCCTTGAAGTCTTTGCTGGAGCTGCAGTCGGAGAGGTTTGGTGGCAGTCATCATGCGGGGTCTCATATTTGCACGGGGGTTACCCATACCACCCATGCCTGCCATACCAGGGAAGCCCCCCGTCTGGCCCATCTGATTCATCATGGGGTTGAAGCCCGTGGGGGGCTGGCCTTGCATTGCATTGCCTCCATATCCGGGCTGCATGCCCATAGAAGGGGGCACCGGGGGGCCGGGGTAGCCCTGGCCATACATGGGCTTCTGATCCATCGTCATGGACGAGTCCGGCCCCGGGAACGCCTCGGATGGCGGGCACTGGCCGTGACCTTGATCCTGACCCTGCTGGTGGCCTTCTGGTCCCTGTGCCTGGCGAGGAAAGAGGGGGCAGAATTGGCGACCTCCAACACAAACGGTCCCGACACTGGTGCGAGAGGTCACTCGATTCGCAACGGGTATGTCTTCTACCTGGCCGACAATCTCTGGAATGCCGAGGGCTCTGTCTATCTCCTGTAGCGCGATGACGTCCGCAGTGTTGAGCAGGGAGTCGAGCTGGTCCAGAAGCGTACGCTCGTCACTTGGGCCCTCGCTGCTGGTGAGGGGCCCCAGCAGCTCGTCCAGCGGGTGTGCGAACTGGTCCCTGAGCCAACAGACGACGCAAAAGACTTTAGATCGCCAAGTCAAAGCCGCGTTCAAGAGAGCCACGGAAACCGGTTCTGACCTGCTTGTGTTGGCTTGCGGTCTGTCCATTCCCATGGCAGAGTCTGGCCAGGAGGGGGACTGAGGTGGGGGGCCATGTCCTCGAAACTGGTTCATGCCCATGCTGGTTTCATTGGGACCTACGAAGAAGACAGTGGAAGATCAATAGAGGGACGGATGAAGAGACGAGAAGTGTGTCGCTTCGACCAGAGAGACTCGTCACGTACCCATATCCATCAGCTGCTGCTGCAGCATGGACCTGGTGTTCCCAGGTACACTGTTGGAGCGGCTCATCATGGGTCCTCCTCCCATTGGGTTAGAGCGGTTCATGCCTGGGTGTCCCTGTCCCGCCACAGGACCCCCACTGGCCCTCGGCATCCCCCATTCGCCTGGCCCTGCCATGGGGGGGCGCTGGTGAACGCCCATGCCTCTGCCCATGGCTCCTGAGGAAAAACACAGGAAAGTGTCACGAAAGTAGCGACAAGAACAAGTCAATCGTTTGATCTATTTTTTGAGGGAGACTGAGCAGAACTAAGAAGCGCGTTACTTGGATTGCCTCTCGGAGGACACCCCCCCATTCCACCAGGGAAGCCATTGGGAACAGCTCCAGGCCGGATTGGAGTATCCATGCTTTCTTGTTTGACCAGCGTGGGACTGGGAAGGCTCCTCCTTGCAGCCATCCCGCCTCCCATGGTGATCTCTCCACCCATTGGCTTGGCGTCCATGGACAAGGCTCTCTGATAGGCAGCGCGCTGACCGGGATGCACGGGGCCTCTCTCTCCATCTGCAACAGGCACAAATGCGACAACTCAGTCGTTTTCCTCAGCATTTCTATCAGCGTGCACTTATTGATGGAGAGTGACTCACCGTGCATACTGTCGGGGTTATTCCCCAGCTTGTTTCCGGCTTCTTTTCCAGCTCTGGAGTCAGGTTCCGGGAAGAAGCCCGAGTTCTTTCTTGGAACGCCCAGAATGGACTCCAACGTCTCCGTCTGAATCGTCGAAACACAAGAATGATCAGAAAGTTGGGACTCTGTTTACGTTTTATCTCAGGATGTCAACGCAGAAAGACCTAAAACGAATGCTCACGTCATCAGAAGGCTCCAACTTGACTTTGCCGTCCATACAGTGGGGGTCCGAGCTGGTGACTCTCATCCCCTGAGCACCTCGGCCCTCCAAATCCTCCAGCTTTGGCTTCATGTCGCCACCTTCCTTCGAGTCATCTTTGTTGAGGAGGTAGTGAAGCAGGGCGTGAGGTTTCTCCTTCTTGGGGCTGTGCTGCTCCTGCTTTGACTCGGTTCCCCGAACTCCTCCGGCTGCTGCGGGCCCCGACTCCGGAGCGCCCGAATCCAGGCTGCTCTTCCCGGTGGCCTCGGCCGTGATGCGCGCCACCTCGTCCGGAGTGTTGCCGTTCTGGAGGAGCTTGTGAAGGATCTTGTGCTTTTCCTGCAGGGACTGGTTTGTTAAATGCCCCGCGCCGGCAGAGGAGGACACGGCGCCGTGGTTCCCGCTGGTGGAGGAGGACACTCCTGTCGAGGACGAAGGACTGGTGACACCAGCTGCCCCGTCTTTCGCCTCCGGCGTGGAGCCTGGCCCGGCGTTGGGCGTGTGACTGGGGGGCACCAGCTCGTCTGTGGGGGAGGTGAGGAGCTGCAGGAGCTTCTTGTGGCACTCGGGGACCCGTCGGTTGGACTCTCCACCGACCTCTCTGCTGGCCTGGCTGTCCGGCTTGTCGGGGGGGCCGTCGCCAGTGGGGGTGTGTGGGTGGTGGTGAGACTGCTGCTCCGCACCGGTGCCGAGGGAGCTGCCGGGGCTTTTGGAGTCCGAATAGGCCGGGAGTCCTGGTTTGCAGGGTCCACCTGCAGACTGATTGGTGGAGTTGATGCTCGGGGAGCTGTCGGGCTTGTGAGGAGGAGGGGAGGTGAGTGGGGAGGGCATGGGGTTACCCACTCCCTCACTGATGGCTTGGAGGGCATTCAACGAGCTGCTGGAGAAGGTGGTGCCTCCTCCACCTCCCGAGTTCCCCGCGTGAGAGGAGCTCATGGGAGAATTCATACCTGCGGAACAATCAGAGGCAGTCCATGAAGTGACAAGGCATTTGGTCAGCTACTGTTTTTGATGCATTGTGGGAAATGTAGTACAAAAAGAAAAAGAAACTTGGTCTCGTACCTCCCGGGGAAAAAGGACTGGCACCAGTCTTGGGACTGCCTCGAACTCGAGGAGACCCCATGACGTTGTGCAGGGGGCCGTTGATCCCTGGACTGGCTTGTGGAGGGCTGGTCATCCCCATGCCATACCCTCCTCCACCACCAGGGCCATGAAACTGACCCATCTGCTGCTGCTGCTGCTGCTGCTGATGGTGCTGCTGCTGCTGCTGCTGGTGCATGCCATGATGGCCCATCGGATTCATGGTTCCCATTTGGTTCATGGGATGCATGGAGTTCATTTGATTCATCTGACCCATGTTGTTCATCTGATGCATGGGGTTCATCTGGTTCATGGGGTTCATCTGATGCATGGCGTTCATTTGATTCATCTGGTTCATGGGATTCATGCGGTTGCCTCCGGAGTACGGCGGCACTCCTCTCTGCGGCACGTTCCCCTGTTCGGCCATGTTGTAGCCCCGGTTCATGGCCATGCCTCCACCCGGGCCCATGCCCATCTGTTGGTTGGGGTTGTTCACCCCCATGTTCTGAGGCCTCATCCCGCCACCCTGGTTGCCGCGGTAACCATTATGCTCCCTTGGAAAAAAAAAAGAAGAACGACGGCGATTAAAAAGCAGAGAAAGGTGTCGCAGGAGAGCGCTGAGATGCGACTGAACGGGCTCGTACCTTTGGAGCAAGTGAGTGGACAGGAAGGAGTGCGGCTCGTTCGTGCTGGGATTCCTGCAGAGGTCGCTCCTTGTCTGGGCCGTAACCGGGGTGCCGTCAGATAGCGAGAATCGGTACAGCGGCGTTTCCGCGTGGCCGTTGTGGAACGCTGGGAAGAGGGAAAAAAAAGAAGATTTGAAGGCAAAACAAACAAGAAAACACAGCACCCAATTCAGGAAGTCACATGTGAACAAACTTCACGTGACAGTCAAAAGTGATTGTGAATTAAAAAAACAAAACATTCACTTTGCTACTGAAAGTTCTCTGGAAGATTCAGGACTGTATCTGTAAGCGTTTAAGAACACAGAACACTCAAACACAGTTCAGTTAAAAGGGGCAGAATATCAAGCAATTCGTAAACATTTACAAGTTTTAATACCTCAGATTTCACAAATTAAAACGACGATCTAATTTACATTCTTATCTCAATTACTGGCAGGAAAGTTCCGTCTTTATTGAAATGGAACTCTTCAGGACAGCGGGAGGTCTGAAGCAAAGAAATTTAAACTTTCGTTCGCACACCTACACGATGACGCACCGAGCCACAGCTCAGGCGTGGGTGGAAAACTACTGTAGCTCAGTCCCGGGACCCAGAAAATGCCGAATGAGCATCGTAAGCCTCCAGTTTTTTGAGAACACCATCGACTACGGCCCAAAAAGTTCGACGGGATCATTCGCAGGCTGGTAATGCCTGGTAACGCGAGATGTAGTAGGGATTATTCCTAATCTCTGCTTGACTCTTATATAACAAGTACCGTGACACGAATTCCAAACATATATGTGGGATGATGTGTTCCGTTTCATTGTGCAAATGTATGCGTAGCTCCAGAAAAATGCTTAAACTGGTTCTTCTGATACCCGGCAAAACAAGCCACACCTTCTTTACAGCCGCAACGCTCATTAATCAGTGGGTAGCCGGCCACAGGTCAAACCAGTTGGCGAGCTAACCGACTGGGGCATCGACTGGCTCGTGGGAGATCAAAGGCGTGGTCGCCAACGCCAGGTTTTTCCAGTTTGCGACCGTGTCGGCGGAGGGCGACATACCGTCCTGATAGTGGCGCTTGAAGGACCACGGCTGCCCTTCGCTGCGATGGAGAAACATCTGCATACAGCGTCGGACCAGGTCCTCCCAGCCTGGCCGCATGGTGGTGTGAAGCGAGCTCTGCTGTTCGATTTCGATCAGTTTACCTATAACGGCAGACGCGCAGTTGGCCTCAGACAAAGGTTTTTCTCACGATACGTCGAGACAAGAACAAATTCAAAAGGCAGCAACAGGATCAAGTGACGTGTTTTGAAAAGTTGTTGAAGTTGCTTTTAGATTAGAAGAGGACAGCAGCAGTTCTAAGTCAGCTGAATCTTCCTGCGGCTCCTTCAGGGTCGGAAGAATCTGCAGTTTCATCTTGGAGCCGTCTTACAGAGCCGTTTTGATTTCCACTTAAGCGTTCTTGACGACGATACGGACAGCAGAATTACCAGACCGAGTGTACTCGGATATCTTTTGACAGCCCTGCTCTTCTCCTGCTTTTATTGGACATCAATGAGATCCGTTTTTCATATCCAGCTCGCAGGAGCCCTTGGTTGTTCGGTATCACGGAAGTTTTGAAGTGCCAGACAACGTATCGTGCTTTGGAACAAGCCGACACGTCCTGATATGCCTTAAAAGCCTTAATGAGTCCATTAAAGCCAAGAGATGCAATCAAGTTGTGAAGCTTTTGACACTTTACTCCTGATAACAAGCCTTTAACGTGTGAACAAAGGGCTGATTTTGATGCCCAAGTTTTCATGCGCCTGTGATGAAGTAAAAAAATACTCAGGATTGTAATTGGGTCTGCTTGATACTTACCAGACAGCTCATGACGAGTACTGAATCTCTCTGTCCGCTCTACGGCAGCGATGCGCCGTGCCACACAGATCATACAAGACTGCAAATCTGGGGGGAGACAAAGTGGCGGCAGGTGAGGAAAAAAACCCGTTTGGTTACAAACATGCGAGTAAATCACACGCTTTGCATCATTACAGAGAAGTTTTTGCCCGTGTTGCCTCATCTCCATGTTTCATTTTCCCCCAATCAGGGAGTGAGGAAGGAAGGAAGGAAGAAAGAAAGAAAGGAGGAAAGAAAGAAAGGAAGGAGGAAAGAAAGAAAGGAGGAAAGAAAGGAGGAAAGAAAGGAGGAAAGGAGGAAAGGAGGAAAGGAGGAAAGGAGGAAAGGAAGGAAGGAAGGAAGGAAGGAAGGAAGGAAGGAAGGAAGGAAGGAAGGAAGGAAGGAAGGAACATTGGAAGCTTATAAGAGCGTTTTACCGTCTCCCTCCTCCATCATGGCCCGCGGCTGGGTGAGGGCGAAGCACTGCATGGTCTCGTAACGTTGGCCCCCCGGCCTCTCCTCGGACATCCCATGGCTCTGACCATGAACCGAGTTGACCAGCATACGACAGTTGAAGGTGTGGCTCTTCTGGCGAGGGGCCTCTCCACCCCAAGGTGCTCCATTTGGAGCTATGCGGGAAGAAGAAGAGGACACGAGCACCGTGACATCAAAACTTGGTCGTACGATCCCGCATGAATCTGCCCCAACAGGTGTGTGACTCCGTGTCTCACCATTAGACTTGGGCAGATTCTTGTGGAACTCCTCCTTGTCCTCATCATGGATGATGTTGTACACGCTGGTGTTGATCAGCTCCTCCTGCTTGTACTGCAGGTACTGTGTCACGTTGTCGGACACGAACACGATGCTGCCTTCTCTGTTTACCACAAACAGGAAGCCGTCCAAGGCCTGCAACAGCGAGGGCACGGAAATCGGGGGAGCGTGAGTGAAAGCTGATCAATGCTATTTTAAATCCACGACGGTTTCTTTAAATGTGTGGAAAAGCGAAGCAAAATAACTGCTTGTTCGCCGTCCACCATATGGAACAGCAGCTAATTGGTGTTTGTCTTGTGCACCCCCTCGAGTGATTGTCCTCAGGCTGACCTGAAGAAGCAGTGGTCCCAGATGGTCCTTGTCAATGACCCCTTGACCGGTGGAGGACACGTCCGCTTTCTGAACATCGTCGTCACTGCAAGAGCTCTTTCCTGAGAATACACAAGTTTCATTACACATTAGAGAATTATTTCTTTTACTAATTTGCATAAACAAGCTCATTTATTGCTTGGAATCTGCTCTTTGTAGTGAAAAGACTATTTTCTGATGAAGGAATTATTCCAGAGTACATCTTTTGACCACCAGATGGCAGCACAAGTCACTGCTGCATGGTTAGCATGCCTTTCTATTTTTAAAGTCAGCATGTGTCTGAGGCTTTGTTGGATCCCGCTCTATATGGCAATGCCATTTGTGGTGTGACACAGTGAGCGAGATGAGGAACAGTGCGACGCCGAAGTTGAAGCAACTTCAGTCGCAGGAATTGTAAAAGTAAGCGTGTCGAGAGAGTGGTTCAGAACAAAGAAATTATGTACGTCAAGGCTTTGCGAAATAAAGCAATTTAAAGTGAAAGAAAAGGGGTTTTAACAAAACAAAATACAAAAAAGGAAAGAAAAACACATAAAGACCCTGCATCATTCCCATCCTGTAGCTATGGTAACTTGGCTGCTGGACCCACGGTAGCCAGCTGTGACCCTCTGGGTGGATCCCAATGCGCTCTTTCTCCCTTGCCCACTTATCGCCACAGATCTAATCGCAACCGAGCGGATGACAGGTGGTGGAAAATATCCATTTTTGTGTTTGAATCGCGTGGAAATCGGCAGAATGATTGTAAAATGGCTCAGGGACACGAGCGACTCCCTAGAAGGTCTGATTTCTGAGTCTCCAGTGTCATTAGTCTCCCAGAGAGAAGCAGGGTTTGGCACCAACAGACACACACTGTCACCGGCAGCCTTGAGCCACGAGCACCGAGGATTGGTCTCGATTACTGGTGTTCGTTTACCCCCCGGCGATACAAATGGCCGACCTGGCTGTCGGCGTGAGGCGGCCTGGCCATGAACCAAACACGCCGCTTCAACACTGGCATCGTCTGTCCAACGAGACCAACTTATCAGCTCTTGGAAAGAAGCAGACGGTTGGAAAGGAGTGTGCGTTCATGAACGGGGGTGGACGGGTGTAATCTGGCGTTACCTTGCTCTTTGATTTGTCTGATTTGCCTCACGGTCTCCTTGAGGATGGCACATTTGTCAGGCTTGACGTTGAAGCTGTCGATGTTCGAGAGGTTGGCAGAGATGAGCTCCGCCAGCTCCTCGATGTACTTGCTCTCCTGTTCCCTCCGACGCTTGTCACACCTGCCGGGGCGCCGAAGGGATTAGAACACGTTGCCATGACAACCTCACCTTCCCATGCCCCATGCGTATGCAGGCCATACGGATGTGCGATGCCTGGGATACTTTGCTCGCAGCGTACGCGTGGTTGAACTGGGAACGCTGCGGACGGAAGGAAGGACAAAGGAAGAGCGGCGACTCACCCTAAGCCTGGTGTGTCGCATGTGGACAGTTTACGCTTGCGGTCAGAGCACAGCGGCTCCAACGAGTTGTCTCCGACGCCACTCATCTTCAGCGCATATCAGCACCTGCAAGGAAACAATGGGACATCAATCATGCCCTCCTATAGAGGCAGAGCCGCCTGATGTAGGGAAACAAACAGAGGGCTGCTTTGTGTGTGTGAGAGACGAGATCAAAAGATGAGCCTTTTGCTCGCTGTAAGTGGGTTTTTGTCATGCCCCTTCAGAAATAACTGGTTATAAATGAAGGGAGTCCCAAGGAAACAGTCGATTGTCAATTCCTACAGATTTATAAGGCCATCCTATCCAGTTAGTAAAGCAGCCTCCATTTCTGCTGCGTTTGATGGGAGTGAAATCTCATCCGTTCCACCGCGAGGAGCGACTGATGATGATGTAGTGATTTGGAGCCTCGGGGGAGACGGGTCATCCCGCGTTCAGCCAGCCTGCCCGCTAGAACGATACCACACTGCTCGCGGCGGCTACACACGTACACACTGTGTACACAAACCGCTTCCAACGCACTCGCGTGCTCAGGCATGTCGCAGCGAGGTCCGGAAGAGAGAAGAGCGCGCAGAGCTGGTGTCCCAGGAAGGCGCATATGCAGCAGCTTCTTTGTCTGACGGTACGAGCAGAAGAACGACACTGCTCCGGCTTGTGGAAAGTCTGGACCATCTTCTCACACTAGACTACATCCGTCTTTTCCTCCGTTTTGACTTTTGAATCCCCACCATACCTCCCTCGGACGACCCCCCCCCCTCCCCTCTCCCCCCTCCCTTTCCCTCTTTGGGTGTAGCAGCGCTAAGCTGCAGACCCTGCCCTTGTTTTCTTGCTCTGGCATTGCCCCGCATCTGACCCCTTCGGAGTTCACATAAGAGGAAATCCCTGCAGCCTGCTTCTAAGGTCGCCGCTCTTTCCGATTCCCACCCAGAAAATACGCACGCGGGCTGCAGCGTGAGACCGTACGACCGCGATGGCTCTGGTGGAACCCACGGTAAAAAGAATCGGGGGCTGCAAGCGTTTGGTCGGCGTGAGCTCATTCCACAGAAAAGTGGAGAACGAATGGGAGCCATTATGCAACTCCTGCTCTGCAACTGCAGGCCAGGACATGCAGCCTGAGCTCCCACCACCAACACTGCTGCCACTACGACTACTAGTAGGGAAGCACCAGGTCTCAGACACACACATACACACACGTACTGGGCACCGTAAATCTGCAACGCATGCTTCTCGTCTGTCTACCTTTCACCACCCCTCTTTCGATCCGACTCTCACTGCCCTCCCCTCGCTCGCTCTCTCTTTCTTCCTTCCTTCCTGGTTTCTGTCCTAAGGCTCACCTCTGCAGAAGTGGAGAAAGATGACATCAGCGCTCAGTCAGCCTCACATCCTGAAACAGTCCAACAGCAGAGCTGCAAGGAGCACTTTTGGGAACAGGGAATGCTTTGCGGAGCCACGCAGCGGACCGGATTGTTGAGGAAGAAATCTTACTGTTTGGTTATTCAAACAACTGTAACTCACAAGTTACTGAGGTTTTTATGTTCATATCTTTCGGCAGCACCCTCGTGCTGACATTTTACACTTTGGCAGGACCGAGCAGACGACATGTCTGCAGCAGAGTGAGAGGCTGCGAGCAGCAGCCCACCAAAACCACAGAGGAGCCTCAACAGGGCCTGGCAGCATGCCACAGAACTGAATCCGCTTCATCCGACAATGTAAAACTTGCTCGGAGACAACGCGAGAGGCTGCACGAGCCGTCAGGTGCACGGACGGCAGCTGCCGACGTGAGAAATATCGCATCTCGCAGCTAAATTTAAAGTGGGAAGAATCTTTCGGGGACTGTCCACCGACGGGGGTGAGTGCACGAGAGTCTGCTCGCTCACCTTGGACAGTACAAGCCCTAGTCAAACTCCATTCAGGGTCGAGTGCGATTTCAGTGCGTCCACATCTCCTGAAAACAGAAAGACAAAACCAGGAGGTCACGAACTGGGGCGCTCTCTCTCTCCCAATCTCTGGATATCACAACATGACCAAGGCACACAGGATAGCACGAGTTCTGGAAATGTTTGTCTTTCATTGAAAATTCATGGGAAAAATGTATTTCTAAAATTGCACAGGAAGTCGCCGCAGATAGCATCCTGTTTGCGTCCTCCCATCGGCCTGTTCCACTGCGTCACCACTTCCCTTTCCTGGAAATGTGGCCACTCATCCACCCCCCATTTACATATTCTGCTTATCAGTCAGGGTCTCTGTGATCCTGCGCCTTGCTTGCACCTTTTTCTGTTTGATATTTAGGCACCAAGTCATGAAAAACCAACAATATTCACGCAAACAAACTCTTGATTGGAAAAAATGACATATCTATAGGTCTAAGTTACACACACAGGCACTGTGCAACATGAAAATCTGCTGCTTTGCCGTGTGTGTCCCTTTAGCACAGACCACTGATCGCATCAGTCCTGAACACAGAGCTGCAACTGAGCTAATGCTGCAGCTGAATAATTTAAACACAGAAAGGGAGAGAGAAGTGTTCACTTTTCTGCTTTTCTGTCAATCGTTCAAACACGATCTGATTATTCCGTCCATCAAGAGATGCCAACTATTTTTTCACCGCTCGATCAGTAAGACCGACGTTTATGCTCTTGATGAACTTTGATCATTTCTGTGTTTTGAGTTCGGTGACACGCCGAGGACATCTGTGAGGAGCCTCTGAAACTGAAATGCGATTCAGGCACAGAAGCGAAAGGCACGAAAGTGAATATGGACCACAGAAGGTGGAGGAGGAGTCAAAGCAGAATGAGTAGAATAGAAAGGGGGGAGGCAGAGGGAGGGGGAGGGGGAAGGGGAGGGGGATGGGAAGAGAATAGAGATGCATGCAGGAAACTGTGTCGAGTGAAACCAGGGATTCGTTTGTTATACCAACAGATTTGGAACAGAATTTGATCAGCAATCCAAATTCGGGCAGAAATATATAATTAAACTTGGTGATCAGTAAAGTTCAGTCAAGCAGCAAGCAGCTGAAAACGCCATTTTGTGAATTAAGCTCAAAAAGAGAGGAAAAACTCGTGGCCAACCCTTAATTTATTCCAGTCATCGATTGGGCAACACTACGGCAGTCGCAGGTTTACCTAAAATCCTAGTGTCCAACTCTATAACTACATTTAAATCTAAATCTCAATCAGTATGACTGCAAATGTGACCGTGATCAATAGCAGTGCCAATTTCAACACAGCACGAATAAAAATGGAATATTTGATCCACAGTTGGAAAAACTGCCGCCTCACGAAAACTCTACAGCAAAACCCTACGATTTGGTTATCAGACACATCCACAGTAAAGTGTTTATTTACACCACTCAAAGTGTTGCAAGAAAGTTGAAGCTCTCAGGCCGAGAACAGCTTGAACCACAGCGAGGACACGGGCAGCTCGTGTCCTCACGCAAAGGTCACAGGTAAACGACTTCAGCCTGAGCGACGCCTGAGAAAATGTTAATTGCACAGTGACTGAACTACATGTAAATGTTCATATTGCGCCCAATAAATTACGAGTGTTTGAGGTACATTGATGTGCAAATATTGGCACGTTGAGTTGGAACAAAGGTTAAGTCATCCGAACCTGAGAATTAACCTCGGCTCTCTGTACAAACAAATTACTACACAAACGCTATTTCTGATACACAAGTGAATGACTTGAGGCCAGAGGCGCAGCGATGTCAGCCCGTCGCACCAGAATAGTGACAAGGACATTCTTGGCCAGCCTGAAATAAAGCCTGCAATCGGAGCTCTCTGACACAAAGAGTGGCAGGCCTAACAATACACAACGGGCCCTTCCAAAACAAAGATCACACAAACTGGGCCACGCATCCACGCAATTACAAACCGCAACAAGCACTTCTGAGACTTGAAGAGGTGTGTGTTTGTGTGAGAAAAAAAAACACCGTTTTCAACATTATTCAGGTCATCTTGAATCCATAGGAGCTCTGAAGAATGACAGACGTTTAGCATCGCGACTTCTTTGCACTGAAACACACACAAAAACACGTCCACAGACAGCATAGAGGCAAGGTAATAAAGCAACAAAAGGTGCCCACTACGGTCTTGGACATCAAGTGCAAAAAGGAAACAAAAGGACAGAATGACTTCCTGTTTTCTTCAAAGGACTTCTCCACCTACTGCCGGACATAAAACCAAAGTGCAAATGGAGCCTCGACCGACAC
>JASSRZ010000072.1:3843350-3856390 GCA_032164315.1 Malacoctenus gilli | reverse complement strand
ACACACACACACACACACACACACACACACACACACACACACACACACACACACACACACACACACACACACATTGAAAGGACAGGAGATAACAGTTTGAAAGGACAGGAGATAGCCCCATAATCATTAATGTATTCAGATTGGTTTACCTGCAAACAGCCCACAGCATCTCTTTCTTTGCCCCCACCCCAACCCACCATCCCCTCCCCCTATACCATCCCCCGACTACCCAACAGTATGTAGATACAATCAGGCACACAAGACCCCATGCAGGCATTCCCAGCTTTAACACCTACAGGTACTTCATTTACAATTTCTCTGCTGTTGTTCTGATCGTTAGCGAGTCTCGCCGAATACACAAATTTGAGAGACAGCGAAATGAAACTGGTCTCAAGTCACAGGCTGCTAATTGCAATTCAGTCAGAATTTAAAAAAAGATACTTGCAAATACAAAATATTTGAAAAAGATATAGGGATAAGAGAGTTATTTGACTCTATAAATATATAAGTATACATAAATGAAACAAATGTGCTTTGAGTCTTGAAACAATGTGTTGCTGGAAGAAAAAAAAACTTTATTTAAAGTTTCAAACTGCTATCATCTGTATGAAGCTTTGACGATCCTTATATCAGACACCACAGTCTTTGTCTGCCAAAACTTCAGCCTCAGAGTTCCTGTGATTGATTCCATCATGGCTCAATCAGTGAACTGAAAAAACTCTAATCCTTTCAGTGGGACTTTTTCATATTTATCATGTCTTCCGGGAAGGTCAAACAATATCAGTGAGGACTCGAAATTTGGCGGCAGTATTTTTTGGTTCACTTAAAATCCTCTGCGCCTCTGAGGGGCGAAAGTTTTCAGGGGTCTCCCAAATACCAAACACTGTTGAAGACTTGAGCAGTGAAAATCTAGCGGGAGCGCCATCTAGCGATCAGCCGGGCTCATTACAGACTGGCAACTCTCCAGGAGCGTTGATGTCAGGGCTGACTGCCTGCTGTCTTGACCCCTCAAAGGAGATTGAGAAGGACCTATTTCTTAAAACTAAGGACTGTTTGGATAAAAAAACAAAGTAAGTTGCGACCCTGAACAATTATTTATAACCTCCCTTTTTTCTGTCTTGAGGATGTTGTCCTTAAAGCCCATGGCTAATTAAACTAATGTGGCTAACTCGATTAGCCAATTAAAGACGTTCTTTGGCCAATCATAGGCAAATTTCAGTTTTAGGTACTTCTAAAATTTAATGCTATGAATAAGAAGTAGTGGAAGTACATATTCTCTTTTGTTGCTCAACTATAATATGGTTGTTCTAACCTGCAAACTCAACACAGACAACCAAAACCCAGCACATCAAACTGGCCTTTTCCTCTCATGCTGCCAGGCCGGAAGTTCCTGAAGTACCCTGTCCAGTACACATTGGTATCTGTTGCTGGTGAGTAGAGTAGATCTTTTTCTCGAGGGTTGCTATCATGAATGAAGTCGACAAACTTTTGGCTTTGTCAGAGATGTCTTTCCTCCACTTGCAATCAACAGGATGCACTGTGAACCTTGTAAACTCGGAATGTGATCAACTCCCAGAGTCCACAGAGCATGGCAGAAACAGTCAGGTTCAAAATTGCTCTCTGTTGAGCCTGTCCTGTCGAGAAGTTCCCAAATGAACCCTCACTGAATAGAGGACTCTTCACATTGTTTTTTCCCCCTAAAATTCCCAAATTCCCACAATAAACTCTTCCTGAATTCTACATGGAACCTGTTTTTGAGCCAAATTTAAAAGTTATGGTCTTTTCAATGCTGTGATCCAGTTTCCCCACAAGAGGACAGTGCAGTGTTTTTTTCCAGTTGCAGAAGAAGCCATTGACAAGTCAGTGATGCAGGCAGGCGGCTCTGGTACTTGCGCAGTTTACCATTTGAACCAAACTGCAATCAGCCTTACTCTTAAGATGCATATTTCAAGATGCACTAAACAGATTACTGGTCAGTTATTGGTAATTAATATCTTTGTCAGCTGGAAAAAACGAGTACTTTGAATTAACAATCATTTATTTCAGGACTCGTTTGTGCAGTCATGTGTGTTTGACTCTAAAACTGTAAACACAAGTGCTCTACGCGTTCTTCTGCATTAGATTAGTGCTCTCGTATTTCTCCCCAAACACAAAAATTCCGAATGAAAGTACCAACTGATTGGGAAGTGCCGTGATTTATTTGTTGTTGGGGTTTTTTCGCTCAGTTTTGTTCATTTTTGTGAAGCCGCTTACTGAAAACTCTCGTTAAATCCTCCCGAAGGGCTCCAACAAATCGACAGATCGTCACAGCTTGGGATTGGGAAGCACGTTGGGAATGTGCAGTCGGACCAGTTCAAAGGCCAAAGTCATGTGAGTCACATGACCGTCATGGAGCCAGCGTGACTGTCATTGAGCTCCAGCCCAATGATGGGCTACATTTGGTCTGAGGGGGGCTTCCCCATGCCTGCTTTTCATTTAGAGATCTGTCTCTCGATGGTTCTTTCATCGTTGGAGAGGTTCTTATGGGACGGAATCCTCCTTGGTGACACACAGGCGGGTGTGTTTTGTTGTTGTTTGTTTGTTTTTACAGCCGCTGACCTTTCTCCTGCTCGGTCCCAAAGCTTTCCTTCTGAACTGCATTTCCTGTAACAGCTGTCAACAGCCTTTTTCATTCGCTGGTGTCTGCGCCGACTGCGTATATTGTGATCTGGGCCTAGCGTCTCTCTGAGTCCTGCCTGCCTGCCTGCCTGTGCTAAACAAAAGACAAGCAGCCAGGAAATGCGCCGTCCAATCAGCAGCCGCCTTACATTCCGCCAGCACGTGGGGCCAGTCTGAGCGCGGCTTTTATCAGAACAGTGGAGTCGGACAGCCTGGAGAGCCGTGGCGGTGCTCTGAGCTGGCTGAGGGCTGACAGGGCTGTCCTCCATGTTTTAATAAGCATTGACATATCACACTGAGTTTTTAACCATGCATCCACAGAGGTAAGACTTACGTTTTTCCTATTATTTTACATGTCTGGTCAGGCACGAGCCAATGTGTGTGTGGGATCTGTGCCTGGGGAAGAGTACAGGTTTGTCTGTCAGGCCGGGGAAGGGAAGGGGAGGGGAGGAGGAGGGGGGGGGGGTGGCATTTGTCACCCTACAGCACAGGAGTGGAGCTGAGGAAGGTGAGCATAGCATGGTGCAGCGCAACAGACGGCCCCTGCTGCCTGCTCGGCTCAACCGGGTGTCACGGGGGGCCTCGGGGGGCCTCAGGTCAAGTGCAAGGTCATTGTGTGCTGCCTGTGAAGACCTGCTTTCTTTGGGGAAGAGAGGTTGTGTGTGTGTGTGTGTGTGTGTGTGTGTCCCTGGCCCGTGCTGCCAAGATGACAGGCCCGCCGAGGGAAACGGGCAGGATGGGAGAGACAGGGAGCAGTGCAGAGGGGAGTCCCCCCGGAGGAATTAACAGATGGTAAACTGACAGCGCAGCAAGTTTAATTTAGGCCTCAAACTGGAACGAGAGCGCGGCGTCGGAGCTGCTGTCCGCTGTTGTTCACCGGACGCTGCGCTGACATGGCAACCGGGAGCAGAGTGGAGACGGCACTCCGGTCGCCCTGATCGTCACTCCTTTCAGCTCAGACCCCTGTTCACCTCCGACATTCTTCACCTGCGGGAAGGGAAACGACATGCCCCCCCCCGAAACGGCCTCAAACGTGTTTATGTGTCGCCAACGCGACGATTATCTCCAAACGCAGAACGCGGCAGACGCCGATTTCTCGCAGGATCGAGAGGGGAAAAAAAAAAGACCCTGCCCGAGCCTGGTGGTGTGCACTGCCTCCCTGTGTTTTCCTCTGCTGCCGAGTGTCAGCCATTTTAGAGAGCTTCCCCCTTTCTGTCCCTCTGCTCCTAAGCACACTGGGTATTTGTGTGTGAGGGAGCAGGAAAGGCGAAGGGAAGGACTTCCTCTGAGCAGGCTCTGCACAGAAACCTCTCCTCCTCACCCACAGAGGGCTTGAAGACCAGGTCAGATGGAATTCTGTCTTTCCATGATGTTGTTGGCTTTTCTGTTTGCATGAATCATGTGAGGGAGGAAGGAAAAAAAACCAAATCTATTGTCGCCAGTGGTCGTTTCTCTGAACGCTGCTCCAGATTCACACTTCTGTCAAATCCCCTGTGAGACCTGCGCTCCGTGGTTTTTTTTTCATGTCTGACCGACTGTTTGGAATTACGGCCAAAAGGGAGCTGCGGCCTGGAAATAATGGTGCCCACAGTGTTGCTTGACCAGGGTTCAGGAGCAGTTTGCACTGACCGAAAACAGCAAAGCCACCACTCAGTGCTTTGTGAATGGGGCCTGGTAATGCCTTTAATCCCCTCATTCCACCCCGGCGGGGGGATTGTTGCAGACACACTTCAATCTGCATTATATCTACACACACACACACACACACACACACGCTTTTGTGTGGTGTGTCTTGGAAAGCCTCGGCATGTTTTCTGTGCTTAAAACGCTCCAAATATTGACCCGAGTTGGTTTTTCCCATGAAAACTTCATTCACCTGGCTGGAAATGCGCGCGTTTTCTTTCTCCTGCCTCCTAATTTGCGTCGAGTTCATCCTCGCAGACAACGGGCTTCCTCCGTTTTCCTCATGACACTTCAAGCATGCAAGATATTGCAAATGGTCGCTGTCACTGGACTGAAGAAGAAGCTTTCCGGTTTTAGCAGGAAGGTCCGAAACCTGTGTCTCTGTGTACTTCCTGTGCATGGACAGAAGCACTGTTTTTACTCGTTATGGATGTTGCATAATGGGACTGTGTTCATGCAAGTAAATATCAATTGTAGAGGCTTTAATTTCACTAGAAAGACACTTTTTGGATAGGTTGATTCTGAGACCTGGACAGCAAACGAGTGTCGTCGATGGGTTCTTGTTTCAAGCTTTCACATTGGATTTTAAACAAACCTTTAGCCAACGTTTGTTTGTTTTTGTTTGCTTTTTCTTTGTGGTTGGTTGTTGTACCTCTGCAGTTGTCGTCGTGCTCTCACGGCCAGCTTCCATCCCACTGCTCCTCCACTCTGCAGCCTTGTAGAGGGACGGGACTGAGCGCTGGAGGCTGTCTGGGAGGCCGTGACATTTCCAGCCCCAGTTTTGTGTCCACTCTGAGGGGCCACACGACAAAACTGCATGTGGTCCCGTACAACGGATTTGGACTGGTGGTGTGTGTACGTGCTGTGTGTGCAGTGCGCACACTGGTCAGAGAGAGAGAGAGAGAGAGAGAGAGAGAGAAGGGGGAGAGAGAGAGAGAGAGAGAGAGAGTCTTCAAAATGGATGCCAGACAGAGAGCTGAGTGCACAGCGAGGGAGGGAACGTGATCCTCTCCTTGTCAAGCCTGCGCGGCTGCATCCTCCATGTCTGACAAAAGCCGCTCGGGCTGCGCGAGGGAACCGGGCGCTCGGTTGGCGGGAGTTTTTCCAGTGACAGCGAGGATCAGTCCTCTCTGCATTGCAGCACTGTGGTTGAGGAGAGCGGGGAGAAGAGAGCCCGTGTGGCACGGCGAGCCCGGCGCCCAATCAGGCACCTCCGTGTGGTGCCCGAGCCAATCGGCAGCTCGCAGTCGAGGTTAAAGATTGACAATTGCAGGAGAGAGCAGCAGGGAGAGAGAAGGCCTTCTGGGAAACCTGGACCCATCTTTTTCCCTCATCCCCCAACGTCCTCAATAATTGATAGAGATTAAAGAATAGGCTGAAGATTCTGTGTGTGAGTAAGGAGAAAGGTATGCCGTTAATTTCCTACATCGAGGCACGGTTGTTATGGCAGTGGTGGGTGTGGAGAGGGATGTATCAGCAGGTTTACAGCAGGCTTGCACTGGATGCTGTGTGCTCTCTGATTGAAAGATGTCTTGTTGTCCTGGTGTTCAGCATTGATTTCTCGTCGATGTCCCAGATGTGTGTGTGTGTCTCTGTGTCTTCCCCCGGCCTGGACAGGGCAGCATGTTGCCCTGAGCTTGGAGGAAGCAGCCAGGGAAGCCATTTCTTTTCACTGTGTCTCCTGGTTTTTGACTGCTGCACATGTGCTGTGCTGTGTTTCTGTGTCATTCCATCCCTCTGTTGTGACAGAGGAGAGTGTAAGGGGGGGGGCGGTGCACAGGAAAATCCAGGAGGAAAGCAGTGTGTGTGTTTTGTTTTCAGTGTCTGACAGCAGCAGATTCAGATGCAGCTTTCTTCAGGTGTGAGTGGGGGGGTGGGTGGTCAGAAGTGACAGAAGTGAAGCCCACTGAGCAGACAGGGAGAATGAGAGCGACAAGAATGGGATCGACAGGCGCAGACCCCCCAGGTGAATCACTGGGCTGATCCTGGGGAGAAATTTTGCACACCAGCTCGGTGAGTGCACACGGAGGCAAGCGTGGAACGACGTCTCCTTTCCCCAGCTGCGATTGCGCAATGCTTTGTGATCACCTGATTAGCGTTCTGCCTCTTTAATCCGCCTGCCTGTTTCGCACTTGACAGATATCACGAGGTCGAGACATTACAGAATGAACTGTTGTGTGTTTTCATGTGGACTATTTTTAGACCTGCAGGCCGGTGGAGAGAGACGCCTGCTTTTTATATTTGGACAATGACACTACACATTGAGCTGTTGCTGCTGCTGCTCCACCAATATCCGTTTATTTTCCTCTGTGCTTGAATCAAAGATGTGCAACATGCACCTCTTTTTTTCAGTTGCTTACTGGGAGCTCTTGTGATTCCAATCCTGTCTGAGGTGTATATTCCCTGCAGGGGAAGTCCGGTAAATCGCAAAACATCTTCTTTGTCTAAAAAAAGAAAAACAACAACAACAAAGAGTCCAACTTCTTTAGGACCGGTGTGATGCAGCTTGATTTTGTCATGTTGTGTCGTAAATACTGAGTAAAAATCGAGGCCATTTTCCCGCGAACACACAGTGTTGGTGACAGTTGTGTTTATTTACTTTGATAGGCAATTTACAGATGAAATATATTTGAATACAGCTCAATATTGTCTTGTTTGAACCATTCAAATCAAGTCTTTCCACCCCGAATTAGGAAAGAGTTTTGCTCCAGATATTACTTTAAACGTCCCTGCTTCCTGACGAGAACTAAAAATACATCAGTCTGGAATTGACTTCATTGTAAGCAGTAAAGGGGGAATATCTTCAGAGACAGACGATGACATAACACTTGTCTGCAGCGATGTATCACAGTCTTATCATTGACAATCTGGCCATTTCTCAGACCAGTTGAAGGCTCATACGAGACCGAAAGGTTCTGCTTTGCTTTCATTGGAGGTCAAGGAGGCCGTGCTGTGTCCCGTGAACGTGTACTTTCATTTGTAAGCGCTCTGTGAGTCAGTTGTTGTAGCTTGGGCAGAAGCAGCGTTGTATACACTGGTGCTTCTGTGTGTTGCAGTGTTGCAGAGGAGGGGAACACTGATGAGCAGACGGTAACGGAACAAATGGAGATCTCGACACGATCCAAAGGTAAAACCACGTTGTGGACTTCTGTTCTGTGGACGGTGGCCGGCACGCTTGCAGGCGTCGCTCAGTGCTGTGTTGGTAACCCTGCGCTGCCTCCCGCAGTGTCCGACTCGGGCTCGTCGGAGCGGATGGTCCAGAAGCGGAAGATGCCCAGTCCCGCTCACTCGTCCAACGGCCACTCCTCCAACGAAACGTCCCCCTGCCCGGTGAAAAAGAAGAAGAAACCAGGTGCTGTAAGCAGCAACAAGGACCAGGTACCAGACCACCCACTGTCCTGATCCAATACACGGATGAGTGAAGTTCTGTGTCTTTCAGTCAAAGAACGTTAGAGAAATGGAAAGATAGATATGTCATGATCGTCCTAATTATTCCACTTGATGAAATTAAAAGTCGAACTCAACACTGAGACCCAAAACTGAACAGGCGAACGTGTTTCAGTTGCTGCAATGAATCCATTCGCTGGCCACAAACTTCAGATGGTTAAGATTCTTTGGATCAAGTGAACACGGTTGAAGAATGTTTGTTTGCTGCAGGACAAAAAATAGTATTTTCGGATGATCATGGTTGTCATTTTACAACATGGAGTCAAACCAGACTCCATGTGGTTCCTGCACTAAAATGAGTTCGACACCTCTTCTCTGATGGATCCTGTTCTCTTACAGTTAGAGAGTTACATGCTCTGATAACCAGTTTTAATCTGTCTGGTCAAATCAGTGTTCCAATACAAGGATGGTATTCTGATAGCATTTCCTATGTTGAGGTTTTTTGAGGTGCTCACTGAGATCTCTGGATATTAAGTTCTTGCACAAAATCTGCTGCACCACACCGTGTTTGCTTTTTCTCAGTCAATCGACCGTTTATTTCTATATATTCTTCTGAATACTTGACAATTTCAGTGTTCAGAGTTCTCGAAATGTCGCACGTTTTGAACGAAATCGGGTCGTTCTAAGTGGTTCACAGCCAGGTTGCACTTGAATGTGCATGCTTCGTTGTGCCAAGTGTCGCACAGCAGGTCGGAACGAAGCTGGTTTTGATCACTCAGGACGTTTTGTTGACCTTTTCAAACAAATAAAGTCTAGTTTTTCCGATCAAGCAGGGTTGTTTCAAGATTCAATGCTGTAGCAGAGCACTGAGATCGCATCTGGTGTGTGGTAGCATTTTGAGGTGTCACTGTTCAGATGCTCTGTGTTGATGCTTTGCATGTCTGCTTGGCTTCTCTAATCTCTGGCCTGATTTTGACCTTCCCCAACTTTGTCTTTCTTTTGCCTGCATTCCAGTCAGAACTAAGACATGGTCCCTTTTACTATGTGAAGCAGCCAGCACTCACCACAGACCCTGTTGATGTTGTACCGCAGGACGGCAGGAACGACTTCTACTGCTGGCTGTGCCACCGCGAGGGCCAGGTGCTCTGCTGTGAGCTCTGCCCCAGGGTGTACCACGCCAAGTGTCTCAAACTACCAGCCGAGCCCGAGGGCGACTGGTTCTGTCCGGAGTGTGAGGTACTCACCCAGGAATGTAAATAGCATACGGGTGTTGGAAGTAATGTAACGAAGCCGTAGTCGTACTGTGTAGTGATACATCTTGAAGTGTGTAAGGCCTAACAGTAAGTATGGACGTCAGTGGTGAAGGCATGTTGTTCTGTGCAAAAACTGGATACAAACGCAAGTGTTTATTTCCCTTTGATGTCTTGTAGAAAATAACAGTTGCCGAGTGTATAGAGACTCAGAGCAAAGCCATGATGATGCTAACTATAGACCAGCTGTCTTACCTACTAAAGTTTGCCCTGCAGAAGATGAAACAGCCTGGCGTAAGTATCCAGCATCCTCCAGGATTTTGCTTTACCCAACCAATGATACTTTTTCTGAGGCACATTTACGCTTTGAACACCGAAAAAAAAAAAAAGAGCTCCAAGTTTCTTAAACTCTCATGTACCTCACTCAGATATTGGCATGAGTTCTCGTTGACCGGCCCTGATTCCTCAGACTGCTTCCGCGGCCTTGTATTCCCATCAGTTACGCTCGGAGTCCGGCACCCTGAAGCACTAAAAACTCACGCGTCAATCCAGCATGAAACAATACTGATCTGCATGTGCAAGTGATTCGTTTGAAACAAACCGACTAATCAGCAGTCATTGCATCGTAACGGGCCGATCGTGGCTGGAAACCATGAAAGCAAGCAAGCAAGCAAGCATACTAGCCGGTGGTGAGGATACAGCTGCCCCTCTCGCTCTCTTTCAGGATCATCCCCGCTTGTCATCTCGCTCCCCCCATGCAGCTTCCACGCAGAGAAAGACTTTTAATTGGGTAATCAATTACACCACTAACAAGACCCCGTCATGATTTTCTCCCTCCACTGGTTTTTTCCTCCTTTTCCTTTCAAGCGGCTTCTAGAGCTTTTAGTAGTAGCATGGTGGTAGCATGTTGGTGTGCGCAAAATGGGGATGGTGTGGTCGCGAGGTCAGCCTTCAAGTTTGGTTTACCGACGCTCCTTTTGTCCCCTGTGAACACCCGCTCTAGACCGAACCTTTCCAGAAACCCGTGTCTCTTGAACAGCATCCCGATTATGCTGAGTACATATTTCACGCGATGGATCTTTGCACTCTTGAGAAGGTAACGTGTGATCGCAAACACGTTTTTTGAGAAGCCGAGGAGGAAAGATTGCAGCCGTCAGGAAGCTTCATTGGTGTGTTCTCTTTCCAGAATATTAAAAAGAAAATGTACGGCTGTACTGAGGCATTTTTGGCAGATGCAAAATGGATTTTGCACAACTGTATCATCTACAATGGAGGTATGTGGCTTATTGCCTGGACCAGACTGAAGAAGAGCATACAAATAAAAACATGACAACATTGTTGGCAGAATAAAGCCGTCATTGTTCAGCCACTCAAGAAATGTTCTCATGGTATGTCTGTTTTTCAGGCAATCACAAACTCACAGCAACAGCGAAAGTGATTGTAAAGATCTGCGAACACGAGGTGAGTATTTCAACCTTGACGATGAAAAGGAGCCTCGAAGATCAGACCTGTTTCGCAACTCCTCTGTTTTTCCTTGCTCTTCTTTTCGCCCCCCCAGATGAACGAGATCGAAGTTTGTCCTGAGTGTTATCTGTCCGCTTGCCAAAAGAGAGACAACTGGTTCTGTGAGCCTTGTGTAAGCCGGACCAGGTTACCTCTAGTTTTCTCTGAGTTGTACCCGATTGTTCGCCAACATGTTCCAGGAGATTACAGCTTTGCACTTGCATTGATTGATCGTATCCCTGCAGAGTAACCCGCACCCGCTGGTCTGGGCCAAACTCAAAGGATTTCCATTCTGGCCGGCGAAAGCTCTGCGGGACAAGGACGGACAGGTGGACGCTCGGTTCTTCGGTCAACATGACAGGTATGAGCTCTCGGTGCTTCCGGCAAATGGGACGTAGTGGCACATCGTCGTCATGTGGGTGGTCTGTGTCTTCCAGGGCTTGGGTCCCTTTAAACAACTGCTACCTCATGTCCAAAGAGATCCCCTTTTCTGTGAAGAAAACCAAAAGCATCTTCAACAGTGCCATGCAAGAGATGGAGGTCTATGTGGAGAACATGAGGAAGAAGTTCGGGGTTTTCAACTACGCCCCCTTCAGGACACCCTACACTCCCGACAATAACTTCCAGATGCTGCTGGATCCTTCCAACCCCTCGTCCACCCCCATGAAACCGGAGAAGCAGGAGAAGATCAAGCTGAGCTTCGACATGACGGCGTTGCCCAAGATCCCGCTGACCAGGGCCGTGCTGTCCGGCGTGGGAAGGAGTGCCGCGGGGCGACGGCTCCCTCTGGGCGACATGCCTCGCTCGCCCATGAGCACCAACTCCTCCGCCCATACAGGTTCCGATGGGGAGCAGGAAATGGCAGACAAGTGCCAAGCAAAAGCAGCAAACAGCCAGTACAGCACCGGAGAGGAGTCAATGGACTGTACAGGTATTCCACTTGACCTCAAGATGCTGTCACTAAATCAGTTGGATTTGCATTGATTAACTGTCCTTCAAGAGAGGATGCGCAAAGCTAAATGTTGCTTTCTCCAATCAGGTGAAATGTAGTTTATATACAACTGTCTTTGTAGCTTCACCCGCCCATCCTCGACCTGGTCCTGCAGGCAGCTCCATGGACAGCCCCAAAGCGTTCCACTCTCAAGGAGCTGGCCTCCCCAAGCAGGAGAAGGCTCCACAGACGGGAAGCATCCTCAATCTGAACCTAGGTGAATGCGAGCCGTACCGTGCATGGACATGTCAAGGAATGAGTCCCCCCTCATTGAGTCAATGCAGTTATCCGATAATTTATTATATTCTGGTGCTGGTACTGACAGATTCCTGCATGTTTGCAGATCGGAGTAAAGCAGAAATGGATCTGAAGGAGCTGAGTGAAACGGTTCAGCAGAAGCAGAGCGCCGCACCAGTCCTGACCTCTCCTAAGAGGCAGATCAAGAGCCGCTTCCAGCTCAACTTGGACAAAACCATCGAGAGCTGCAAGGCACAGCTTGGTGAGTTCAAACGTCTTCTAGCTTCTGATATATCGACTTCTGAAGCGCTGTTGTGTTGTTGCTTTTTTTGGGGCGACTCACATCACAGTGGGGGAAAAAAAACCCTCGTTTAATTGTGACTGAAACCTTTCTGTGTACAGTTTCAGAGACGTTTCAGACCACATATATTTCCTCACTACTGGCTCAAAGTGAGTAGGTGGTCTACATCTTCCTGCTATCATTATTTTGCAGGTATTCATGAGATCTCTGTGGACGTGTACAAAGGCGTGGAGCGCAGCGACTCGGAGGACTCGGATAAGTCAGACACCAGCGACAGCGAGTACGCCAGCGACGATGAACAGAAGACCAAGGACGGTCACGATGCCGCTCCCACAGAGGAGCCCCAGAAAGAGCCCACAAAGAGTAAAGTCAAAGAGCAGCAGCCACCACAGAGCCCGGAAGATGAAGGGAAAGCAGATTTTCTGGCATCGTCGGAGTCGGCAGCGGACGACAGCGGGGCAACGGCGTCCGAGGCTCCAAGCAAGGACGTGATAGTCGGCGACTCCGAAAAAGAGAGCCCAGAAAAGACCAAAGCTCCCCCGGAATCATCCGCTCCCAGAGAAAGGGCTCAGGTGAAACCGGAGACGAAGCAGACGGTGCCCGTGGAGGACTCCGACTCGGAGAGGGAGCTGGTCATCGACCTTGGGGACGACCAGAGCGGGAAGGACAAGAAGAGGAGCAGAAAAGACAGCACTGCAGGCAAAGAGTCTGCTGCGAGTAAACCCGAAGGTGATCCTTGGTAATCCATTGAACAAAAACTGTTTATGCTTTAATAATGACACGTGTTGTTTGTTTCTGTAGGCAAAGCTTCGACCTCGTCAACAGTCCCAACGCAAACCAGCGCCGCCCCATCCACCCCTTCCAGTGCGACCACGCAGTCCACCGTGGCCATTCCGGTCACCATGGTCTCCTTCACCGCGCCCTCCCCTGCGACCATCAGCCTGACGTCCGTGTCCGGCTCCGGCTCCACCACGACCCCTCCCCCCACGGCCTCGGCCTCCGCCACGCCAGCTTTGAAGAAGCAGCGCCC
>JASSRZ010000072.1:3824013-3841617 GCA_032164315.1 Malacoctenus gilli | reverse complement strand
AAATACACACGTTTTAATGCAATCTGTTTCATGGTTACACTGACACTTAATTGCATACCAAGCAGTGCAGTCCAACTCGTTCCAGCTTCATCCCGAGTAAATGAAAAGGGTTCGAACAGAGAACTTGGTGACTGGAACTGAATACATTTTATCAGAAAAATGCATATATTAGGGATTAACATTTTTGAATTGTCTATCAGGTGGCTCTGTGCTAGATTCAGTTTTGTGCTGGCTGACTGAAAAATAACTATTTGGCGTTGAATGTATTTTTCTGTGACATCAGTGTCCGATCTGAATACTTGGTCTGTTGATGCAAAGGAAGTTTACAGAAAAAAACAACCACAGATCCCTTGCGGTCAAATATTATGCTGCTCTTTGTTGCATACAAGTTAAAGAAGTATTTTTCATAAAGAAAAAGAAAGATTTCAGCATAGTATTGAATTGCATTTCTGTAGTTCAAGCCCATACAGTGCCAATCCTGTAATATTTGGACTTGGCAATGTTGTGGCTCCAAAACCGGATGCAGCGCCGAGTCCGAGCGTTTTGCCTCCTGGCCAGCGGGGGCGCTGTAACAACACGCGGGTTACTGCAGACAGTCAGCCATCTGCCGCAGTCAGTTAGCTCCAACGGGAATGGAAAATGGAGGATTGACCGAAGAAAGAGCGAGGGCACATCGTCGATATTTCTAGTCTTTAGGTGGGTCGTGTGCAACCTGCAAGCACTCCGTTGCACAGTATAGAATCATTGTTGGAAACATTTGAGTATAGTTTTGTTGTGATGCTACTTCCGTTGTACCAGTACAGCCAACGGAGGCAAGGTTGAACATGACGAGTCTTGCGTTAGCTGTAACGTTTGTGTGCTACGACGTCAATTTAAAGTCCCTCTTAATGTCGTGTTGAACTTGTACTTTCCACTTATCTGTTCTCAGTTCTTGCCGTGTTGAAATGTATATTTCCTTTACATATAGGTTGTGTTTTCGCCTCTGTAAGGGTGAGACTGCCGTTAGCTCGACCATGCTCATCGGGGCTAGCACCGTTAGCTTGGGTGGCTACGTCCGTCCACGTCTTTGCTGCGCTCCGTTCCTCGTTGAATTATGAAACTATGTAGTTGGTGCGGCAAACGTAAAAAAACGCCTTCATGTGGTATAAAATTGTGGGTTGAAACTCTGAGTCTGGTGGCTTTGAAAGCTTGTGCAACCGTCTTCGCGGTTCACGTAAGCTAACTGGAAGTGAGGTGGTTTGGCGGATTTGCGCATATTCGAACCTTTGGCGGAGTCTCTGTTCTAAACTAAATTCGCTCTCACCGAAGCATATTGTTCGATGATTTGTAGATCGGCACACTTATTTGTTTGCATAGATTTACATTTGACTCCATGGTAGAATTTTAATCCGGTCATTTCTTGCTCATCAAGGCCCGTTGCAGCTTCCACGTTCCGACGTCGTGCAGGGAAACTAGCCGTGTCTCGTTTTGTTCGAAACGGATTTGTTATTCTTGACATTATGTGATTTGATTGCTACTGCTGTGTTTGGTCGTTTCCAGCACCTCCTTCCCCTTCTCTTGGCAACAGTTGTCCCCCCCCCCCCCTTCACGTGGCACGTTGTCGTGACCGCACTCGTGTTATTGGACGCCTGCTGTCTCCCGTCACCTTCCGGTGCATTTTTCCCTCGGTGTTGACGGCGCTTGCAGTTAGCTCCGGAGCAGCGGAAACGGCGATGCGTATTAATTGTAATTGCCTCGTTTATATTGGGAATTTGAGCTGTTTCTAGTGGATTTAAAAAATTGTTTTACCAACTTTTGGACTCGTGATTCGTAAGCGCTTGGCTCGCCAGTTGCATGTTGTGATTCAAGGATGATAGCGCAGGATGTCGTTCGCTAACTCAGGTTAAGCTCCGAGTAAACCAACCAATACTCAGATTAATGTAATGTTAATATTTTAAATGCTTCATAAGATACTTTGCTTGTTGTGTGTTTTACTGTTTTTTCCGGAAAACTGTTGTTTCGTTGAATTTTCCTAACTTGTATTGTCCTCTTCCTGGCAGATGTTTTAACCTTGTATCAAGACTGATGGTTACTGATGTGAAGCCTTGTTTTCTTTGAAGAAGTTCAAAACCACAGGTAAATTGATCTTCTTACTCTGTGTTCCTAAAATATGGTGTTCTGTTGTCGCCCAGTAGCAAAGTTGCTTTAAAGTATGGATTTTATGTGAAAATCCTCCCAAAATGGCAACAAAAATTGCTTTTGCAGTCGTGAATGTTAATTGAACATCATGGGAAGAAAAAATGGTTCGTGTGAAATGTTGAAAGCACATCGCCTCATGATAACGTTCCCTTTTACACATGCGTTTTTTTCGCTGAGGCACAAGCAAAATTGAACATGACGTCTTTCACTTCAAGCTTTTTGTTCCTTTAATATTGTCTAAATTGGCACAGCTGTATTGTGGCGAGAAATCGCCTCAAGTATACCATAAATAAACTGACACCGTTAAACATCTTTAAAATGAGGAAAATGACCTAATAAGGCTGTAACACTAATGTATTTTCCTCTTCAAATGTAACTATGTCTGTCTGCATCATAACAGGTTTTGAAACAACTTTGCTGCTGTTTAAACTTCTAATATTTGTCATATTCTGAACCGGAGAAGCTGATACAGAGTTGGTCTCTTGTGCTCTTCTTTTACCTGTAGACATTCTGTTTGAAAATAGGGACTCTTCCATCAATGGAGGGGAAAATGAGCCCTGAGCTCTCTCTAGCTCCTCAGCCAGAGCAGAGCCAGGATCCTATGGCTAGCTGCTCTCAAGGTACCTTGAACGAGCTTCCTCTCCCACTAACTGAATCTCTAATTTTTGGGCACAATTATGGCGTCAATGTCTGGCAACAAAAGGGTGAAATCAGTCAATCGTTTGAGAAAATCGTTGAGGGAAAAGGGATTTGTGTTTGTTGTTATTGCTCTATGGTTACCTTGAATGATTGTTTGTGCCCAGGCCTTGGCGAAGAGGAGGGTGAACAGAAGGACCAATCTGAGGCAGAAAGCAAGAATGTGGCCAAAGAACTGCTAGAAGAGGCGGACAAATCTTCAAAGGCCTACAGCGAGGTGAAGAAGACTTGGGGTTTCCGTCAGTCCACCGTCGCAAAGCGAGAGATGCCCGCCGAGGTGACGACCGACAGTCCTGAAAGCCGCTGTCCTGTGCGTCGGAGTGGCAGGCAGTCCAAGCGAACGGACAAACTCGAGGAATTCCTCTTAACCACCAAAAGGGGCGCAAGGAGAATCACCCCGTCCAATCTCGAGGGTGGCGATCCTCCGTCCCAAACGCCAACGGATGCAGAGACCGCTTCTGAGGCAAGTTTTGACGGGAACGCCGACTCCAAGACTGTAGACGACAGAGGCGATTCCCCCGAGAGGAGGACTAGAAGCAGCACGCGAAATCAGACTCAAAAGTCCAGAGGTGGCAGGCAGACGAGACGAACGGGAGCATCAGTCAGAGATGAGGAGAGTTCAGAAAACGAGGACGACGCAGACGTCGTGAAAAAGTCGGACTCGCAGGATAACGGCAAAAAGAAAAAAGACGGAAGGGGCGATCCCGGTTCTGAAGAAAGCAATAATGCCGCACTGACTCAGCCAGAGCGGGACTCTGAGAAAAAGGAGGGTGCCGATGAGGGGAACCAAACCGGAGAGCAAACCGATTCTGACGAGCAGACGAGCGCCGCCGCCATGTCTGTAAAACGGGGACCAATAAAAACGTACATTAACAAAAAGCGGGTCACTAGGACCTCGGCGCCCGGTAAAGGTCCCGCCACGCCCGTGCCACCCGCCAACAAGAACAGTCCTGTCAAGGCGGAGACGAGGCCTAAAGCTAACCAGAGTGCTGTACAGACAGGCAAGCCCAAGATGCAGGACGAAGATGACGAGGAGGACGACGACGATTCCTCTTCCACTTCATCTTCGTCGTCGACCGACTCCGACGAAGGAGGCTACGACCCAAACGCACTTTACTGCATCTGCCGGCAGAAACACAACAAAAGGTACGTTTGCTCGACAACGCAACGGCTTCCCAATGCTCCTCTTAAGGTGGCTTCTGTTGTCATGATTGTGTGCTTCGCTGTGTAGGCGTTATACAAGATATAAGATGTTCTTGCCTGTCATAGGTTTATGATCTGCTGTGACCGCTGTGAGGAATGGTTCCACGGCGACTGTGTGGGCATCACCGAGGCTCGAGGTCGCCTCATGGAGAGAAACGGGGAGGACTACATTTGCCCCAACTGCACGGCCAAGAAAAACCAGTTGGTCCGACCGGCCACATCTGGCCTCACGATGAACTTAGAGATCGGGAAGGTCAACGCTGCGTCCACGCTCAACGTAGCCGCCGTTCCCTCCGCGAACTTCGCGGCCGCCATTAAGACGGGCGGAGTGGGCTCCAGCCTGTCAGCCGTTCAGTTCGTGGCGGCGTATCTGTCCTCCACCTCTGCGGGAGCCGAAGAGAAATCAACAGAGGACATGGGAATCAAGGGCCGCATAGAGAAAGCCACAAATCCGACTGGAAAAAAGAAGATAAAGATCTTTCAGCCGGTAGGTTTTCCCGACTGTTGTCTCACACGTTCCAATCATGGAAGGATTGTTTCAGCAGTGTAGCAGCCAAGAATTCACCAGTAACTGAAAAAATGCGACAGCCATTCATTGCTACTGACTGGAAGGTGTAGACCTTTCAAAGAAAACTGCAAATGCTACGCGAGGCTCTTTATTCTCTTTTTAGAATGCAATATTTCACCCAAAAAACAAACAAATAGTTCCCAATCAGTAGTTTTTAGGGTGTTTCTTTTTACATGCAGCTAGAACTGTTCAGTTTCTGTGACCTGAACTTGTTTGACATTTCATCAAGCCTTTTGCCACATTTTGAGCGCTGATACGATCTCAAATTTTCAGTGAAAAGAAAACCCTGAATGAGCTACATCTCACAACATTGCATCTTATGCAGCTGCGTCAAATTGAGGTCCAATCGTTGCTCACTGAATCTTTGTGGTGCATGTTTACGTTTTTCCTAAAGACATACAGGAAACTCGAACGTATGTCGAGGTGAAAAATGGCGTCTGTGCTCCTTGATGTTTTCTTAACAAAGTGGGTTAACGTGTTTTGTCATATCGAACAAATGTGAGAGCAGATGGACATCTTATCGGTGTTATTAGGAACATTTGTCTCCATAAAAAGAAACAAACGATGCGCTTTGCAGGAGCAACTCGCAAGTTTCTGAAATTCTTGAACACCTTCTAATCGTAACGCTCTGCAGCTTTCAAAAATCACCATTGGTATGAATAAAACATTACACTTTGAGTTGTGGCAAAACTGCAATACCATCAAGTAGCCAACAGTAGCTGTTAATTTTATCTTGTACTGACTTGGAGCAGGCAGTGCATCAGCCAGCTGAACCTAAAGCGAGCCTGAAGGCCACAGCAGCAGCGGAGAAGAAGGCAGCAGAGCAGCCAGCCACAGCGGACGCAGAGCACAAAGTCGCATCGAACGTGGAGGTGAAGACGACGCCCACGGCGGAAGCGCCAGCAGAGGCGGTGGCGGCGGCGGCGGCGGCGGCGGCAGCGGCTCTCCCGAAATGCATCGGTCCCGGCTGCGACAATAACGCCCAGCCAGACTCGGTGTACTGCGGCAACGACTGCATCTTGAAACACGCCGCCGCAGCCATGAAGTCCATCACTGACGACAAGGAGCCCAAGCAGAAGGATAAGGTCAACGCCAAGTCCACACCAAAGGTAACCAGAAAAATGGCCTGAAATCACGAAAATGTTTGACTTTCGTCTAAATTGATGCGATGTAATGGGCAGCTATCATTGGGAGCCATGGCTGGCTGTTGTTTCCAGACAACAGCAGCTCAGCATATCGATGGAGTCTCCTGTTCTGAAACACCTGGATCAGATTGATTGATATGAGGAAAAAACCTCACAGTGCATCACTCATTTGGAGCTGGGGTCCCAGTAAACCCCCCCAGCTGTTTTTTTTGCACCACTGAATCTCATTGCATAAATTGATGAGAAACGTGAGCCTAATAAAGCTGCTGATGCGCCTGAACTTTGGTGGGTTAGAGGTGAGTCAGTGTAAGAAATGATTTGAATATACCTCTTTGGAAAAAGAGAAGTTGATAGACATTTAATAAATTAAAACATATCTTGATTTCATAAGGCTCTCTGACGGTTATTATTAGGTATATATTGTTGTGATATTGTCTGACAGCAGACCACTGTTGTGGTCGTACGCTGCTGTTTGAATTGATCTCATTTTCAATGCAGACTGAGTGTTTTCCTGCTCTTTTTTTCTGCGATAACATCAAAGTGGGTTTTTTGGTTCGCCACGTCTTGGCGATCGGAGTCGGAACGAATGAATTCCTGCACTCCAAAAGGTCATCGTGTTTATCAGATCCAAATACTTCAACCACTGTTTTAACTTCTTCACAATGAGCCTTTTGCGTCTCGATCGTCAGCAGCTCCTCAAAGCTCACAGTGTGGGTCTGTTGGTGCAGTTTGTCCCCGAGTAGATGATCATTCTGGCACCAACCTTTCAGCCTTGAAGACGGATCGAGGCAAACGAAATCCACTTGGTTGCAGTGTTTACTTTTGGTCCGTAGTCCTCAAACCTCAGCAAAATAAAAACAAGCACACCGCAGTGCCACAGGGTAGCTTCATTGATCGACTCTTCTTCATCGAGTCTTTAACAAAGTCAAAATTCGTACCCGATGAAGGTCTGGCAGTTCTGGACTTCATGCGTGATGCAGGACTCAGATTTCCGCATCGAAGTGGAGTTTTTGGCTCGTAAGCTGAAACGAGTCAATTGTAGTGAAGTCGGACGCTCTTTACACAAACTTCACTGCTCCATGCACAGAATTGCAAGAGGTCCCCTCAGCTGCAGTGTGATGCAATGGCAGCACTTTGTATTAATTGCACACCAAGAAAGACTCAGAGGTTTGTTTGGGTTTTTTTTATTTCGAGTCCCTAAAACGCCACCTTCTGTACGTTTTTCCCTGACACAGAGTGGCGCCGGTGGGAAGAGGGTTCAGAAGACCAGCCGGGCAGAGTCGGACAGCGAGGAAGACCGGAGTCCCTATCCAGACGAGGACGACGAAGACGAGCACGCCGTGGAGCACCCGCCGCCGCCGGCCACTGCATCCTGGTCCAGCGACCATAATTACATTGCAGTAACACCAGAAAAGACTACACCCATGTCACCAACAGTGTTAAACAAAAAGTGTATGTATCTCTTTGAAGGTCTTGAGCTGTTGTTGGAACCACGTTGTTGCCGGGCTCCTGTGGTGCCGAAGTCATTTAGGACTGATTCGCAATTCTGGGGGAAAACGTGATGAACTTGTGTGCGTTCGACTTTTACGTGATTTGCCAACTTTTGTGAATTCCTTTTGCGCAAATGACCGTTAATGAATTCCCGACAGCGGCATAGCAGGTAAGTTCGGTAAGTACTCAAGAGCGCACAGGCAGTTGCTTTGAGGAGCAGCGCACAGATCGCACACAATCGGAGCATTTCATTCGTCGTTGTATCACGGCAGTAGGTGGAGCTTGCTGTCCTCGATGATTGAATGGGAATTCTCTGCTTCAAATTGGAGACGAAAAATTGCTTCTGGGAGGCATTAGAGGCGGCTGTGAGGAAGTGTCGAATGACGCTGGCGTCTGAAAGGAGCCGATTCTGAAACGGGAATCCTCCTGACGAGCGAAAGCCTGGATGCAGCTGAAAAGACCTTTTGGAAAATGCAGGGTCGGAGCCGTCCTGCACAAAGAAGCGAACGATAGATCTTGGTGGCGATCTCCAACTCGCAGAGATTGCATGTGATGAATGGAATGGGCTTCTGTGTGTGTCTGTGTGTGTGTGTTTGGGGTCTACTTTGCTTGTGCAAGTCCAGCCGAGTCCGTCACCCGTGCTGTCGGTCCCAGAAAAGGTCCCTCCTCCCTCCCTTTCTCCAGCAGGTAGGTGTCTGCGCACTCCCTCATGTACATGTGAGGCAATGAACAGAGTTCATTATTGGCTGACTCGAGCGGCTGAACACTGACCTTAAATTTTGGCCTAACAAGCTGTTTTTTTTCCCTCCCCCTGAAGTTTTTGATTCATATTGAACATGATGCATCGCTTCTGGTGGGCTTTCAAATAAAAGGTGATAAACAGATTTTTGGATGCCTCAATTGTTTATGTGAGCAGTATTGGCTGGCTGTAGGGTGTCCTCATCAGTTGACTCAAACAAGCATATACAACCTCCCGTCTGCACACACCTCCGGAGATGCAGACCCTCCCCCCCCCCGGTCCCTTAAGTGGCCAAGAGCTGGATGGTGAAGACCCTCTGCCATGAAGACTAGAAGGGAACGCAGCAAGCTTGAGCGAAGCCCCCCCCCCCACCCCTTCCCCCCCTACTGCAGATGAAGCTGAAGACCTGAGCAGAGTTGTCCTGCCTGAGAAGAAGAAGAAGAAGAAGCGGCTTCAGCTTTTTTCTACACGCTCGATCAGACGCGAGACGGCGGAACAGACCCAAGTCTTCTGGAGAAGTGGACGATTACACTTGCTTGGTTTCATAATTGTGGTAGAGGGCAAACTGAAGGAGAGGATATGAACTGACAGAATAGACAGAACATATGTCATGGGAGTGCATCGTGTTGACTCGGGATGGCTGGATTATCCACGTTTGGCTGCGTTGGTTTCCAAAGGGAGGAACCGACGTGTTCATCTCGAGAACCTTTTCCAACCTTTAAACTGTTGCTTTGCAGAACTGGCGCTGGATGGGGCACATGCAAGCGTTTGCATGTTTTGGACGCAGCACTGAGGAGGCATGGCGCGAATTGAAGAACATTGTTTGTTCCGCTGTTCAATGTTTTACACACTTATTCTACTGCCTGGTGGCGTACACATCTCTAAGTGGGAATGATGACCCAGTCCCAGTTGCTGATTTGGTTCAGAGGATTGTTTGTATTGCACCTTCCACTGCCAGTACATCTCAGACATGTAGCTCAGATGCAATCATCCCTTTGTGGCCTTTGTTTTCTGGTCCAGCTGTGTCCTATTAATATTCTTCCAGGTACTGATATGGATGCTGTACATCATCACTAAGCTGTCGTGGCTCGTGTTCACCCCCCCCTCCCCCCCTCCCACTCTTAACTGCCACTAACTTTTAATGGGAGTCGGCAGAAGGGGGCTTTTTTTTACCTGGAGGTGAAGAGTAACGAAGGAGTGATGCATGTCACTCCTTCCAAGAATCACTCCCCTCAGACGACCTGCATGATCTGCTGTCGGTGCCAATAATAATAAAAAAAGCGGCTATTATCTGCTTTTTGTCAATTTTGTGTTCATTTGGAAGCCGTTTCGTGCCAAGTACACAAATATGATTTTCAAATGAACTTGATTGTGTCTCAGTTTTTCATATTTTGTAAGTGTACCATTAATTGAGGGACTTTTTACCCTCTACAGTATATTTACTAACTGGCGGTTGCTTTTCAGTGGGATGAGGACACGATTGGTTGTTCGGTAGCAGAGAGCGTGTCGGACATTGTTGGTGCTGGAGTGTCTTGCATGTTCTAAAATACAGGGTCTTCTTTCTTGATTTCCAGCCCCCCCGAAAGAGGAAAAGCAGAGCGAGAAGGAGCAGGAGAAGGAACCGGCTGCGCCCCCGGCAAAGTCCTCCTCGGGGTCCGCGGCGGCGGCCAAAGGAAGCAAGAAGCCCCCGCCGACGAAAGCGTCCAAAGTTTCCCCAAAGAGCAAGAAGCCCCCGCCTCAGTCGTCCCCCTCCAAGACGTCCAAGAAACCCGCTCCCGCGTCTTCAAAGACCGCGTCCAAGTCCAAGAAGACGGGCTCGTCCCCGGCCTCCTCTCCCTTCCCCCCGGGACCCATCCACGTCACAGGGGCGCTGAGAGTCACCAAGTCCAACTTCACCATTCCCAAGAAGCAGCCCCAGCCGAAGGAAGACAGTCGGAGCAGCAGCAGCAGCAGCAGCAGCAGTCATTCCAGGTCCTCATCCAGAGTGTCTTCGTCCTCGACCCCTTCCAGCCACTCTTCCTCCTCGAGACATTCGCATCAGGCCGGTTCGTCCTCCCATGCTCCCCCCATGCCGCCGCCACACAACAAGCAGATGAGGACGAACATTCGCCGCTCACTCACAGACATCCTCTATAAGAGGTAAGTGTCCCATGAGGCAATACTTAGATATCTTAGCTGCTTTTGAAGGAAAAGCATTTGGAAATTTCTCCTTTTTTTTGGTCTTCAGGGTGAGTGACAGCGACGATCTGAAAATGACCGAGAACGAGGTGGCAAAACTCTCGTTTGCGATCGAGAAGGAAATGTTCAACCTGTGCCTGAGCACAGACAGCAAGTACAAGAACAAGTACAGATCGCTCATGTTCAACCTGAAGGATCCCAAGAACAAAGTGAGTCAACACCCGACTGTGGACGGAGTTCGGATCAAAAGAGTCTCAAATGTTGATCGCTTCTCCTAATGTCTGCCCCGTCCCTTCCAGGGTTTGTTCTACAGGGTCATCGGTGGGGAAGTGACTCCTTTCAGACTGGTCCGCCTGAGCGCTGAGGAGCTGCTGTCGAAAGAGATATCTGAGTGGAAGAAGCCCGAAGCTGCCGAGGTAGCCCTCCATCCAGCCTCAAGCAGCTGTATTTGCATGTCGCAATTCGTACGGTAGAAGGTGATCACTTCGTTGTCTGTCTGCAGGCCCAGTCCTCCAGCTCCAGGGCCCATTCAGGCCACTCCAAACTGACCGACAGGCATGACTCGAGCTCCCATAGCATGGATATGGAAGATGCTCCGCCCACGTCCGATGCAGATGTATGTATCCCTGCCAGTTCCTCTTCTCGCATGGTTTCCGCTCCAGTAAGTGGTGGCAAGCTTCCTTTTTCCTACTTTTTTGGCACTTCACATTCAGCTCTTCTTGCTAAATGCTCTGCCTGACACAATTCCCTTCTTCCGTCAGCTTTTTCTGTGATTGTTGATCGTAAAGATTCTCTGCAAAACTGAGGTGCAACTCCTGAGCTCTCATCTCGTGTGTTTTCGCAGGACCAGGACGACTCAGGCTCCACTCCTTTAACTCAGTCCTCTGCCGAAGGCAACAGTGGCAGCAGCATGCCAGACATTTTCAGCAACATGCTCAAAGACACCACTGCTGAACACAGGACTCACCTGTTCGACCTCAACTGTAAAATATGCACAGGTAGAAATGGAAACCAGAGTCCAAGAGCGTTTGTTCTGCTCTCCCACGATCGATCTGACTGTATCGTGTGTTTTTTATCTTGTCTTTTAGGGCAAAAGATGGAAGATGAGCCTGCAGCTAAAAAAGCCAGGATGTCCAAAAAGCCGGAAAGCAAACCGCCCAGACAGGAGTCGCTGTCGTCTCGCTCTGGAGACGCCCCTCCTGCCAACCACCCGCAGACTCCTGCCGCTTACCAGCACCAGGACCCATCAGCGCACCAACACCAGGCGTCCTACCAGCCCACAGCGGCGCCCGCCGCCCCCGAACCGCAGCCGCAGCTCCATCAGGAGGACCTCAGCAAGATGGCGCCTCCACCTCAGGCCCCCACGCCGGTCGCCCCCACTGTGTCGTCCGTCAGCATCACCCGCAGAGACCCCCGCATGGCCAGGCACGGCTCCGGGGTGACCGTCAGCTACACCGCCCCAGAAAAGCCCACCGCCACTGTCGCCGAGATGCCTCCAACTCCCGTTGCGACTGTGGTGGAGGCGGTATCCAAGGTCCCGTTGCCGATGCCTCCGGCCCCGCCGCCTGTAGCGGCGCCCAAGCTGTCCAAATCAAGGTGCGGACGCAGAACATCCAGCTCGCGTTGTTTTACGTAGTTCGATGTGGTTGGAGGAGGAACTTTTTCCCCCAATGTGTGTTGAAAGTGGCCGTTTGATTTATTTCAGTACGTCTGAGCCTCCTCCGGAGGGGGAGACCGCCATCTTCCTCAACGGTCAAGAGAAGATTTGGAAAGGATTCATCAACATGCAGTCCGTGGCCAAGTTTGTGACCAAGGCCTACCTGGTCTCGGGATCCTTTGAATACCTGACCGAGGTCATTTTTTCCCTCCTCTTCGTGAAGATTTTTGAAAAGTTTACTTTTTATAATTTACAGTTTTTATGTTGTCAGACGAGTAGTCCAGTTTTCTTTCCAGTGTCACTGTAACATAACTGAAAGTTTTGCTCGTGTCGTGCAGGATCTTCCCGACACCATTCACGTCGGTGGCCGGATCTCCCCGAACACAGTGTGGGATTATGTCGGGAAGCTGAAAACCTCCCTCTCTAAGGTTTGGTAGCGCCGGAACTGTCTGATATCTCCGTTTAGTTGCTTTGTGGCTCCTTAAACGCTGTTTTTTTCTCTACTCGACAGGAGCTGTGCTTGATCCGTTTCCACCCAGCCACGGAGGAAGAGGAGGTGGCGTACGTCTCCCTGTTTTCCTACTTCAGCAGCAGGAAGCGCTTCGGTGTGGTGGCCAACAACTACCGCCGCATCAAAGACCTCTACCTTATCCCGCTGGGCTCGAAGGACCCGTTGCCGTCCAAATTGTTGCCATTTGATGGTCCAGGTCAGAGGAGTACATCAATCATAACGTTGTCCCTTAACTGGGATCGTTTTAACAGCTTAATCCCTGCACACAGTGAGAACATTCTGTATGATTCCTTTGAACAGGAGCGTGTTTGATGAATGGGTTTAAACTGTAGAGGGCGCTGGAGCTCCTTGTTATGATTCAACAGCAGGCTCCTGTGTGACTGACTGTATCGCTTCTTTTCATGAAGGATGTTTGAATTGTGAATGGGACCATTTTGAGCCCATCGCTTCCATTTTCATCCATTTGTGATCAATACGGTTCCTTTATCTCCAAAGTTGGCGATTTTTTTTATCAGCCTTTTTTGGTCAAACGAGGTCGAGATGTTTCTTAACATTTCTACTCGGTCCGTCCCACAGGGCTTGAACCTGCTCGTCCCAACCTCCTCCTGGGATTGCTGATCTGCCAGAAGGACAGGAAGCGTGCGGGCGCTCCCGTCGAGATGGAAGAGAAGCGCCCCAAGATGCAAACCAAAGACGCGGATGAAAGTGGCCTTCTGAAAGCCCCTCTGTCCCTCAAAGCGGAGCGGAGCTCCAGGCAGAGTCTCGAGATCCCCTTCAGCACGACTCCTCCGGGGTCACCGCCGCCGATCTCCTCCGAGGTTTCCAGCAGCACCACTTCCGTGCTCTCGCTGTTGTCCTCCGTCAAAGCTTCAGCCTCCGCCACCACCACCGCTCCCACCACCACCAACACCACCACCACCACAGGCAAGGACTCCCCAACCTCCTCCAGCTCCATGGCCTCCTCTGCAGCGGCTGCCAGCCCTCTGCAGACCATTCTCAAGACGCTCTTTTGGAAGAAAAGCTCGGACGCCTCCAACTCCCCGACGGACCAGAGCGCAGAGTCGCCCGCTCCCACCTCCACGATGCTCGACCCCATCGTGAGGCAGTTTGCGCAGATTTCCAAGGACGCCGCGGTGGAGGAGGACGAAGACGATCGGCCGTATGACCCCGAGGAAGAGTACGACCCCAGCCAGGGCTACAATCTGCCCATAAAGGCTGCCGAGCCCATGAGCAAGTCTGAAGTCTCGCAGCAGCATTCCATGGAAGCGAGTGAAGCCGATGACGTGGCGTACGACCCGGAGGACGACTCTATCTTTGAAGACGTCAAAAGCGTCGTTCCGGATCCAGTGGAGACGCTACCTGAATGTATTCCCGATCCCAAAAAGATCCTGGAAAGCCTTAAGCAGATTGGAGAGCAGGTGTCGCAGAAACAGGCGGAGCAGCAAATGGCTCCGCCCGTCAAGTCCCTCCTGGTGAACACGCAGCTGCTCCAACTTGGCAAAAAGGTGGAAGAACTCGTCAAGTCCTCGTCGGTCGCTCCCTTGATCAGCCAGAGGAGGGATCCCAGACAGAGCCGAGATCCCCGCCAGGCTGTCGGCAGCAGGAAGCTGTCGGAGGACTCGGAGGACAAAGAGGAGACGGCTGCCCTGGCGGCTGACCCCGTCGCTCCGTCGGAGCCCGTCCCGCAAGAGCCGCAGCAGCCCGAAGCAGCGAAGCCGTCGCAAGACCCGCCGGCGACGGAGACGCCGGTGACTAAAGAAGAAGTGAAAAGCGAGCTGCCGCTGTTCATGGACTCGGACAAGCCGGAGGTGTCCATTCCTCTGTTGGGGGAGGAGGTGGACCCCGACATGGAAGTCACGTACATGGACGAAAAAGAGACGAAGCCAGAGGAAGCCGAGCCAGTCGAGGCGGAATCGGACTTGGACAAGTACAGCATTTGGCCGAACGCGGCCAGTATCTTAAAAGCCGCCGACGACTCGGAGTACGACGACAACAGCAAGGACCTGCCGGCGGCGAGCTATTACGACGAAGCGGCTCACGCGTCCTCGCTGGCGTCCACCATCCCAGTGCTGACTCAGAGCGCCATCGCCGACGTCCATTCCCACCACATGCCGCGTCACATGTCCGGCTCGGGCTTCGGCAACGACTACCGGCTGCCCGCGGACGTCCCCTCGCAGTCCGGTTACCCCCCTCCTCATTCCATGCAGGGCCAAAGCCTGGGACTGAGACCCCCGCCGGGGACCATGGGGACTCCCATGCAGAGTCTTCCTCCGATGTCAGCCCCGCCTCCCATGCAAGGGCCTCTGCCTCCCATGCACGTCCCCCCCCACGTGCACGGCCCCCCTCCCATGCAGGGCGACGGCGGTCAGCAGTTCGGCCAGCCTCCGTCTTCGTACGCTCCCTATCAGAATCAGTGGCCTGGAAGCCAGTTGCAGCAGCAGCAGCAGCAGCAGCAGCAGCAGCAGCAGCAGCCGCAGCCCCTTCCCCACGGACCACCCCCCCAGAACCTCGCCCCACCCAGGGGGCCGCTCCCATTCCCTCCGATGGCCCAAAGAGGCCCCCCTCCTCAAATCTTCGAGGCGCCCATTCCCCAACAGCACATAGGACAACAAAGACCACCGCTCGGCCTTTCGCTGCCTCCTAATCTGGGCGGTCAGGCCAACTTGGCCCCCCCGAGATTCAGCAGCCCCCCTCCGCCTTTTAACTTCTCGGCGAACAGAGGCCCGCCGCCGCCGCCTTTCGCCGCGCCGCCGCCCGGTCACTTCGATAACAGGCTCCCTCCACCGGCTCTTTTCTCGGGACCCCGGGGTCCCCCTCCGTCTTCGTACGGTGACCACGGAGCTCAGCCTCCAATGGGGGACCAACTGCGGGGACCCCCGGACCTGTACAGCAAAGACGCTGCCAGCACGTCTCTGAAGATGAATCTGGACCAGCTTCCAAACACTCACCATCTCTTCACAGACAGTCAGGGCCCCCCGCCTGCTCCGCCCTTTCAGGGACTTCCAGCCAACCAGTACGAGGAGAGAAGAGGTCCGCTTCGTGGGGGAGAGGTGGGGGGACAGCTCTTCAACCCTCACAACCAGTACGGAGTCTCCAGACTCTCGTCCTCCCCCCCGCACAGAGGGTCCTACGAGGAGCACCGGGGTCTTTTGCCGCAGGAGAGCCGACCTCAGCCTTTCGGAGGGTCCGAGCGCTACCGCTTCGACAGACTCTCGGACGAGCCCAGGCCCGTTCGGCACAGCGGGCCGCTGCTGCCGACCCCCTCGGAGGCCCCCATAGGTCCCGCGGGCCGCATCGGTGCTCCCAGTCCAGACCAGCACAGAGAGGACCACTGGCGACGCCACTCCCCTGAAATGCGGAGGCGGAGCAGCTCCACCCGCGAGGAGGCCGACCCTCGCGGCGGAGGCGAACGTTTCGGCCGCTTCGAGGGAGGACACCGCGACTTGGGACCTGCTTCGATGCAGCCGCCCGAAGAGAGACCGAGGGACGTCTCCGAGGACCGCCGCAGAGACAGAGAGAGGGAGGCCTCGCACGGCGGGAGGCCCTCGTGGGACAGGGGGCAAGGGAAGCGCTGGAGCCGAGAGCAAGAGTGGGACCGGAACAGAGACCGCGACCGGGAGCGCGACCAGGAGCGGGACAAGGAGCGAGATAAGGAGCGGGACAAGGATCGGGACAAGGATCGAGACAAGGATCGGGACAAGGATCGGGACAAGGATCGAGACAAGGAGCGGGACAAGGATCGAGACAAGGAGCGAGGCCGAGAAAGAGACCGCAGCAGGGGGAAGGACAACGAGCGACACAAAGAGACCGAAGGAGAGCGGCACCGAGAGCAAGACGCAGACAAGAGGAGAGACCACCGAGACAGAGACAGGGAAAGAGACAGGGACAAGGAGAGAGACAGGGACAGAACTCGAGACTCCGACCGGAGAGACCACGACCGGGACCGTGCCAGGAACCGAGATCGGGATCGAGACCGCAAACGCGAGCGGTCCAGAAGCAGAGAGCGAGACAGAGACCGCGACCGGGACCGCGGGAAGGACCGGGGCAAGGACAGGGAGCGCGAGAGGGACCGGGACCGAGACCGGGACCGGGACCGAGAGCGAGACAAGGACCGAGACAAGGACAGAGATCGGGACAAAGACAAAGACCGCAGAGAAAAGAGCAAAAGCAGGGAGAAGAAGGAGGAGAAAAAGGACGGCAAGCACGAAACATCCAAGGACGGCGATAAAACTGCCGAAAGCGCAAAGAAAGACTCTTAGTCCTCCATCGGTGGACGCGGCGAGAGGACACCGCTTGTCAGTTGGCGTCACAATAAACGTAGATGTGCAGTATTGAGACATTTCCACAGATGTGCTCCGACCGGAGCAAAACTTCTTTGACTTGGTTCGTATTCTCTCGTCACTTGAAGCTTCCTGAGTTTATTACATTTGAAGAGCGACAAAAAAAACCCCCCGAAGGCCATTTCAGTTGCTGGTGTCCAAGTATGTATTCAGTACTCAGTCCATTTATCTGCATCCTCCACTTGTCGCGGCGTTTTTTTTTAAAAAAAAAAGAAAACAATCTAACCGATTAACACAATTTGCAATGTGTGTAAATATGAATGTATTTGTGTAGATACTGATGTTTTTAATGATACTTTTCTAAGTAAAGAAAATAAAAGCCATATATCTGAGATGGACAATGTGAAGGTTAAAGCGACACTGTTAAGACCCAAACGCGTGCGATTATGTTCGCCGTCTTTGAAGCGAGAGGCTCCAGATATCCACAGTATACACCCCCTCCGATAAATGGTTGTTTATAATGCGTCCTGATTTTTTGTTTCAGCTCAAACGATTAAACCTGTTTGATGGAGTTTGTCTCTCAGTTGTTTGAAGCGCAAGAAGCAGAAGCGAAATCGTTCCTCGGGACCAGATCGAGATCATTTCCAAGGTGAAAACGAGCTTCGGCTTTCAACAGATTGGCTGCGTTTCGTTCAAGTGCGCAGACAAAGACAAGCGTGGCAAGAAGGAGACCAATAAAACAAGCGCAAAGTAGGATTTTAGGCACTCGTGTCGAAGTTTATTCATTGGTAATGAGCAATTAGAATCACAGTTCACGTCCGCTGCTATTACTTTGTGGGTTCAGCTTCTCTAGCAAGCCGGTAGGTGCGATACGAACATATTTGTGCTACATGAAGTGGAAAAAGGCACTCAGGTGAAGAGTATAAATGCACGGCGGTGTCGGGACTCCTGAGTGTCA
>JASSRZ010000072.1:3813866-3823913 GCA_032164315.1 Malacoctenus gilli | reverse complement strand
TTGTGCTACATGAAGTGGAAAAAGGCACTCAGGTGAAGAGTATAAATGCACGGCGGTGTCGGGACTCCTGAGTGTCAGGCAGCTGCTGCCCACTAGGAGTCGCTGTTGCAGCTAATAAAAGGCAACGTGTTTACTGCGCAGCGACTATTCAGTCTCGTTCTCGGGCGTAATACGAAGACTCCGCTTCGGAGTCCTCCTTGGCTGCCTCGTGGGACTCAATCATCACCAGAGGGGGCTGTAGCTGTAAGCCCCTCCCCTCTCGCCGGCCTGCTTTGGGCGAGACCAGCGCTGCTGGACCTTTTTCGGGCACCACACAAACTCGTGGCGGGGTTTGTAGTTCAGGTAGGCGAACCTGAGGAGCTTCCGGCGCTCCCGCCGATCGAGGACCGCGAACAGGAAGTAGCTGAGGACGCTCTCCTTGACCGCGGGAAGCTGTCCGTTGACGAGCGTCTCGCGCAGGAAGAAGAGAACCAGCGGGGGCTGGAATTTCTTAAATCCCAGCATCCCCAGGCACTTCAGGATGCGGGTGATGCGCAAGTTGTTGTGCGTGTTACTGCCGAGGACAAAACACACTTTATTTTAGGAAAGCAGCGTCAAAAACGAGGCCCAGGGGGCCGAATACGTCTTATCTGTAGGGTGAAAGTGGAAAAGTTACAACAAACCATACTTTTAGAGTCAAACGAGTAATCTATTACTCAGTCGTGAGGCCCAGAACTGGACAAGAGGTGGTGGCAATGATACCATCAAAGAAAGATGATCTTTCAAAAGGAAATGATCTCAGAATTGTATTTTTTTGCTCTTCAACAAAAAGGGAAATTGCTGTCGCGAGTCGAAGGGAGACGCGGTTCGGTTTTGCCGATTCAGGCACCGAGATATGTCCCATTCATCAGCGTGCGTCTGAGGGTTCAGCTCTTTTTCGCCGTTGCCTCGGCTGCCGGATCTCACCTGTTCAGGTTGGCGAACCGACTCTGCCAGTTGGCGGCTCGCTCCACCTCCCCCGTGGTCTCGTCGCGCAGCCTGATGCCGTAGAAGTCCAGCATGAGCTTGTAGGACTCCAGGAGGTGGCCCATGGCGATATCACTCCTGCGAAACTCCTGGAGAGGCAGACGACCTGTCTGAGTCTTGACTGCCCAGCTGTGCTACCCCCCCCCCCCCAACCCGGTTTACCTGAACTTCCTCTCTGGTCAACGGCTTGGCCTCGTAGTTCATCCCTGGCTCTTGCAGGGGAAACAACCTTTGAGAGAACAGAGGGGGGGGGGGGGTCTTAGCAATGGGATCCACGTGTTTCGGTGAACCTCTGTGCCGGAAGGTTCGCTTACCATTGGATGAAGGTGTGCACATACTCTAATCGCTCATACTGGTGTCTCCAGCGACTGTGAAAATCCCATATGAAGACACCTGACGAGGAAGACGAAAACAGCTGACGGCGATTGTGCTCCTGAATTCTTGAAACGAACTTCCTTTGTGCGTTCTTCTCACAAAAAACTTGCTTGAAAATTCGAAAACTGATTCTGTTCTTTAGATTTTGTTCACTGTGATCTCAGCAGAGTGATGTTTCAAGCCTACCGTCTGGTTTGGAAGGACTTTTTCCCAGGTAAAAGTCCAGGTTGGGCATGGCGTGCTGCACCGCAAAGGAGAAGCCGACTTAGACCAGCTGAAGAAAAAGCCACTTCAACAGGACGACTGTGGTCTACTTACATAACCTCTGCTTGTCATGTGTTGAACATGGTCTTGGTTCTGTGGGGGGGGGGCAACGCACAGATGAGGATGTGCAAAGTGCTCTGAGTTGGGGGGGGGGGGCAGCAGAGAGGAGCGGTGCTGTCGGGGGACTTACGTGACAATCTTGCCTGAACTTGTGCAGGTCCTTCGCCGCCCTTTTGAAACTCTGGAACTGAAGCTAAGGAAACGAAAGGTGGACTTGACTGGATGATTCGAGAGCCTCCGTCGTGAAATAGCGCCATTATTTGAGCCCTTTGCCAAATAGTGACCCCCCCCCCCCACTTCCCCAGGGAGTGAGGGTGTGAGTATTGGATTGTTTTGTCTGGTGTTATGTGTTGCTATGAGACCCTCTGCTGTTGAGCTGACCTCCTCCTTGGCTGGTTCCTACAAAATAAAAGCTCAGAGGAGAAATGCGTGAATCCCTTCAGCTTGCGGGCACCAGAACCGACCCATCACTCCTTAACTGATTATTTACATCGTTTTGTTCTGACAATGAACTTTATGGAGTGAATCAGGTTCCCATCACTATTTTTAGGACTCTGAAACAAATCACAGGCATGTGCGACGGACACAGTTCTCCGCCTGACACCTGACCGAGAGCCAAAAGCATACTGGGCATGCGCCAGAAGGGGGCCTGTGGCCCCTCACTCACGTTCCAGTTGGTGAAACCGGAGCCGAACCAGTTCCTCGCTCCACTCTCTTCCACCTCCCACGTCGAATCGTATTCGCAGTAGAATTCATCCGTTTTCGGCACTCGGTACTCTTTGCCGCTGAAGTCATCCTCCTCCTCCTCCTCCTCTTCCTCCTTCTTTCGCTCGCGGCCCTGCCCGTCGAAGGCCGCGGGGGCCACGCCTTGACCCCACTTCTCCCGGATCCCTTCGGGCGGATCTCCCCCCAGGGCGCCGGGCTCCGCGCTCTGCCCGCCCGCCTCGCCCCCCCGCCCTTCTTCCTGTCGGCCCAGCGACATCGTGGGGACCTGTGCCAGAGCTCCGAGCCAGACTCCCCGCAAGAAGCGCCACACGAAGAGTGCGCTGCGCCACAACCAGGTGAAGACGGCGTCCAAGAAGCTGGACCTGTACCAGCCCATCCGACGCTCGCTCAGACGGAACAGCGGGCGCGCGATCCTCGTCTGGGACCAAAGTCCGGCGCTCTCAACTTTATGTCGCTTTCGCTTTCACTTCGACGCGAAGCGTACAGTCAGAACGAAACTTGTCGGAAACGACGCCCACCGACCACCGCCACCCTTTGTGCAGATGTCTTAAGCAGAACAACAACAAAAAAACAGTCCGAAACAAACACTGTAACTTTAAATTCAATGTGGTTTTGCATCCTTAAGTCTGGACTTGTAAACAGATGCGCTTTTCTTTGCCGTGAGTCAGATGCCACACAGTGAGGCAACTGCAGCAGCCCCGATGAACATGTGATCCAGTGTCAAAGAAAGAGTGCGGTTCGGCTTAGTCAGTGGAAGTCAATCAGTGTCTGTCTTAACTGGCTCGAGACCAGTCTGCACAAGAAGAAGAGCGCAGCCGGAGTGTGTTGAGTTAAACTGTAAGCAATGAGATTAAACGAAAGTGAAAGAGGGAAATCTGGAGCTGAACCTTCAAGTTTCCTTCTGTTAAACCCTTTTTAAGAGGAACAAAACGCAGAAAAAGTTTATACTGTGAGAGGAAATAAAGCACAAGAGCAAAAAAGAAACTGAAGAAATCAAGAATCCCCTTTGATGCCTTTTTATTTCTTTCGCTTTGTTTCATTTTGAAGCACGGATTCCCAAACAAAGCTCTGTGGAATCCCTCCACCTCCGTCTCAGAACGATTCGATCGCCACCGTCGCTGTTGTGGAGCAGGTTGAGCGGGATGGCAGCGCTGTGTGCTGGCGAGCGACCCGTCTTCACGGCAGGAAGACTTGGAGTCTGTGTTTGGAACGCTTTCGGCGTGGCGTTTGCATGTTCTGCCTGTGCGTACGACGCATATGTATCAGGGTCGAGAAGGGACGACTTTAGCCACACCCACATTTGCTGTGACATCAGAGTTTAACATGTCCCTTTAATTCAGACTTGTCACTTTTTATGATCAATTCCATTCGTTTTTGCTTTTTGTTAATGTGTGCGGCTGAAATCGTCGGAGTCGGCGTGATGAATGACGATGATAAACACGGCCCTTCATCTTCTGCTCTTTTGGGGGGGGGGGGGGTGACGGTAGCATCATGTCTGCCGTATATTTCTGTGCCTCGTTTCGTACTGGGACGACGCTCGCGTGGATGAGGGTCCCGACTCCGGTCGGCGCACGTCCTGCTCTGAATGTCTTCCTGCGGCAGAAAACGGACGCGCGACTCCTTCCTGCCGAGCGATATGAGATGAGCACGTCAGATAGGGCAGCGACATTATCTCACGGCCGAACTGCCGCGTCCCGTCGCGAAGTTCTCGATTCGTTTCATCGATCTCCAGCGGCGGCGGCGGCGGCGGTGTGAGGACCGTCCGCAGCCGCTCGGAGGTCTCAAAGCACGGCTCTCGTCTCCTGGGGAGTCCGTTCAAAAGTAGATAGTTGCTCTCTCTGCTTAAACAGACCAAAAAAGAACCGAGGACCACCTGTGAACGGCCGCTCGGCAGTCCCAACACCAAAGCGGGTCGAAGCCCTGCACTGTCTAAAGCCACGGGATCGAGATAGTCATACGTTCTGTAGGGATGCAGGCGGCAAATGTGGATTCTCATGACAGATCTCAGGCTCTTTATGGCCTCTTTTAGCGCATGAATAGTTTCCACAAATTGGAGCGCCCCGGCGAAATGAATGGGAACGCCGGGCGGGACGCGAAACTGGAATAACCTGCAGCACGGAGCCGTACGGCACTCGGCCTCTTTTCTGGTTTCGCTGCCGTGAACCCAATTAGTGCGACGCTGAGTGAAAACCGGGAGGATGCCACAGGAGGGAGAGAGAGAGAGAGAGAGAGACAGAGACAGAGAGGGAGACAGAGAGAGAGACAGAGAGACAGAACGAGAGAGAGAGAGAGAGACAGGGAGAGCAAGAGTGAGAGAGCGAGAGAGACACAGAGAGAGTGAGAGAGCGAGAGAGAGAAAGAGAGGGAGAAAGAGACAGAGAGAGAGAGTGAGTGAGAGAGAGCGAGAGAGAGAGAGACGGAGAGAGACAGAGAGACATAGGGAGCGAGAGTGAGAGAAAGAGAGGGAGAGACAGAGAGAGAGAGACAGAGACAGAAAGCGAGAGAAACAGAGACAGAGAGACAGAGAAGGGGACAGACAGAGAGAGAGACAGAGAAAGAGAGAGACGGAGAGAGAATGAGAGAAAGAGAGCAAGAGAGAGAGAGAAAGAGAGGGAGAAAGAGAGAGAGAGACAGAGATACAGACAGACAGACAGACAGACAGAGGGAGAGAAACAGAGAGAGAAAGAAAGAGAGGGAGAAAGAGAGAGAGACAGAGAGAGACAGAGAGTGAGAGAGTGAGAGAGCCAGAGAGAGAGAGCCAGAGAGAGAGCGAGAGAGAGAGAGAGAATCTCACATGGCTCTCTTAGTTAAACGATGATGGCTCGGCGGTGGATCACTCAGCAACTAAGTGCACTTGGTAAAGGTCACCGCCGCCGCCAGCCGGCTAATGCCCGGAGTGGCGCGTTCGCCGGGCGCGGTGCGAACGCTCTGCGCATGAACGCTTCACGAGGCAAAACAATCAGGGGAGTCGCGGCTGGAGAGGCGGCTGTCCCCGTGAGGCGGAGGGACACCGGCAGACGAAGTCGCCGTCAGTGAATAACGGCCGAGAATGGCTCCCTTGGATTTGTATTTCAGATTTGGAGGATGTCAGAATTGCCACTATTTACTTTCTTGACTTGGCGAGTCGCACTGGATGTACATTCCAAATCTCTCTGGGATCTTGTGTCAAAGGTGTCACAGCTTTTGTTTCAAATTACTGGCAGTTAACTCTGAAAACGAGTCGACAAACACGAGCTGAGCGTTGCCTTGTGTCCTCCGATAAAAATGACGAATCTTTCCAATTTTACGAGAGTTTTCTGAATAGAAGGGAACATTTCCTCTTGAAAAAAACAGTGCATTGAGGTCATCAAAATCGCTCTTCTACAGAACTTTAAGGGGACATTCATTTGTGGGATGTGCAGGAATTGTGTCCACACAATAATTCACTAAATCTTCTCTGCAAAGCTCCAACTGGGGGGCGTCTGCATGAATATTTCAGCACTAAGACCTTCCGCGGTGTCGTGACTCGTGACCTCCGGCAGGTTTCCGGTCAGTAATCACCGCTGCTTTCCGTCGGCCCGTTCCCAAGGTAACCGTTCCCCACCAAAACCAGGGGCGGACGCACGCGGCTCGCTGGCGGACGTCTGAAGGCGGCACAGCGACGGCGCTGCGATTCCACAGGCCGCGTCGTTCCGTGACGAATGAGCGCGTCAACAAAAGGACGGAAAAAAAATGAGCCGCGGCACGAAAACGCCGGCAAATTGGACGCATCCCCAAATGAGGGTTTGATTGCCTTCTTAAATGAGCGGTTGTTATCACTCTAATTAGATTTTTATAGAAACCGCTGAGACAAAAATGCTTCGAATCCCATCTATTTCATATCAGGAGCCAGAGTGCTTTTCTTGTGGAACAAAAACAAGGCGTTTTCTGAGAGTGATTAACAAAAGTGGCACTCCACTGACTCTTTTACGCTTGCAATTTATTTTATTTGTCCAGAGGAGGAGCAATTAGTCGGGGTGAGTCCTTCGCCGCTGCGTTCTGCGGCTCTGGAGGAGCTTCGCGTGGACCGGAATAACCCCGACGGACGACGTCAGTCACGTCAGTCAACGAAGAACTTGGCGCAGCGAAAGAAAAGAGGCCGACTTGGCAGAAGCAGAAAAAGAAAACAAGCAAGAATCACGCAAACAGACACGATTTTAAGTGCCGAAATCGAGAAAAAGCTCCTGAAAAGAAAAGAAAATATGGACAAAGTAACACGAAATGTGATTTAGAGACGTTGCTGGACACATAAAACAAGCACACACACACATTTAAATGTGTCTCTTCACAGGGGACCATCTACTCATATTTGTACACGTCGAGTTCATCAATAAAATTGTGATTTCTTTGAGAAACGTGTTTGAAACCAGGCGTGTTGAAATCAAATTAGCAGGTTGCCCTGTCCTCTGCAGCCTCCCACTGACCCCCCGCCCCCCCACCCACTCCCCCCCACTGTTGCTGCTCCTCAAAGTCCCAACCTCAATCACTAGCATCCTGTTGATTTTCATCTGAGTGAATCACTCAGTCATTTCCAATGATTAGTGGCTGCAGTTGGAGGCGGGAACTCATGAGCCGCCCATCGGCTGAGGAACAGCAGTATTAATAGCCGACAGCTGCTTCGTTGAACACACCAGGAGCACGACGCCGTCTCTTTCCGCCTCTGGTCTTTGACATCTGAAAGACTTCGTTAGAAACCAGAGTTTGCCGAATGTACTTTGAATGTTTCACTATTGGCACTCTGACGTTTCAGAGAAGGTTTACACTCATGTTTGCAAGCAGTCATTTGCGATGAAGTGCGTCTAGTTCCTGCCTTCGACACCAGGGGGCAGCATTGCTCCACGGAAATCTGGAACAGAGCAAAGCGCTGTGGCTCAGACTGGATGTGTTTGGAGAAGTATTTGTGTGATCAGAGATGAACTTAAGTTTATGTGACTAAAGTTGACCAAAGAGCCAAAATACTGATTGTGTGTGTTTGTGTGCGTGCGTGTGTGTGTCTGTGTGTATGTCTGTGTGTGTGTTTGTTTGTGTGCCTTTGTGTGTTTGTATGTGTTTGTGTCTGTGCGTGTTTGTGTGCGTGTTTGTTTATACGTGTGTGTGCATGTGTGTGTGTATTTGTGTGTGTGTCTGTGTGTGTCTGTCTGTGTTTGTGTGTGTGTGTGCATGTGTGTGTTTGTGTGTACGTGTGTGCATGTGTGTGTGTGCATGTGTGTGCATGTGTGTGTGTGTGTGTGCATGTGTGTGTTTGTATGTGTGTGTGTGTTAGTGTGTACTTGTGTGTGCATGTGTGTGTATATGTGTGTGTTTGTGTCTGTGTGTCCGTGTGTGTGCGTGTGTTTGTATGTGTGTATGTGTCTGTGTGTGTGTTTTTGTGTGTGTGTGTGTCTGTGTGTGTCTGTGTGCATGTGTGTTAAATCACAGTTCAGTCCAAACTTGCTCCACCGAGTGCAGTATATTGCAAGTCATCCCACTGACTGTTCTCTGGATTGCATGTACAAGGTACTTCTGAACAAAGTATTTGAGGACCGTACTTAACTCCGTTGAATACAAAGTTGCCCAATGCTTCGGAACAACAAAGTGGCTATTGACTTCCTTGTAAGTGTCTTTTTGGGTCCTGGTCCAGTTGAATAATTGACCGAGATAACCAGCAGAGGGCAGCATTACAGTCTCCATCGCGCAGAACTCCCTAAAGAATAAGAATAACAGATACAAGAAGAAGAAGAAGAAGAAGAAAAAGGTCCTGGGCATGAGCGCTCCTCTGACAGTCTGGATCGTTACACCTTGCGAATAACAAAACGCGCAAAGTGTGTGGGTGTAACAATAACAAGCAGGAACACAAGGACAAACGCTGGGAAGCTTAAAAAGAGCAGTGCGCGCTCGCGAGCGGCTTCGCGCTTTGGGGACAGGCTCGGCGAAGCTTTGAGAAACCTCGGTTGTCTTTGAGGACACTTGGAGGAGTCCTCACGTGTGAAAGGAGCAGCCCCTCGCAGCCCACCAATGGAGATACAGCGTGTGTGTGGCGAGGCATCACTGAGCACCACCTCTGCACCCGCTACTTGGCGTGGCCTCCGCTCACGTCAAGCATTTGAAGGAAGACACCGATGGGTATCGACTCATCATGGCGTGCGTTGTTTTGTTGCTCGTCTGGTTGTTGAGTGAACGCCAGGCGTTCTCCACTTCATCCTCTAAACAGCCACTGCGGCCGTCTGACGCCTGCGAGGAGGAGACTCTCTCCAGTTCAAACATACTTACTGGGATTTTCAGGATTACCACAAGAGACTCTCCCGTCGTATTCAAGCCGCTGCTGCGATGGGAGAGTCTGAGCTGCGCCGCCACGGCGTCACGGCGTCACGGCGACGCCCTCTCCAGATAAAAACGTAAATGGAACCCGTGGCCACAAAATCATTGTTCTTGTAAATATACAACCAAATGTTGGATTTTGAAACTTTAGAGGTCATATAATTTAATAAAAACACAAAGTAGGAATGAAACAAATCTACTTTTGGCTGCGACCAAGTTCGACTTGGTCGATAAGTCGCCTTTAAGTGACACCAGTTGGATGAACGAAGAAGCTCCGAGGATCAAAGAACCTGTTTTGATGAACTGACAACCTGCAAAAACAGAAAAATGGAAACTGACACGCAAACAGCAGCAGCAGCTCAGCTAAATTCACGTTTCTGTGAAGCTGCTGTCGCCTCACTGTTAATTCCAGCAGTCGAAACAGGAGTTCAGAGAAATAGTCACCACCGCAGCAGATGTCGAAGACAAAAGTCAGCTCGGACGGGACGGAGAGGCCGAAAACTTTCCGAAACTTTCACCTTTGAAGGCGTTTCACTGGAGTTGCTTGCGAGTCGTCCGGAGTGGCCGCGCCGGAGACATGCAGCGCTTCTGTGACAGCGAGAAGTCTGACACAGCTGTTCTGCGAGAGGAGACGCCGGTGACACCAGCGAGCGAGCTCGCGCCTCTCCGTCGCACCGTTCGGAAGCACGTCCGGCTTCCCGCAGCTCCTCCTCACTCTGATTTAGAAAGATGCGAGCGGCACGAAGGAGGCCCGAACAATGAGCTCAGAGGCGAGACCATCGCTCTCTGTGCGCGCGCGATGAAAGCCGGTGTCTGATTTGAATAATTACTCCATCGATATTGCAAATGGTCTCCGGCCCTCCACTTGTTATGATGCCTCGGATGCCTCCGCACATCCGTCACCGCGCGGGAACTCTCAAGAACTCCCCGCACAGACCTCGGATCAAACGGTGCAGAGCGCGTCGGACAGGCGGAGGCGGCCGCTTCGCTTTGCTCCGAAACGAAGCCAAACTTTTGTTTGCGGAGCGACGCTCTTCTCCTTTTTTTAGGGGCTTTAAAGGAGCCCTATGATGCCATTTCGACTTTTTTTCAGCCATTCACAGTGTAATAATGTTGAAAGCTCATTCAGACAACTCCTCTTTTCACATCAAGTCATTTTTGAGATGTCTCGCGTGCCTCTCCATTCAGTTTCTGGTAGAAACGGTCAGTTTCAGGGAGTTTTTTTTCAGTTTTTCACTGACGTCACAAGGGGGGAGGGGCTCAGTGATTGGACAGCTTCTCTAACTGCCAGCAGTTAACCAA
>JASSRZ010000072.1:3757630-3785151 GCA_032164315.1 Malacoctenus gilli | reverse complement strand
CACACACACACACACACACACACACACACACACACACACACACACACACACACACACACACACACACGGACGCAGTTGATGCAAAGTTGTCCATGACACAGTCAGCGCCCTGGCACATTATGTGTGATGCGCGGTGCCGCTTCAGGATCTTCCTGCGCTCCACAGGAGACAGACTGACGAGCAGCATCTCGTTCCAGCGCCTGGGCAGAAACAAATGATACAAAGTTGGCAGCTCTGTTTTCTAATTTTCATGTTTTTGCATCACCTCAGATGCAGTGTTTTGTTTTTGGCGCGGGAAGCGGCGGTTGTTGAAGGATGGAGAAAAAAAAAAAGCAAAAAAAAAAGAAATGCAATAATGAGATGCGGTTGCATCGAGACTATTTTTAGCTGTATTGATGCTGCAGATAAACTGAGGTAAAGACTCTTTAGGATGCGCGCCTCTGTTGTAGCGCAATGCCCCCAGAACCATAAATAATTGCCCCCAATGCATTGTTTAGGCCCATTAAACTCAAGAGGGGGTGAAAACAGCCTGATCCCAGTTCAGTTGCTCAAGGTTCTCATTCGGGATGTCAGTCTGTGATTTCCTCAAATTGGAGTCACACAACAACAACGGCGTAATGCTCAAGGATACAACTGAGCACGGTGTGCGGCAGCATCGCCCAATAAAGAGCACGGAGGAAGCTTGTTTTGTCCGACTCAAACGCAAGAAGTACAAATTGCTCGTTGGATTCTCCGTCTGAAGTACAGTTAGCACGCCGGAGTTCGCTTGAAGCTCTTGATTCAGCCTCTGTTCAATTGGCGTTTTGTGAACACGCTGCGTATTTTGTTTGCGGCGCGCTCTCGGTCTCGCGTTTCTTCCAAGAACTGCCTCTCAGAAGATTGAGTGCTGTGGCCTCCAGAACGCCATATTGACTCCAGTTTCTGGGAGTCTGAGGCCAAGCCGCCGCGCTGGAGGGCACAATTCTGCCTGCTTAATCAATCTCTTGTATATTTTCCTCAGAACCTAATTGACTGATTTTCTCTCAACGGCCAATTCTAAGGGGGGGGGGCGAAGTGTGTACAGTTTCGCTGGTCCTCGTGAATCGCAGCCTATTGATCATGCTGCCGCGTGGAGAAGCCAACTGTGGGGCAGCTGCTTCGTCAGCAGTCTCTCCGTTGGCGCTCCGAAAGGAGAAACACAGAAGCGACGAAACCAAGAGACATTCGGGAAAAAACATCAACGAGAAATCGACTTCATTTTAACCCCTGGCGCGCTGGTTGTATTTACTAGTGTCACGAGGGATCGATGCGGAGACGTAATTATCTCCAAAACAATTTCCGTCGCAACCTGATAGATGATGAACCACAGAGTGATAAAGTTCTGGCTCATTACGAGATGCTAGAAGGAGCCTTTGAGTTGCATCGCTGGGCTTTGATTGGCCGAAACTTTCCAGCGAAGCCAACTCGCCAGGATGGACCGGAGAAACATGCACGAAGATGCGCGAGTCCTTTAGTTACTCCTCACACTCGTGTTTTCTGAGGGCCGTCTGTCGCGTAGCTCGCCGCACGACGCGCCCCAATCGAGTGGCCCGTGCACGCCGTCCCTTCTTTTATGCTCTTTGATGACGTGAAACCTCAAAGCGTCTGAAAAGCGGCGCAAAGAGAACTTCGGAGGGAAAAAAAAAACCGTCAGGAGGACCCAGCCGGGCTGCCTCCACCGACTCTTTCTTTCTCCCCCACAATGGACGTGAAGTGAGGTCCATCTGTCGGCGCTCAACCGCTGGGCGACCGCCTCACAATGAATGCCGCGCGTTGTGGCTGGTCGGCGCGTACAAGGTGAGGCAGCTTCTTTGTTAAACACAGCGTCAGGCCTTGTACCAGCAGACATTGACCTTTTTTTTTAATGACTCCATAATAATGTGGATAACTGCAGGATGACAGTGGAGCCGTGGGCTTCATGAGAAGTAATAATGACAATTTCACCGATTACTCGCTCCTCTTGTTTGTGGTTGTTGCCGCGCGTTTGTTTAGCGGACGTAAAGACGAATAAAGGCCGGATTCAAACTCGTCTTTGTTGCGACTGCAGTAACCTTGGCGAGTGTCGCCCTTGGAAAACCGTGTTTGAGGCTTTCGCAGCGAGTTGTTTCCTCCTGCGAGTCCTTTTTTTCTTCAGCGAGCAGATGTTGCAGCTACTCCCCCCCCCCGCCCCGTGCGGACTTCTTCTGGGACTTGTTAATCTGGACCGGGTTCAGTTGGCTGCACTGTCCTCACCTGTGTTGCTGAGGCTTGCTGCGCAAAGGAGGTGGTCTCCTGGGCCTCCCGGAGCTCCTCCAAAAAGAACTCCCCCCACCCCTCCTCCTTCCCTCCCGCTCCCTCTGCTTTGCCCTTCAGATAAGGGTCAGCTCGCTTCATATGACAAAGGCGGCGTAGGTCGATAAGTCAGCGACTTTCTGGAGGAGGCAGAGGGGGGGTGGGGTGGGGGGGGGGACGACGGCGGCTGTTCTCTTGCAGCTTTCTGTGCCTGTTATTTTGTCAGGCATGACGGCTGATTTCTCCCGGCCCTCTCGGGCGGCGACCCTCGCCGAGATCACTGCGAGGTGCTCGTAAGGATGGCGTCCCTTGTTGGTGCCTTCTTTCGCACCTACGAGACGACGGAGGAGGGGGTGAGAGTAAACAGGGTGTCGACAGGACGTCTGTCTCTGGTGTTGCAGGCGGAGCAGGTGGCGGATCAGCCTGCTTCTGCCTCCCGGTCTGCGCCATTGTCATCTGACTGCTTCGACAAGCCTGCAACCAACAAAGGAGGCGTTTGGACCGCTCTCCCTCGCCCACCCACTTTTATGGGCAACTATTTATGCACCTTACAGGATAATGCTGTATAATCCTCTATAATATTTGTTCCTAATGTAATTCATCTATCTTTTATAGCATCATAACAAACTGGAGACGGGAGACAGGAGTGTATGTTGAGTGGGAGCCAAGCTCAGTCACATGGAGCTGAACAGTTTCACGTGTGCAGGCTGCGCAGCATCTCTGGACGCTGCGTCGAACCCGGGACCGTGACCGGCGTGCGGAGGAGTCTCAAAAGTCAAACGAGACCTCCGCAGTGCATCCTCCGATCTGGTTTCGACGCCGTCTTTCAGCGCATCTTTTTGAGCCGCGATCGTGCCTCGCGGTGACGTGCGGTTTGCGAGGGACGCGCTAATCCTGATGGCCGACGCAGTTAAAAAGCCGCCGCGACGACACGCTGCGACATGTCGAAATGTCAGCGGAGCCGTTTAACAAACACGCATTTATTAACCGGGGAGGGGAGTTTGCGGCACATCAATCGGGAGCCGCGCGGCGGCGGCGGTCCGGCGATTCGATCACATTTATCCGAAAGCCCGCAAAAAAACTGTCAGCGCGGGGAAACGTGCGAGCGCTGCGTGCGAAAGAGGCAAACCGCTTGCATCATAACAGTCGTTAATTTAGCTCAGAAGTGTGTTGGTGTAAAAAAGAAGAAATAAAAAATAAGAGGCTGCTTTTTTGAGTGAAGTCTCAGCAGAGTCAGCGGTTGGAGGTTTAAATAAACAGCCCAAGAAATACGTGGTCAAGGAAGACTGATGGTATGAAAGTGTCTTTGAAGCACAATCTATCAGTCGTCTTGCTGTGTTGTTTTTGTTGAGTGTGTGCGTGCGTGTGCGCACGCCTGTGTTTCCTCCCGATGCGTGCACGTGCTGATGACAGCTACATTTTCCGCGGCTGAAGTCATTACCGTCGCCCTCCAGAGAGGGCCAGCTCATAAGCAGCCTGCCGTCTTCCCCGATAGAAAATTAATGGCCATGATTTATTGAGGCAACAACCGAAATCCATGTAAGATGATTTCCAACTTGGAATTTAATATTTCATTAGCATCAAATCGTAATGACACGCGGTGCGGCAACTGGAGGCGCTCTCTTGAAAAGGATACTTGTTAAGCTGTCACATTACGACATGAATGTGTGTCTGATTACACATTCGGAGAACATCAGCCTTCAATGATGTAAACTCGAATTGATTTTTATCTTCAAACGCAACTTGTCTATTTTACCTCCCAAGTTGGGTGTGTTTTTCTTTTTTTCATCCATCTGACTCGCTCATCCAGTCATTTCCCGTCTTTTGCACTTGTCAGAATCCATCAGGATGTATCATCCGGTCGGTACGAGGCCCGCTGTTATCAAAGAGCCGAGCGCCGATGTGATTCATGTCTGATTAAGTGGAGATCACAGGTTGTGTGAGTCATTTTTCAGAAAAAAAAAAAAATTAACTTTTTGTTACATATTGGCAGTATTTCGCCTCAGACTGCTGTGCAACGTTGGAACAATAACTGCAGCGAGTCATGCTGGTTTTGCTCTTGTTCGAAAAAAACAACAAAAACCCCCCCACAAGCCTCTTAATCATGAATTTCTTGGTGTTGCAGTTTGTTCTCTTGCCTTTGTCAAACTGATTCCTAACCAGGCCTGAAAAGGCTTTTCCTGCTTTGAGGTTGTCAAAATTTAAATTTCCCCCTTTCAAAGGAAACCTCAATCAAACTCCTCGGTCGTTTGGACTGTTAAATAAAACCGTGCTGTCACGATAAAAAAAACCCAACAAAATAAACGTGCTTCTGTCAATATATTCCAATGGCGCTAATGGTGGATTGTTGAAAAATAAATCAACAACCTGGGAGGGAAACAATTTACCTGCTCTGCTGTCGGTATTTGAAGGCACCTTCTCCAATCCGGGGCAGCTCTGGTAAACTGCCCACTACTTTTATTTTGTGTGAGACTGGGGGGGAGCTTAAGGGGGGGGGGTGGGGCGGCATGCCCCCCCCCCCCCCGGCCCGGGCTGCCAGGTTTTAAGGAGGCGGACCCCTACCCAAAGCACAAGACAGTAGAAATGAGTAGTCCCACCCACGGGTTGCCCTGAAAAATGTGAAGTATGGCATGCTTCAACAGGGCTGATATTAGTCAAACGGAGTCATGGTTACTAATAATTTTACATGAATCATTATTAATATTAATTAATAATGAGGAATTTTACAAGACTGACTGACTTTAGTTATGTTGTAGGTGTAAAATATTGAATTAAAATGTTGTACTGCATGAAGCACTTTATTATAGCTCTCATATTAAACTTTATTATGCGCAAATTTACAAGCTGATCGCCGATATTGTCTCCAAGTGTATTCTGGGTAAAAATTGTCAACAACAGTCCACTAACGTCATCAGTCGCTTGACATCAGATTGCTACGGAAAAGATTAGGGCCATTTAAAAAAAAAGAATTGTGAGATTAAAGTCAGAATTCAGACTTTTTTTCCACATGAAAAAAAATATTAAAAAATGGAAAAATAATTTTTTCCCATTTCTGAAAACAAAGAAATTATTCTCAGAATTCTGAATTTAATATCAGAATTGTGACTTTAAACTCTGATTTCTGACTTTTTTCCAGAAATAGTGAAAAATACTTTTCCACACTTGAAAAAAAGATTTTTTTTTTTTCTTTACATTTTTTGAGAAAAAAAGTCATAATTCTGACTTTAATCTCACAATTTTTTCCCCCCATGGCCCTTATCCTTTTCCGTAGATTGCGAGCATTTTTACAGACTAAGTTTCTATGAGTGGCTCTTCATATAAGCATAAAAGTGGAGCAGCAAAGCGAAAAGAAAGGGAACAAAGAGAGCAAGGAAAAGCCAAACTACAAAAACTGGACACATATTTTCTTCATCGTCCAGGAAAACGAACCGGACTCTTTTTTTGGCAGCGATTCAGGGCCACCAAAGATGCCAGCACAGCAAGGGAGCCATGTTAATTCCAGGTCACAATTCTAACAATTCCTATAAGCCATGTGTGAATTACTTGTAAACTGTTGGTGGTTGTAAATTGTCGTAGCTTAGCCACTTAGCTGATATCCCCCTTCTTTGTCTCTTGGTGGTATAGCTGCTCCAGGGGCCTCGTCCCGCTGCAGGTGACACAAACACTGCGGATTATGAAAACACTCCTCTGGAATTTTATCCGACTGATCGGGCCAGTTTTGCTGAATGCATCCGAATCGTACTGGTGGACACGTGGGCTGCGGTGCCAGTTTTACTGAACTTTCGAGCTCCTGATACACGCTCGGAGTTGAAATAGTTTAAATGGGTGTCAGAATGATGCGGCCGCTGTCCGTGGTGCTGAACTGCCTTGAGTTGGTGTTGTTTTATCATCAGGGACCATGTCGCCTCATGTTTTTGTTGTGTCTTCATGTCCGTTTGATGGACATCTAAATGACAAAGCTGCTCTCCGTGGTGCGTAGGTGTTAGAATCATGAGCTCTGCCCCCCCGGCCTGGCTCTGATCTGTTGCGCTCGTGTACTGAGAGTGTGCGTTTCTGCTGTGTTTGGCTTCACTGTAATGTTCTGGAAAATCAGAGACTGAAGATGAGGTTCACAGCTGCGGAAACAGAGTATTGTGATCGTTTTTTTCCCTCCAGGGACGTAAGTGGCTTCTAATCATCAAGTGGACGCATACAAAATTGAGAAAAAGTTACTCAAACTCAGCACAATATCGAGTTGGTCTTGTGGAGTTTCGAAATTTGAATTACAAATAATTACAAGTTTACAAAGCTGCTCACGGGGCTGCAATGGTCCCAGAAAGTTTTGTCTATCGATTGAGGGTGTCTGACACCACGAGGGAGGAGCGGGAAAAAGTTTGCTGGCCACAGGCGGCGACGACTCGCCGTGGCGCCCCGGTGGCGCGTCTCGGTGCCGCCGTGCGTCCGCCTGTGCCCGAGCTGCACCGTCCAGGAGTGGGAGGGGAGGGGGGGGGGGCGGGGGATACAGTGTCCGTGGCGGAGGCGCAACTTGGACAGCCTTCCTCCTTTTTGACCCCAGCCAGCACAAAGACCAAGCCCACCGGCCTTGTGGATCACTTTATCCGGCCACTCGCCGCCGCCACCGCCAACCTGCTGCAGTGGCCAGAGAGCAGCGGCCACCGCACTCTCCCCGCGTGGTGAAGGACCTCAGCCTCCTCACTTGGCCCTGGCCCTCCTTGCACTTCGCCCTGCCCAGTTTCTTGTTCAACTACTTATCAAAGCCCACTCCCACCGACTCGTCTCCGTTCGCGCGGGCAGGCACTCCGAATGGAAACAGAGGTCACCGCTATCCTGTTGTTTCTCCTCATATCTCCATTCAGTTCCTTTGTCTCTGCCTCGTTGAGCTGCAGATCGCTGCGCTTGGCAGCACATCGCCAAAGCCAGCAGCCACACGGTCCTTCATAAAACATCAAAGTGCGGAGGAATCTTCAGAAAACCTAAAAAAAAAAAAAAAAAATGGCAGCAGTCTGACTGGCATTTTGAGGGGGATGTGGCGTAGGTAGCGCGAGCAGAGAGAGACACGGAGCCGGTCGGCGTCGCCTCGTGCTCCGCCCAACGCCGTGCTGCAGGTTCTGGGACACAAACAAGGCTCGTTGACCCTGCAGCTGCTCCAGCTGTTGAATCCAACATGCAGGAAGCAACATCGCCTGCGTTTTTCGTAACTGGCAGCACCTTTTGACTCCCAGATGGTGAACTGGCGCGAAAAAAAGGACCGCGCGCCGGCGGGGGTTTTTCGCTTCAGGACATGTCTCCTCGCCGTCTTTGGGAACGCAGGAGGCTCGACCCTCCTGGTCTGCGATCATCGCGGCCACCCCAGTGCAAAGATGACCTCGACCACTTGGATAAACTCTCGACTCAATAGCGGGTCTCTCCTTGGAGCGACATTTCGCACAGCTGAGGACAACAGGTGCTCCGACGAGCCCTGGGAAGCGAACACAGGTTCAACTTCTCACAGAGAAAAACAAGCAAATCCCGCGAACAAAACAAGGAGCGGAATGCAGATTTCCACCGTGTGGTACGCGGATACTCTTGCCTGATATTCTGACAAGCTCAGGACCGTGTCAGCACCTCTAAATCATCTCTCATTTCCTCCTTAAAGACCGCAGTCTGTTGGAACGGAGCTCACAATGATGCGTGTGTTTCTGTTCCCAAGAGGTCATTGAGAAGCTGGCTGAAGTCTGCTGTTCGCACCTGTGAGCCTGTTCCGCACGTCGGCTGCAAGTGGGAAGCCATTCGGAGCCGTCGTTGTTTGTATCCTTGAGGTAGAGCGCGGTATATGTGCGCTCTTTGATTTCATTTGCCTCACAATGGAACGCCCACGTCGCCATCCACGTCTCACAATGAGCCGCGCTTTCCTCGCTGATCTTTTGACGTGCGCTATATGGACACGTATACATCACAAATGAGTTTCCTCCGGGTATCGTAGCGCATTCATGAACTTATTCTTTGCTTTGTTTTTCTCCATTAGAAGATTCGCGGCAGCTTTGCGGCGCAATCAGTCTCCGTTTCAGTTCTGTTGTGCTGCCCCCCCCACCACACACACGCACACACACATACGCACGCACGCACGTGTGCAAACACACACACACACAGACACAAACACGCACACAAACACGTGCGCAAACACACACATGCACAAACACACACGCAAAAACAAACACACACGTGCACAAACACACGTGCACACACACACACAAACACACACATGCAAAAGACATGGACAAGCACACACACGTGTGCAAACACAAACACACACACACACACTCACAAACATGCAAAAACACACACACGCATGCACAAACAAACAAACACATGCACACATACAAACGCGCACACACACACACACACACATGGACACACACAAACATGTACACACACACGCACAAACACACACGCACAAACACACACACGCACGCACGCAGGCACACACGCACACACGCATGCACACACACACGCATGCATGCACGCACGCACAAACACACACGCACAAACACACACGCACAAACACACACGCACAAACACACACGCATGCACACATGCGCGCGTGCACACACGCACGCACGCACATGGACACACACACATGGACACACACACCCACGCACACACGCACGCACACGCACAAACACACACACGCACGCGCGCACGCACGCACGCACACGCACAAACACACACACGCACGCGCGCACGCACGCACGCACGCACGCACGCACGCACGCACGCACGCACGCACGCACGCACGCACGCACGCACACACCACCCAGAAACAAGTCTTCAGAGCTGTCGGCTCGACAGTAGCTCACGTCAGAAAAGAGGCGAAGTGAAAGGTCTGTCAGGCGCGGTCAAATTATTTTTTCCTGTCCTGATGCGCTTTCAGACAGATAAGCTGTCCCTTACATGCCACCCCGCCACCCCCCCCCCCCCCCACTCCCACGCTCCCACACCTCAGCTCACCTCCCGTCCCCGCCGGTCTCGGTGGAAACACTCGGCGAACGTGATTGATGGGAAAGTGCAGGCGGAAGAATAATGTCAGCACTTGTTGCCTGGCAGAGGTCTCCATCGGTGGCGCGGTTAACACGGGTCCTCCATCCAACGTGCCCGGGCGCCAAACAAATGTCACGCGAGTCACTCTTCCTTGTGTTGCCATTGTAGCGGGTATTAGGGAGCGCAGGTGAGCAGGCGACCGTCGGCGGGGACGGGCAGGGAGACGTCGTGAATATAGAGGAGTTAAGCCTCGGCGGTGACATTTCGGGAGGGGAAAAAAAAAAGAAGAAGCTTGTTTTGTTGTCGGGTCGCAGTCCTGAAAGGTGACTCATCCCGCCTTTAAGACCGCCGCGCCGCGTCTGCGGAGATGCCAGCGCCGCTAACAATGTGTCGAGCTCGCAGGCTGGCGCCAGAGAAAACACACTCGGCTTCATTAGCTCCGCCGAGTGGGAATATAATTGGTAATATCTGTAAGGAACTTGGCAGCGCTGATGTCTGGCTCCCTGACTTCAAACAGGCTCGTAAACGTAATCAGTGTTTACAGTTTTGCGGCAAAAGTGCTCCTCCAGGATCCATTTGCTCTGAGTGAAGTTAACACGCCGCTGCTGCTTTAAGACCATAATTCACGCCGGAGCCGGAGCTCCGTCGAGGCGGCGTCGTTTGTCATTTTATTTATCATGTGACACACATGTAAATGGATTGCGTAGCTGAGGTTTACAGTCCATTCTCGGGTGCTCCTGCCCCTCCATCGCTCATCCCTCACCCCCCCCCCCCCACCCCCCCACCCCTTCCCTCTCTCCTGTCACCAGAGCTGGGCTCATATCCATTACGCGGCTCCACTCCTGTGATAAATCTGTCTGTCAGCAAGACATCATAATCAAATTGTTCCAGAGGTCATTTAACATTGCAGAGGAGGGACTTCACTTCAGCCCCGGGAAGATCCGGCTCAAATACAATTTATGTGTCAGAGATGAATTGCGGAATGAAACATTTACGGGCCAAATGAACTGCCTTGCAGACTGAAATAGCCTTGTTATGGCCAACTGTGTCACTTTATCTACTAACTTCCTTCCCTGCTATTTAGGCGTCATCCCTCCTCTTGCCCTGCACGTGATTTAAATATGAATAAATAATGTTTCGGACAGAATGCAGCTGGATGCGAGGGACCACGCTGCTTTTTTATTCTCTTTTTTTTCATCCATATCTGTCCTGACGCGCTCACCTCAGCAGAGGGAAGCTGTGCCCTAATTGCTGCACCCGAACGAGTTGGATCTACAGTGTAAACGTAAACAAAGAGACTGCAAACGACCTCCGAGTGTTTGCGTTTACCTCGTCGGCCCTAAAGGCAGCGATCTAACACGCCGCCGCCGCCGCCGCCGCCGCCTCGTGCTGCTGGGTGGCAGCTCGCTTCGGTCTCGTACAAGTGGTTGAGAAAAAGATAAGAAGTGGAACTGGCACTGCAGCAATGTGGGAACTGATTGAACGTGAGATACTTTGGAGTCCCTCACAAACAGTTTGCGAGGTGAGACATTTATTTGAGTCGCTTCCATCCAAAAGAGCCGGTTTTGATCCATTTATTCTTTTAAAATTTAATTCAATTGACAAAAAGGGTGCGTTCCAATTCCTTCCTTAATCCTCAACCTTAACCCTCGTTTCTCGAGAGGTGTCACAATTCTTGAGAAGTTAAGTCGAGGAGCGAGTTTAAGGAACGAAACGGCCGAGGAGTGTCGGGCACCTACCTTAAAAGTAAGGGTTACCCAGAATGCATTGCGTTATTTACAGGTTCAACAAAACGGCGAGCTACAAATGTATTTTCTTTGTTAATAGCGACGTAAATATTCCTAAAAACATCGTATTTTCTTAGTTTAGGCCCATGTCATGGATTAAGTACCTCATTGTTGCTTAAGTCTTAGTTTTATTTTGCGATCTTTTGTCAACAGCAGCCTGCAGCGGGCTGTGGCTTCTTCTCTTCTGACTTGATAGACTCAACGCCGCTTTGGCGTAATGCTGCCCCCTGTCGACGGAGGAAGTCTCTGCATTTAACACTGGTTTCGCCCAATTCCAATTCTCTTCCTTAATCCTCACTCTTAACCTTCAATCTTTACCTTCAAAGCCAAAAAAAAAAAGTTATTTCCAATCAATACATCGAATTCTGTAGTTATGAGCCAAACTGTTGGATTTCCATCATGTGTTCTTTCACTGCACAACAAGGCCGCCCTGAAACCTCCCGGGTTGCGGTGAAATGTTTCGCGCATCGAGCTCCTTCGCAGCCTTCACCTGCAGGATCGGCTCCTCGTTCCCCGCTCGGTTCCGAAAAACGACTAATGAAAGAGATCAATAATCAGGAAGCCGCACAGGCAGTGCCAAGAGCGTCGGCAGTAATAAAAACGTAACGGCAGACAGCCCCATTTTCCACCCATTTCCATTTATCCGTGTGCTCCATCAGGACCTCATCAGCAGCTGCGTTGCAGGATTTTGTGGTCTGATGAATTAGCACACGGAATCCGCTGCCAGTCCCGCAGCGAGCGATCACCTGACTGTTATTATGTTTGGGGCCCAAAACGAACAATGAGATGCTTCTGATTTTAATTGGCTGGAAGTATTCAATATTCGGGCAATTCTCTCCACAGCGCTCGTCTGGCGTTTTGTTTGTATTGTTCGAGTCAGAGCTTTTCAGAAGAGGCTTTTTTGCATTGCGCACACGTGCACACGCGCCGTATGTGTCTTTTAAACATTTATACCAGTTAAAAGGCAGAACGCGGAGTTGTTGGCATGACAAAACATTCAATTTGTCATCTGAACTTCTTTAAAAAAGAGGTCTCTGCCCCCCTCCACAGTGTAACGTTGGTGGGCAACATTAACGCCGCAAAAAACACAGAGCGAGCGCGCGTATCTGCTGGTAATTTCTGTTTATTCAAGCCGTCCTGCAGGACAGCGCTGTAACTTCAAATACAAACTTCCAATGAGGGCATTGTGAGCGCGGGTTACCACGGGAACAGTTTTTCCAACATCAAGGCCCATGTCATGCTTGTTTTGAAGTGAAATAAACATTTACAAATGAATAATTGATTATATCTGTATTATTTGGGGGGAAAGAAGGAGAGAAATATGCATGTTTTGGGTTTCTTCAAAGACATACCTAATGCATAAATAATGCTTTCCACTTTCAAGTGTAAAGTCCCACTTTTGCCTCAGGTAGTTCGTTTCTCTCCGTTCGCATCTCCCTCTCCATTCTCCATAAACACAAATCAGAATCAAATGAGCAGAGGAGAGACACGGAAACGCACATCAAAGACGCGATCATATGACACATTAGGAATCAAATGGAACGGAGGTGCTTCTTCTTCTTCCTCCTCCTCTTCTTCCTCTGCTCATTAAAACGTGGCAGGCTTCTCCTGTCTGGCAGCGCGCTCTGCCCAGCCGTCAGTCCGGCAGAGTGACAGGCTGGTAACTTCAGAAATATTGCTAATTCCTTTGTAGTCATAGTGTAAGAGTGAAAAATGATGACGCAAAGCTGAACGACGGCAGGAGTCGAGGAGGGATGCGAAGCGTTGAGATCTGCTTCAAACTTGAAAAAGCTTGAAATGACACCAGTTTATATTCATTCATTCATTGTCTGTACCGCTTATTAATCCGTCACTAGGGGTCGCAGGAGGTGCTGGCGAAGGCAAGGCGCACCCTGGTCGCCACTCCATCGCAGGGCAACACAGAGACAAACAACCACTCACGCACCCACTCATAATGTAGAATAACCAATTGACCTTATGCGTGTTTTTGGACTGTGAGAGGAAGCCGGAGTCCCCGCAGAGAGCCCGCCGCATGCACAGGGAGAACATGCAAACGCCACACAGAAAGGCCCCAGCTGGGCGCGAACCCTGGACCCCTGTTGCTGTGAGGCAAGAGCGCTAACCACCCCTCAGCCCTCCAGTCTTTATTGATGCACAGCATCCGTCATTGTGTGTTTACATGAATCTGGTCGACACAGTGGTCCCACAACGCAATGACCAGTTGTCCAAATGTCCAATTATCAATCACAGTAGTTTGAAACAAAGTCACTGTGTCACTAAAGTGACAATCACAACCTTCGAGACACTCTTTTACAGAAAAGCGATATATAAATATGAATGGACAGCAGATTTCTTTGTGTGTGTGTGTGTGTGTGTGTGTGTGTGTGTGTGATTTTGTTGCTTTTTCCCTCCTCTGCATGTATGCTCACAGCAGTCAGACTGTTGTAGTCTGACTCAGTGAAACCCCCTCCATAACATACCAGAGACTCCACCGACCCCCCCCTCCTTCCAGAAGCTCCGCCCCCGGTTCATATCGATATTTCATCCTATTCACCAGAACGCCACATGACCCCGCCTCCCCCGCCGCCGCACCCGGGTCATGTAAAGTTATTCCGCCAGCGCTGACAACATGTGATTACGGAGGGGCTGCCAGCCCTGTTTGTGGCCTCGGAGCGGGTCAGCCCGTCTGAGGCCACCATGGCGGAAATGTAATTCTGCTGAGGAGATTGGATTCAGGCGGCTTGACCCCGCTGCAAAGCTTCGCTCTCGGCGTTGCACATCTGTTTGGACATTAATTGGCTCCAGTGGTTCAAGAATAGCTCCTAGAACGGAGTACAGAGGGGAGGGGGGGCGGCGGTGGGGTGGGGTTGTGGGAGGCGGGGGAGGTCGTATAATAATAAATTGAGTGTGGTCCTTTCCTAATCGATGTTATCCTTAAGGCCAAACTCAGAGGTACAAGAAGCAATCATGAAAACAATGGCAGGTACAGGAGTGATTTTGCGGCACAGCAGCTCTGCGGATGGGAGGGGGCGGTGGGGGGGGGGGGCTACGGAGCCAAGGGGCCTGCCGCAACCACTGCGAGGGCAAAAAGCGTTAAATCTGCGAGCAGGGCGTGGACACAAACTCGTCACACGCCAGCGAGTTCCAGCAGACGCCGAAGAACACGTCGAAATCGTCGAAATCGAAGCCCTCTGCAGGCAACTCCCAGTCCTCGGCCTTTCACGTCTCTGCTTTCTTCCCGAAGAACTACCCAACGTCGTCTCTTCTCAAATCGGTTATCTGGCGTCTTCGTTTGGATTCATTCAGTTCCCGGGGACGCCCATGGTGGCTGAGCAAATCATTATGGGGGTGTGGGCGGGGGGGGGGGTGGCCGCTCTTACAAATTCGCCCGCAGAGCGGATGTGGCCGTGCTGCAGAAAAGGAATTACCGGTAAAAGATGTAAATAAAATTGCAAACAAAATGGATTCAGAACGTTTTTCTTGCTTCAGTGAACCAGAGTGAAGGAGGGCTGATGTCATTGCATAAAACGCTGAAAATGCTGCAGAGAGCGGAGCAGAAAAAAAAGGGAGGGAGGGGGGGGGGCAGAGACTGGGAGAGTAGAGGCACTTCAACTGTGTAAAGTGAAGCTTGAAGTGTTTGTTACAGTTTAGTTTTTTCCCCTTACAGCCAATTTGCACCATTTATTCAGTCTGTTGTGTATTTGTGGGTTTTTATGAATTAGACGCAGTTCTGCCGCTCACCACTAGGGTTTGTTGCACTGTTTGCGTGTTCTTCCTGTGTGTTCGTGTGTGTGAGTCCAACAGGAGGTCAAGAATTGGTTTGAATGCGTGCGTTTGGTCGACTGCGGACAAACGAGCCGTCCCACCTTCAGCGCAACGAACGCACGCCACGGAAGATTAATATGATAATAACTTCATCTCTGGTGCCCCCACTCAAAGCGGAGAACCACTGCTCTCGACTGCGTTTCATAAGCTGAGTTGCGGAGGGAAGATGAAGTGGTAAAATACTGTATATCATTACCTTTCTAAGAAAATCCAAGTGACTTATATAAGGGGGAGGCGGGGGGGGCATGCTAATGAAGGAGAACGCATTTTTCTCCGACTGAAGACTGGAGGTCTGGGCCCCGATGCCCGACACTGGAATTACATTAGGAAAGAAAAAAAAGAAGCCCACTTGATGAGTATTGACAGAGAGAGAAACAAATACAGTAAGAAGCGACTGTTTCACTGTGGGTGTGTAATTTTTAAGGCGAGGGAAAGGGAAAAACAAATCATCCTCGCCTTGAAGGGAAACGCTCGGGTGCAGGTTGGTGGTTTCGTGTTGAGGCGAGGGTTCGCGTTCCCGTAGGCATGGGGAGGGGAATCAATGGAGAGTCCCTGTGAGCATCGCACAACGTGTTTGGGCTTGTATGTGTGTGTGTGTGTGTGTGCCTTTGTTTGTGTCTTTTAAAAGCCTATTGGAAGTATGCCGTTGATTGGACAGCGCGTGTCAACACTGAGCACCTGCATTGACTCCTGTCACGTCAGGATCGGCTCGGCTCCTCCGGGAGAGTGCCGAGATCCACTCGCTCGATTATTCAGCTCGCCCCGGCAACGTCTCGCCAACGGGAGCGCTCAAGCAGAATTTATGTGGGCCAAAAGTCTCCGTGAGAGTGTGCAGGAGCCAAAGAACAGCGCTCGCTGTCAATCACCGTGCCCCCCCCCTCCCCCGTCCCCCCGCCCCCCCTTTATTATTGACGGATGGGTCCTAAGACCTCGAGCTGAGAGTCGTACAATGTGAGGAGGCCACACTTTTGCCTGATTTATGAAATTTTTATATGCACATGGGGATATTTAATTAGGAAGTCCATGAGCTGGGAGTCGGCGCGCAGACTCCGTCAGTGCGACACAGCCAGACTTGATTTGTCACGAGCAGACAGCTGTCCTCGCTGTGATACGGCAAAGCAGGCAGCTGGAGCGCACACCACTTCAGCACCCTGGACAGCTCCTTAAAATAAGCACTGGCTTGCCACTGACAGAGTGATCACGTCCTGAAATCTGACAGAAAGTCACAGTCGCTGGTCACACGTTTTTTTTCCACAAGCGAGGCCGCTTAGAGGTTTGATAACACTTGAGCTCACCTTTCCTTTTATGACCTCACAGCGGCTTTTTTTTTCCTTTTTTTTTGCCCAGTCTTAAAGCAGCCAGTCATTCATTCATCGGGCTTCTTGCTGACTGTCAGGATGCCGCCTGCTGACGGCAATCCCAGCTGACTCCGGCGGAAAGTCCGAGCCCACCTTGCACACATTCACATCTCTCTTCCCAAAAGTTCTGGTGACATGTTTAAGGATATTAGGAGGAAGCACTAAGAGGAATTCCAGATACATTATTGTGGTTTCCATGAAGGCCTTGATTTGAACGATAAGAGTGCAAACCACAGATCCCTGTGAAGCCTCATGTAGGAACCTGTTCAATGAGAAGCAGTGTTTTGATAGGACCGCATGGTTGAAGAGTGGTTCGCACTCTTTCCTCGGAGCAGAAGGTCACACGTTGTCGACCGGAGTTCTTGCCGCGTGTCTGCGAGCCCCTCCGATTTCCCTCCTCTTGTGTTTGGCGCATGACAGACTGGTGGTCTGGGTTTCCCTCAGACGGCTGTATGATCCCCCCTCCGCTGTCTCGTTCCCATGACGATGTTACGTTTCAATTCCCTCTTTTCGATCAAAACTTTCAGCACTGCTTCATCAAACGCGTCCTTTTTTTCCCCCCCTTTCCCCACCTAATGAGTGACTGATCGATTGGAATTAAAATGGTTGATGGTTGAATCAATGACAATTAGAAGTATCTGCGACCATAGTGGTCTGTGGGGTGCTCCAGCAGCTCTCAGTCTATCATAAACCGCTGCAAGGGGCTTAAAACTACCACATCCTGTGCCATACCTGACCTGCGGACCGATGGCTGGAACCTCGACGGGCTCCACTCTCATTTTCACGGATGTCGTCTTGTGGTAGCATTCGACGTCCTTCTTCTCATGCTGCTCATCCAGGCTGCTCAGTACAATGCTGGCTCCCCACACCACGTACAGCCATGTTTATGAGAACACCTCGCTGCTCTCACTCAGATTAATGTGTCTATTGAGAGCCCTGTAATTGTATTCATGGAGGAGATTTTCTTGCTTTTTTTCCTCCAATATTCAAGGTCATTCTGCTGCAGAATTATGTTACAAAACATTAAATGAATTGGCCTTTGTCGCCGAATGCAGCGTCTGAATGGCAGCTATTTTCTTGAGGACCGAGTGCTTGAGGAAAATAATTGTTTTCCCGAAAATCATAAAATGCGCACTCCAATTCCCCCCCCTGTTTGCCCGACAGAAACTGGCTTTACAGATTACATTTAAACGTAATCACCCGGACAATAGGAGTGCAAACACATGGCCGGACTTGAAAGTGACCGGTAATAGATGGACGGCGCGTCAAAATGCACGCCTTGCCAAGCACGTCGTGAGGCAGAGCAAGGGAGCATTGTCTGGTTTTTATTGCTCGTGAACCGACGGATTAAGATTCAAATAAGTTCAAGATTCTTTAGTAAGCGAACCGCTACGCGCACAAAAAGAATATCCCATCTGCACGTTGCATTTTTCAACATGCACCTACTTAGGTAAGGGTTTTTTTTTTCTAAGTAGCTTACGAGTAGGAGGATGAAGGGGGGTGCAGGGGTGGGGGGGTAACACACACACACACACACACACACACACACGCCGCAGAGGTCTCAGTAATCCAGTCCATTTAATTTAGATGCTGTTGGCTGGAGAACAAAGACTTCTGGGGAGCAGGGAGACAATCTGAGAGCAGTGGAGTCGTGAGCAGTGCAAGACGCCCAGGGTGATGACCCCCGACGAGTATTCCAGCTTTAGACCTAATGAGGCCTGGTTCACTGGTGTCTTATCCTTATTACTTTTGGTTATAATGAGGGTCAGGCTGTTAGGCCATTCAGCTCTGATCACCCTTATTAGGAAGCAACAGTGGGAGACACAGAGGAAGCAGAAAAGTAGAGTTTGTTCACAGAGAAATTGAAGTGTCGCGTGTATATGTGTGTGTGTGTGTGTGTGTGTGCGTGTGTGTTTGTGTGTGTGTGTGTGTGTGTGTTCCTTCCTCAACTCTGCTGCTTGGGGACACGTGTTTTTGTGTGAATACCGCACACTCTGAACACTTCTTGTGGATTCTGTTTGATTCTGTTTTGTTTCAGCAATTAACAGAGGGAGGCAACCAATATTTAGGAAGGCTTTGATCGCTCCTCTCTCCATGCGTACAGCCACATACGTACGCGGCTGCACTCCACCATCTGTTGTCTGGTTCCAGTGGAGACTTTCCGCGTCGTGAAGGCTTCAGTTTGAGGCGGCGAAAAGAGAGCGGAGTAATCTGGAGAACAGGAGCGTTGCTGCTACGGAGAGATTCCCTCTGGGCCGTAACATGAAAAACACATATGAAGTAATTGAATTACTGGCGCTTAGCGCTGTGAGTCATTCGGCTCGCTGCCTCGACAGCCGAGGTCATTGGGAATTAATTGAGCTAAATTACTAACAGGTATTAGAAGCAGAGGAGAGTCTTCAGAAGGAGGGTGATCAAAGTGAAGAGGAGTTTGATGAAGCAAATTGGCTGATGAAAGCTGAAAAAAAAAATCTATGCAGCAACATGAATCAAACATAAATCTTCTACTTTCAGATGTTCATTCGAATCGACACACAACACGCCGCCTTCTGCGAGGACTCAACCCGAGATGCGCCATGTAGTGCAGACACACAATATAATTGCGCAGTTATCGTATTTCTCGGACACGTACTCCGCTCAGGCAGACGGAGGCCCGTCCGAGCAGATAGAAACATGTTTGCTTTCAGTCCAGATAATTCTTTTTAGTTGAACACATCGCGTCGTCAGTACTCGGCGTAAACACGTCCTCTTGTAAGCCTCTCGCTTTTGAGATTTGAGGCTTCGATGGTTGTCTGGTTTTTGTTTCCTCCTAGATGGAAATAGGTCCATAATTCCAGAGGCTCATCGTACAACTCGCACGTCAACAACAACAAAAGTCATTCAGAACATCACGATAGAAGTCAGAAGTTTATTTAAACCATTACGGTAACAGAATAAATCCTGGTCACTTGCTCATGTGGCTCTGTGGCACCACAACACGAATAACAAGTGAAGTTAGCACCCTAATCACATATTTCACAGACACACAAACACTTCAGAATGATAAGGACCGAGCCAGAACTTATTTCCAAATCCATTACATGTGTTGGGCTACTTATTCCAGCCACACTGGAGCATTTCAAGCACTCTGAATCACCTCTCGCATGTCTTTCATACACCGCTAAGGCGGCACAAGTGCCTACCAAATACAGCATGTATAAATATACATGGCAGAAGGTGTGTGTGTGTGTTTTGCGGTAACTCTCCAGTTCATGTTCATCTGAGTAAGAAAAGAAAACCATGAAACCCAAATTTGGACGTTTAATTATGGCATAAAACATCACATCATAGTTATGAGAATGAGGAAGTTCTGGGTCAGCAAAAGAGGTCAACTGAACAAAATCTACTGGAACACACAGCGATAAGAGAGACAAAAGGAAGCTGGGCACTTATATGACGACTTATACAAGCCCACTGTCAGTATATGATGCTCGATAGATGCAAAAAACATTAGAAAAGTGAAGTCCGACAAGAAAGAAAGAAATCAGGTCGGCTATTCAAGTCCCTGAAAAAACGTGGATTTTCAAACAATAGTAGACCAACAACCGACAATAATGATGACGACGACGACAAACCCAGGAAAAGCGCACAAACATACGCGCACCCTGTTGATGGGAAGGACTGCTGGCGCAGGCAAATGGCCACTTCCTGTTATTAAGGCGACAGCACCCAGTGGGGCATCTTTGACGCACGCTTGAATGCTAACCCCAGTCGAAAAGTGGCACCAAGCTGTTGTGCATGGGACCTGTGAAAAGATGTAACAATAAAAGTCAATTAATGCTGTGGCGCACAGATTTCCATGTTCTTTTCACGTCTCGTATGTTCCAGGTCACGTCCCACACCTTGTCGACTCGGCCATCTTTGTCATCTTCCATGTTTCACTCACTTTTTGAGTTCATGGTTTGAATGATTTTACTTGTCTTTCTATTTTGAATCCTTGAAACCTCCAAGCTTGAACCATGCCTTGACATGATTTAATTGAGTTAGGCAATCGTGTCTTGTCTTGTCTAATGTAGTGTAGTGTAGTGTAGTGTAGTGTAGTGTAGTGTAGTCTAGTCTAGTCTAGTCTAGTCTAGTCTAGTCTAGTCTAGTCTAGTCTGGTCTGGTCTGGTCTGGTCTGGTCTGGTCTTGTCTTGTCTTTCCTTGTCTAGTCTAGTCTAGTCTAGTCTGGTCTGGTCTGGTCTGGTCTGGTCTGGTCTGGTCTAGTCTTTTCTTGTCTTTCCTTGTCTAGTCTAGTCTGGTCTGGTCTGGTCCGGTCCAGTCCAGTCCAGTCCAGTCCAGTCCAGTCCAGTCCAGTCCAGTCCTGTCCTGTCCTGTCCTGTCCTGTCCTGTCTTGTCTTGTCTTGTCTTGTCCAGCTCAGTCCTGTCTTGTCTTGTCTTGTCTTGTCTTGTCCTGTCCTGTCCTGTTCTGTCCAGTCCTGTCCTGTCCTGTCTTGTCTTGTCTTGTCCTGTCCTATCCTGTCCTGTCCATATCTCATGACTTCCTGTATGTCTCCCTTCACTCTTGTTCCAGGCACTTTTTCCTTCCACCCGTTTCATGAGTTAATGATTGAGCCCACCTGTTCCACGACACGGAGTGTCTGCATAAGTCGTCTGCGTCTTCCGTTGTCCTGTGCCAGTGTGTTTCGTCTTACGCCTTGTTTCTTGCCTCTTGATCCTTGGGAAACCTTGTTTCCACGCCTGTGTGAGTTTTGTTTCTCTGCATAGAAGGATTTTCTGTTGTCCTTGTTCCTCTTTCATGAGTAATTTTTGGGGGGTTTGTTCATTGTTGCCTCTCAGTGAGTGCCTCTGTTTTTTTTTCCTCTTCGGAGTGGTTAAGATTTGGTACTTGTGGCCTCCTTGTGAGCGTGTTTCTGTTTTCTGAGGCATTCAAGAGTGTTTCGATCGTTTCCTCGTTACGGGCGATTTTTGGTTGTTTCCTGTAACCTCTGAATGTCGTCGTGCGGCCGCGCCCTGCCCGAGCCTCAACAATTGAGGTAAAATACGTTGTGACTGTAGCCTGCTTGAGCCTTAGCCTATTGAAATGACCGGAGTACCTGCCTAACCAATGGAAAATGTTATGACAGATATGTAATACTTTAAAGAGGCTCCCAGCTTTATGCATTAGAAATGCACTATGTAAAAGTCTGCAGGTGAACCCACATGGATACACTGCAGCACTTGTTCAGAACTCTGTTTGTGATGTGTTCAGGGCACATCCAAGAGGTTTTGTGGACACAAACAGCTCACGTGCCGCGTTTACAGATCATCGCGTGCTTGTCGTGCTCATTGACTGCGTTGGAAAGTTCCGTGTTCGTTCTGCGTGTTGCAGCGTTTCCCGGCAGCCAGCGCGCGAAGCGTTACGGAGGCACAGCTGTCGTTCAGCCGGGCCGAGCGGGGTTGCACTCTGACTGACACGAGATGCAGTTTCGATGCCAATTTGCTGGCTGGTGAATTGGAATCATATACGCAGTCCATTGAATGCGTTCCCAGTGTTGTTGACGGGCTCCGACAGGCTTCTCGCTGCAAACGCGGTTATTGATGTCAAAGGTGTTTTGCTGTCAGCAAGAATGACCTTGAGATCCGGCTGTCATACATACCATGAATGTACATTAGCTGCCCACCAGCCCACATGCCTCCCGTGCTTCTTTGAAAGCTTTTATCAGCGTCACTTGATCCTGAGGACAGAGAACGGAGCCTCAGTGGAGAGGGTCTTTGCGGTCCTGAAATGAAAGGGGGGGTAGGGGTGGGGGGGTGAAGGGGGGCACAGCTCCAGTACAGATTCCGAGGGCTTGAGAGCAGAACAAACTCTGCAGTAGCCTGCATACATATGCACAGCGTTGAATCCGGTAAACACTCACGATCCCCGGCACACACTTAAAATGAGTGCACCCGCATTCGGAAAACTGCGGCGAAAGAGCCGCCGAGTCTGAAGAAACTTCAAATGGATCGCATGCAAGGAGCATGCGGAGGAAATGTGCACTCCAGACAGGTGACAAAGAAAAAATGGACAGAGCGGAGGGAGCGGTCGCAGCCGCTTTACTTTCAGACGACAAAGGCCCCCCCTCGGTAAACACGGCCGCGCCGACTGGAGAGTGGTCGTCCATCCCTCTCTGTTTGTCGGGAGAAGCGGAGGCATATGGCAAGGCAGCTGGCTGCCTTCGCTCACATGTGGGGGCGGCACGGGGCACGGGGGTGACAGCGTGAATTTACAGAGGACCGCTCGGGATCTTTGTCACGGCGGGGTGATTACACCCTAATTACGACTTATAAATGTTAAATGTCTCATGAACGACTGAAATAGCTTCCTTTGAACCTGTATGAAGAGACTCTCTTTTAGGCGGAAGGGTTGGCTGGGTGAGAGAGAAGGAACCAAAAACAGTCACATTTCCCTGCAGGTTTATTTTCTTTCGTCTGTCGACACATTATGGTGCTTGAGTCCCAGCTTCAACAGTGTTACAACCTCACAACTTGGATTAAAAACACTGATTTTGGGACCTTAATTACCTGTTTTCAGGTGACACTTCATGGTTTTTTCTTCTGTTTTCCAACATTACAAGAGTGTTTTTGAATTTCACCCATTCGAAAGACCATCCAGGTCTGCGGATCTCTATCCCACCACCAGATGGTGTCAGCCTGTCTGCCCTCCGCCTGTCATCCTAGCGAACTACCTCTGCGTTCCATCCTCCGTCAGTTCCCGCTTCCACCTGTTGTCGCCATCGCCGCTCGTCCCTCGGTTAAATTACTCGGCAGCGCCTGCCAGTCTTCGCCGCGTCAGCGTTTGCCGGCTCAGAGTCGGGCTAACGTGTCCGTCGTGACACGCGCGAGTCAGTGAAAGTAGTGGAACGACTTTTCTCGTTACTCATGTTGCTTCTTGTTACGGAGCCGGTCAGTCAGTGTCCCGCTGAGTTGCCTTTCGCTTTTACTTCCCTGGTCAGAGTGTTTAAGGGAAACAGGAAAAAAAAAAACACAAGCAGGTCAGAGTTGGCGGAATGTCTCGGAGCTGCAGTAGAAGTTGCTTCTTCATTCCAGCGGTGACCAACAGCAGACACAATTCGAGAGAAAGCAACGGTACGTGAGGAGGCAGGTTGTGCTCTCCTGCCTCCTTCGTATTCCTTGTTCCATCCTGGTCAAACAGTCATCGTTTTTTTTCTCTCCCACTTCTTCGTACAACTTCCACCTGGTCCGTAGGAGCAGCTGAGGTGACTCTCAGAGGTCCAGTCTGAAAATAAACCCAAAAAAACAACGAACTTCGCTGGCGTCGAAAGGAGCGACAGCAGTCCCCCCGAAAAATTGGCACAAGTCGTCAGCGAAATCCGTCTGCGTGCCTGGGAAGCTCTTCAGGCGATGCAGCAATCTCTATGATTTTATACATTAATGTTTTCTCTGTACCACAGTGAACCAGCGTGCGGCGCATTAAAAATACATGCTCGGTAAATGTCACAGTGAGAGGTTTGTAAGAAACTCCCGAGTTCTTCTGTGTGAAGCTGGCTCGGAAGAAAAGAGGCGCCTGGGTTGTCTCTCGCTGTTGTTTGACCCGTGGATCGGCTTATTGATTGAGTTTTCATTAGTGGTCCGTGACTCACAGCTGTTGTAGGGACGTGAGCGGGAGAAGGGGAACGAGTGTGTTTGTTCATATAAAGCGTGTGATTCTCGGAGCAGCCATCATCTCTTTAGGCCGTGGAGAGGCATGTTTAATATTGACTAACCGGCGGAGGCAGACTGGAGAAAGCAGCCCGAGGCCACCGCATCCTGATGTCTCCTCTTAAAAGCCGGGAAATGAAACGGGAGGAGCGATGGAGGGAAGATGCCACTCATCACGGCCGACCCCCGACGGTCGTCTTATCGCCAAACGCAGCCCGTGGCTGGAGGGGGGGAGGGCCCCCCCACGCGGACGGGGGAGCCACAGGGTCCTCCCCCCCCCCCTCTCCGAAGCATGAATGATGTATGGCGGGGGGCCGAGCCCAGCTCCCCCTCCAAACGCGCTCAAAGTGCCGCAAATCAAGGTTCTGCCAGGTCAAAAGTTTTGGGCCGGCTAGGCTAAGTCAGCGTATGGCGAGCGTTTCAAAGGGGTCGGGGGTTAATTGCCTTTCCGGCAGTCTCTAAGGGCGGACTGTTGTGGGCTGCAACTGAATTGTGTTTCAAAAGGATCCTACTGTAATTCTGCCTCCCTCCCTTTCTGCTCTGTTCTCTCCCTCGCTGCATCTCTGCATTGCAGACCATCGCAGTGTGGGAGGATATTACCACTGGCATTACAATGGTGAGCTGACCAATTTCAAAACACATCTGTTCAATTATACCTGAGAACCTCCAGATAATTAACTCTCTTCCCTCTGGCTTCTGCTGAACGACTATCGATTCCGGCAACTTAGGAACCCGACGTAAGCTCCTCTCTGCAGGATTGTGTATGCGGAGAGATTATAAAGTCATAAACTCGGCGTTTGTGCTTTTCTAGCCTCACGATTGGCAGACTTCGAGAGCTTAATGAGTTCATAAAACTTTTTATAGGCGGCGGTATGGATCAAAAACAAGATAAAGCAGAAGCGTTTGCACGGATCTGTTAAAAGGAGAGTGTGATGTAAAGTCGGACTATAAATAGACGGAGAGAAGGACAGGCGGCGGGACCAACGAACGGGCAGGGAGACAGACGGCCCGTCATCTGTCGGCGGGTCTGCAGCAACAAACAATTAGGAGCTAAAAGGGAAAAAAAAAATCAAACAACTAAAAAAAACAACAACTTTAAACTTTTTACTGTTTTTTCGTTCAAGAAATGTTCGACTCTAAAATGTTTGACACTAAAAATCTTTGCTTCTCTTGTGATTTTGGCATAAAACCAAGGAAGATCGCACCGTGGTGGCGAGGGGGGGGGGGGGAGGGGGCAGCAGCTGTGTTATTGTCGTCTTATCTCAAGTCTGTGTGTGCGTGTGTGTGTGTGTGTGTGGGATCGATCACCTTCATGGACGATTGAAGAAGCCACATCGAGGCACCCACAACACAGGAAGCGCAAACGCGGTCACGAACGCAAACCAAAAGTCGCTGACCGTGACAGAGACATGATCCCCATACCATTAGTAACCATAGAAACAAAACTGAATTGAATCTTGCAATTACAAAAAAAACAGAAGACCGGCGTGCGTCTCCCCTCGCCACACGTATTTACATCCCAACAAAGGACCTGCGTGCGATGCGAAAGGTAAAGCAGTATGAAACCCATTCCCCTTTGTGAGGACTGGAGTGGATTTTTCACCGAACTCGTTGCCATAGCAGCTCCCCTTCAATGACTCAAAAAAAAAAAAAGAAAAAGGGCTGATAAGTTTGAAATGAAATGCTGATGGGGAGGAAATGCTTCTTCATATTGTTGTGAGGAAGTGAAGCGAGACGCAAAAAAAAAAAATAGTCCAAAAAGGCTCGACGGTGGATTTTGAGGTGGCTCCTCCTCAAGCCGGTTTTATTATCGGGGATCGCGGAATCGGACGTCATGTGACCAACTTTGCTCTTCGCGCAATCTTTTTCTCTCGAGCTTCTGCAGATACAAAGTGTTCTTAGACGTAACCGACGAAAACAAACACAATAAGACGGAGTAATCTGGCTAATTAGAATAACCTTGATAGAAGGGAAGTCAACATATTAGTAGATAAGACTCTGCTGCTTCAATTGTTTATTCGACACCGAATGATAGCAGTTCCTAACCACTATTATCGGGGATAAATGCTTCATTAATACATTCGTTGGACTTTTTACTGTTCTGTTCGTATAGAGGGAGACGACGACGCATTATCCTTCACTGGTGTTACATTCCAGTGAAGTCAGGATGAAGACCAGCTGCAAACACTGTGTCACAGCTCCAGCAGAAAGGGATGAATCCTAAACTTTGCCCCCCCCCCTCCTCTCTCTCTCTCCACTCCCTGGAAAGTCAATGCAAGAAGAGGGGCTTCATCTGTTTCTTTGAAGAAGTGAAATCCCCCCACACGTCTCTAATGTGCGCTGTCTTATGAAGGAGTCACTCTGATGGAGGTTTTCATCTGTGGTGTGTCTCCAAGCTGCACGAGCAGTCCTCTCTCTCTCTCTCTCTCTCTCTCTCTCTCTCTCTCTCTCTCTCTCTCTCTCTCTCTCCCCACCCGGCTCGACGGGGAAATCAATTTGCACCCCTCGGAATTAACTGTGTCCAATTCCCACGGATATGTTTATTTCATTCAGTCCAAATGAGATTATGGACCAACGGAGTGACCCTGAAAATATCCGTGGCGAATCTATTCGGTGTTGCGGCGTGCCGGCTGTGTGCTGCTCATAAGGTGGAGCAGAGAAGTGGTCTGTGCGCTGTCCCTCCCTGTGCTGTTCACTGATGCTTCTAAGATTAGACGCGCAATATCATGCAAAGGAATGAATGTAATCCTCTCCGTACATGAAGGTTCGGCTTCGTGATTAAAGCTGCTCCTTGAGTTTCGTCCTCCTCCATTGGTGGCCACACACAGTAAAGGCTCTACTTAATATTGACATGCTATTGGAAAACAATAGAGCCAGCCTTGCATGTTTAAATTGGTCGGAGGCACTGCAGAACCACAGGATAATGTGGAGCTAAAGCCAGGACTTCCTACACCGTTTTCCTTCCAAATCACCTCTTATGAAGAACGAGCCCCTCAATCAAAAGTGACCGGCTTTCTCAAACTTGACTCGACTCAAACATCAATGGAAACGCGCACCTGCATCAAACTACACTTGCAGGAAACTTTAAAGCAAAAAGACTGAGCTGCATCAATGACCTCGTAGTTTTTCACTGACAGCAAAACTGAAGGCAAAGCCTTCGGTCATCTCTGGAGCCCCCTATTTGGGTCCAAGACCCCCCAGGTTGGGAACCACCGTTCAAGCAACCGCAGTTTTGCAGAGCGAATTGATGCCCTGCTGCAGTAACCGTGACGACAACGATGTTTAACGCATGCTCACATTATATTCAGCATGTGTTATTAGGCCCGGAAATGCTTGTGTTTTTTTTGTGCATCATAAAAGTACATAAAACAGCCGAGAGGTAATGACCGACTTCCAGTCTTCCTGCCAAGGCTGCTTTCATTTACTGACTGGCAGACAAAATGAGTGTGACTGCACTTCTGGCCATTCACAGAGTGAAAAACACTCCCACAGCAGCAGCAGTGGTGGTAGCAGTAGCAGTAGCAGTAGCAGTAGCAGTAGCAGTAGCAGTAGTGGCAGTAGCAGTATCAGTAGCTGCAGCAAC
>JASSRZ010000072.1:3741376-3757530 GCA_032164315.1 Malacoctenus gilli | reverse complement strand
GTAGCAGTAGCAGTAGCAGTAGCAGTAGCAGTAGCAGTAGCAGTAGTGGCAGTAGCAGTATCAGTAGCTGCAGCAACTCAAGTCCCACTGATACCTTTGCTACCCAAGTGCCAGCAAGTAGAGCCAAGACCCCGAGCCTCTACTTCAAACCTCGGACATGGCGATCATCAGAGTGAATTCTTTAGTTGAGCCCTAAAACGAGCACCGGAGCGAATCCACAGAAAAAAAAAAACACCAACCCAAACACACTCTGACCTCAGATGTTTCGTAAAACCGACGGAAACCTGAGGGGAAGAAACCAACAAAAGGCCGCGGCAGGGCGACTCCTCTCAGAGACAAATATTTTCCCCGCGAGACGAATTGCTTTCCAATTACGAAGCGACTTCGGCGATTTGGAAACCGCAGCCAAACCGCGAATCCATCAAGGCCGCAGCTTCTGAAGATTAAGGTCCAAAACCGCCTCGGAGAACCAGAACAGGGCCAAGGATCAATTCCTACTTCATTGGACACCAATTTAAAGTCACTCCGAGTGATTCACTTGGCTGCAGGGGCAGGTCCAGGGGCCCTCCTGATGAGATTCATGCTGCTTCTCACTATCTTAAGCCAACACTGACATCCGCGGCTCCATTTCTCCTCCACACTCCCTCACACATCCCATTACGCCCGCGTTTCCACGTTAAGGTGTGTGTTGCCGGCAGGAATGCTAAAAAAAAACATAAATAAAAAAAAAAATTGCGATCGAGTTGATCCTATTTTTTTTGGAACCGGTGGAGATGTAGCTCGCATTTTCACCGGTTTGCAGGTGCGCTCACCTCGCTGGGCGAAAATGAGTCTGAGTGGAAAGCGTGACGAAAAATAACGAGTTGTTGACTGGAACTCGCGAAGGTGACTCATGTGACGGCGAGTCGCCGTGTGCGTGCGAAACTCGGATCTGGAACACATCATTTTTCAAAAGATCTTTGCAGGTTTGTCAAATGGCTCGGATTGCTCGTAACGTGCGCTCATGTGTGTGTGTGTGTGTGCGTGTGCATGTGTGTATATGATTACCGAGACCCGCTGAGAGCGCCCCAGTCCACCCAGAGGGGTGGCAGGGGACAGATGGCAGGGAGGGACGAGAGTGGAGGCTGCCAAGCAGCATTAGTCACACCCATTACTCACCGACTCGGCGCTGGCAGACAACAAGTGACTGTGCCCCTGACGTCGACATAGCAGGAAATTCTCATTAACAATTTGCTCAGGAAGGAACAATGCGGGAGCAATTAGAGGGAGCCAAAGAGGCCTCGGAGAGGAAGCGCGAGGAGGGGGAAAGCGCTTCGTTGGTGGCACCCGAGGCCGCCGTCATCGCCGCTGTCGTCGAGATCATCGTCGTAGCTTCGCGACATAGCACCAGACGCGGGTCCTCCCGAGACCTCTTGCCTCCGACTGCTGCCCCTCGACGAGCGATCCGTCAGGAAGCGTTTCCGAACGTCTCCCGCCCCCGGACGCCGCACGCCGACCGCCGTCGATCCCCTCCCCGGCCCGCAGGACCGCGATTCTAGGCCGCGCGTTCATTTTCCCCTTTTAGAAGCCCGCTAATGAAGTCACAAACAGGCCGACCCGCTGGGACGTGCCCAGCCTCTTCAGCGAAGATGGAGGGAGACTTGAGGACTAATTGGCAGCACCCTTGTTTCCAGTGTAATTGCACTTATCTCGCGAGTCACCTTCGAGGGTCATTAAGAGGCTGCGGATTAATTGAGCAGAGCGCTGCGGCGTGGAGGAGAAAGTGGAGCCAGGCGGAGCAGATATTTGGCCCATTACGCCCGGCGCGGAAAACTTTCCCCGAGTCTGACACGTCCGCTCACACGGGACACTTTCAATCAGTCTGCCTTAATCGCTCCTCTGCTGTGACTAACAAACGCTCGCCGCGGCTCTTTCTTTTTATAGAATTCTTAGTGATCATTTTTTCACAGCCCTACTCCCACCAGCGCACACTAATGGGTCAGATACAGCGCTTTAAGAGCGTGATGGAGTAATGACAGTGCTTTTAGCCTGCTCATGTGTGAGGGAGTGTGAGGGAGGGGGGGGGGGGGAGAAAAAACAACCTGCCGAGAGCAGAGAGAGAGAAATGTTTCAAGTGGGATGTAAATTATGACTATGAGGCGGCGCGTTTGAGAGGGCAGAGCCGTGCCGCGTGTGCCATACAGTGAGTGCTGTGCGGAAACTCACATTTCTCATCATATCAAGGGCACACGCAGAGCCTGCCGAAATAGAACTGAGGAAAGTGGAGCGTAATGAAAGTCGGGTGCTTGGGGAAATGGCGACTGGGTGTGTTTTGGGCCTGCTTTAATGATACACTACAAACAGCTGAAAATTCATTTCCAAGGTCACTCGGCAACGCCGCGGTCCTGCCACGGACGCGGCGGCTGCAGATGGTGCCGCGCCGAACTCGGCCGAGGGTCTTTGTTGCCAAGTGGTGTGTTTTGCATGCCTTTGATGGGCCTCGCGTCTCTGTTGTCGCTGCTACTTTGTGACCCCTTCAGAGCGCCGCCGTGTCCGTTTTGCGGCAGTCTTTGGTGTTGTGGCGCGGCTTGTTTTCCGCTCGTTCGGAGTCCGTGTCCGTCATTATGTTTGCCAGACTTCTCGACGGCACATCACGCTGGACGATGCCGCTGCGTATTCAAAACCTGCGAATCTACCTGGTTGCTTCTTTCACGCAGGCTCCCACATTGAGAACCAATCAAACACAGGAGCATATATGAAAGACCAACTCGAGACTACTGAACTGTGTCCGTTGCCACTTTATAGGCCAGAAGATGACACCGGAGGAGGTCAGAGAGAGAGAATCAGCCAATCAGAAGTGAGTATCCAGGCAAACCACACGACTGCCTTGCATCTTTTTTTCGACGCCGCAAGTCGAGTGGTTCGACTCTATTCTTGCGAGCGCCCGAAGACGACAATCGTTTCCCAGCAAACTCGTTCAAACTCCTCATTACAAAAGAAAGAGCCGCGCACTTTTTACTCAGTTTTCACTTTTACTTTTCAAACTGAACTCGAAGGTAAAGTTGAGAACAAATGGTCGGGTTCAAGGCTCCACATTGATATCAGACAAATCATACGGAGAATTAAAAAACACAGCGGAGCGGGAACAGGAGCTCGTCAAAAGTGCTTTTTACTCGGCGATATATATTCATTCGGAGCAGAACTGAAGTCAACTTATGGCTCGGCCCCTCCACGGCTGGTCCTGCTTCTTTCATGTGGCCCCTCATGAAAATTAATTGCCCACCCCTGCCCTGTAGACATCAGAAAAGATAGGAAAGTACTTTTTTGCTCGGGTAATTCTGTCTGAAAATAGTCTGCGCGCTGATTCGCAAGCTGGTGTCATTCCAAATGCAGCTGCGGAATATTTGGATGACTTGTCAGTGTTACGGGGTTATTTAAAAGTTACCATTGCCGAGCAGCTGCAGTCTGAAAATTAAACCTTGACAAATATTGGATTGCATTTGCTTGGCAGATATTCAATACTAAAAGGCTTTAATATCCATCCATCAAATATTCCTTTCAACTGAGCGCCGGCAACAAACACCGCACGCTGCCTCCAAAGAGAGGGGCAGGCCTGAAGCGAGGCGGTCCGGGAGGCCCAGACAGAGAGCGAACCGGTGCACTCTCCTCCGCTCGGCGGTGCTCGGATTCATCACCAGGTTCACCAGCCTGGTTTCGAGAGTCTGGCGTGAAGTCAACGTCAGGGGGTCGGTTGGGGATCAGCTCCGTGCCGGCGATGGCTCGGCAGGTCGGCGCGCGCTCCCGTAAGGTGGCTGCTCTTTCACCGCCGTCCGCGTTGCTCCGCGAGGGCAACAACATTTTCCTTCGTTCATTTGCATGCATTAGAGCCGGCAGTGTATCGCCGATGTCGGGGCCTTGCAGAACAAACCGCGGGGGCTTAACCTTCTCTAACGCTCCCAGATTGATGCATCTACTGGAGTTCTCGCCGCCCGGCGTCTTTGTTGTGCGGCGGCAACGGCAGGATTAGGCCGGCGTCTCCGCCGTTTGAGGAGGAGATGGATGTTGATGGGCCTGACCTTTCGTTCGCGTGCTCGGCCAGGCGCGGCGCGCCAGCCGGAGCGAACGCGTGTCAACAGCGGCCGCGTGCGCGGACAATATGTTTGTGCGCAGCCTGTAATCGCTCACTGAAAACATTCGCAGCTTTCTCATTGAGAAAAGAGGAAGAAGACAAACGAAAAGGGCATATTTGTGTTCTGCCACTTGGAAAAAAAAAAAAAAAGCAGGAGGGCAGAGCTTTAAACAACTGCATTGTGAGATAGATAGAGAGAGAGAGAGAGAGAGAGAGAGCGAGAGAGAGAGAGAGAGAGCATTGGCTGTTTCAAAATGTCAACATGATAAATCCAACCTTTACAAGCAGTCTCAGCTCTCAGCGAGTTTGTGTCCCAGAATTAATAATCGGATATATCAAATTGTTTTGGAATAATTAATTCCCCATGGTTTGTCATATATCCCCACAGCGGGGTCAATAAATCCTGCCTTTTAAAAACGTTATGGCTAATATATACGCCGAGAGCTGCCCTGCGAGATGCCCGGGGGGGAAAAAGGTGCTTTTTATTGGCAGAGAGGATGGCGCTTGTTAAACAAGCCTCGGCAGAGCTCGTCGAGTGTCAGGCCCACGTGAAAGAGAGATCAATCTCCCCGACCTGTGTCAAGCCTCTGATAGATGAAGCGGGAGGTGGGAGGGGGGGGGTGGGGGCAGAGGGGGAGGGGGGGAGGGGGGGGCTGTCATTGTTTCAGATGGTTTTACCTCAGAGACTGGGAGTCCAGCGGCGGCTGCTGCTGCTGCTGCTCCAGCCGGACTGGCTGTGGAGAGGACGAGCTCAGCAGAGCTGTCAACCGACCGCGTCCTCCCACTCTTTCAGCCCCCGTCCGGGATCGTGCAACACCCCCACGGGATCAGGGAACATATTTCAGTCGGCGGGAACACAGCGGCGCATTTCCACGTGCGGGTGAAAGGACACGATGGAGCCGCTGGATGAGCGCACTTTTCTCTGAATATGAAACAAAATCACATCAAATGATTTGCTCGGCACGGACTCGGCGGAGGCTGAAAGGTGTGCGGCGGCGGCGGCAGGAAACACTTGCTTTATGACGGCGAGTCTTTTGATCAAGCTAAATTGCTGTATTGACTCAGCGCCTTGTAAAGCGCGCTCCCGCAATATATTACCCAGCAGGCACCATTGTGGAGCAGAAGCTCGCATTACTTACTCTGATCAAACTGCTGTTATAAAATTATAATGAGGAGTTTACAGCTTTAAAGTGTTTACATCGCCTCGTTAAGGACTCAAACGAAACCCGCGCTCCTGTCCAAAGAGCGTAAAACGCACAACTGTCTCGCCTCACAAACGGCGGATTCGCCCTTTAGGCAAACCTGCACGTTATTCGCATTTTAACGTTGGTTTGGTGATCGATCACTTTCGCATCATGGTCTCCACTGTTGCCTTTCAACATGATCGGGCTGAGAGCCAATCAGAACGTAGTTTTTGCATGTTCTTCCTGGTTTTTCACCATTTGCGCCTTTTCAAAGGCTGCAGTTCCTAGTTCCTAGTTCCTGCATGTTCACCTCAAACATGTTGCACATCATCATACCAGACATAACATGTTTTGTCATTTTGTGCTCATGTGCTGGTTTCCCCAAAAAGGACTTGTGGGCATGAACAAATTTAGGCAGAACTACGAAAAGTACCACAGGCGGCCATCTTGGATCAGCATCATCCAGTTGCATTTGGTCGAATTTTGGCCGTTTCTTTGAGAATCATTTCAATTTTTGCGACTTTAATAATATATGTCGTCTTTTTTCTGACCCCATTTTTTGTTCGATGAACAACAAGCGCGATCCCTCAACGCCATCCACACGTGACTCCATTCGCAGGCTTCTGTCTGTGTCGAGTCGACTCCGTTTCTGGACCTTGGTCTTCGCCCGGCCAAAACCAACACAGACGCTCGCTGTTGCAGTCAAGATGGCTATGGATCGTATTGATCTGCTTGCACCTTCCATTTATCCAGTCATCTTTCAGGGGAAAAATCACCTGGAACGATGTTTTGGGGCAACTGTGATATAAAGTTTCACATCCCTGGACTGTCTCTGCTTTAGGAACAAGTACATACAGTTTGAAAGGAGTTCCACACGCAGGATGGCGGAAATGTAGCTGCAGTCTGAGCGCCGCTTTGTTGGTACCAAAGCTGTGCTGCTGGGAGCCTGCTTCCGTCGATGTTCCTGCATTTGACACATTTCTGTGAAAAGCAATTTGAAAGATGTTTTTACAGTAATGGCGCACTCAGAAGTGTCTGGGAAAGGAGTGGCCTAACTTCAGATTCAGACAAATATGACTTTGCTCTCAAACTGGGAACTTCCCAGTCAGAATCTGGGAAGTTTTTAAAGCCAATATTTTGACTCCATTTACCAACGATTGGGTCTCTAAACAAGGGATTCTTTTACTCCAATATACTGTGATCTAGATCGCTTCTGAGGCAGTTGAAGGGACTATTTCCACCCTTTTCGATTGTCCTACGCTGTAAAAAAATGTTCACGTCCATGAAGCTCTTTTTTCGATGTGTCTTCAAACTTTACATCGAGACACCAGCCAATAACGAAGCGGGCTGCAGGCTCGGACGAGTTCGAAAGAACCGGATCTATACGTGGCCTAATGAGTGTTCGCCGGGCTGCACAGCAGGGGGGCAGAGATTGATGGCTTTCATTGAGATAAAGGTAATCTTATTACATGGCCATTAATAAAACATCATTCATTAAGTGGAGTAATAAAGCGCCCATCAGTATTGTTGACTCCAGCTGACACCTAATCAATACGGCCGGGGGAATTCAAATTTCAGAGGACATCCATTGTTAATTGTAACCTTTTCCATGCAGAATATCATATATAGCTGAGGAGGCTTTCTGGCTCTTTCCCACTCAACCGACTGATTGACACCGCCGGAGACGCCGCGCGAGTCACCGCAGGTATTGTTTTTTCCGAGCGAGACCCGCGTCTTCCATCCTCCGCGTCTTTTGTCGGGAGAACCAGGGGTTCGGTCTGAGGGTGAAGTTTAAGAAGCCCCCCCCCCCGCCTTCCTGCTTTGTCTCTTTGGGAAGACTCTCCGAGGTGATAATTTCCCGTCGCGGACGAAGCGGTAAATGCAGCTTACCTAATAGTTCCAGCGCACGTGGGAGTGATGGAGGTTAGCAGGAGTCAAGCGAGAGCAGTTCGGGCAAAAAAAAACAAAGAAACCTCATGGGTGGATCAGAGGCAGATTAAGAGATTACCCGTTTTACCGCGCGACACATTCGTCGAGCTTCAAACCACCAGTTGTTTTTTTTCTCTTTCTGAGAGGAGGATGAAAGGGAAAATATATTGAATTTAGCTCAATCGCCGAGACGCGTTTGCGCGCGATGGAATTGAATCTCCGAGTTGCCGAAAGGGATTTTTGAATTGAAAGTAATTTTATGGTTGACATCGCAATTTTTTGGGGCTGGCGTGAAGGTGACAATGACTCAGATCGGGGGAGGGAGGGGGGGGGGGTTGCGGATCGGAACGTGCGCACGCGGGCGCTCCAACCAAACGCAGCTGCCGTGAATGCATCCGCCGGTTGAAGCGCGCCGGCGCCGCCCGCGTCGGCGGCGTTGCGTCTGTGTCAAATAGGCCCCTTGAATGAGGGGGAATTTGAGATTCCGCTTAATCTTGCCGCGCGCTAAGCCTTTTTGTGTCGCGGGCTCATAGCAGATGCTGCGGCTCCATTGTCTGAGCTGAATAGATGACAAGATAGCGGCGAAATGAATGAAAGCTACAGGAAGTGATGTCACCAGCGATAAGCAATAACAAGGACACCATCAGACACCGAGAGCTGCATCATTTGTGTCTCCATCTTTAGAAATGACTTTCTGTTTTTTCCTTTCTTTTTTTTTTGTCCCTGCTCTCTTTCCATAGCGTCTCTTATCTCCCCGCAATAATTAAACCCCACGAGGGAGTATTTTATGATGGACATATAAACCTATTTAAAATGGAATTAAAGATGTTATCGGGCGGACCCAAATAATGAAATGCTTTGGGGAATTGCAATCACTGGGCCGCTCGCTCCCGCTTCCTCCGCCTGAAATAAAAGGAAACAAGCTCTCCGTGCCGGAAGATTACACAAACCATTTGACTTGTTGCTCTCGGGAGCCCGGTGTCTGTAGCCAGAGCGGTGAAGGATGAAACGGCCGTGGCGGCATTATTCGCCGTCCATTTATGCCTTCGAAAAGGCTCCAAATCTGCAAATGATCCTTAAAATGTCCCAGGTTGAGAACATTTTCTTTCTAATTCCGAATTTTTTCCAAAGCCCACGACAAGGAGGCTCGGCTTCCTGCTTTCTGCTTTCTCCATTCGGACGGAGACGGAGCACCGAGCCCCCGGAACAACCTGCGACTGAGTGCCAGCCAGTAAAAGTGTCCATTTTTATTTCCAAGCACCGTTTTTTCTCGATCCCACACAATAAGACCTCTCCATCCAGGTCTATTACTCCTGCAGGGTCATGTTAACCTCTCCTGAAACTCGCGAGGCTCTGTTCCATTACCCTTTTTTCCCGACTCCAATGACACTGCAAGTTGCTCCGATGCAAAATGCAGCGCTGGGACCGCGCTGGGACCGAGATAACTAGTATCTCATTAACGGGAGCACACTCAGCTCTCCTGCGCGGCTAAAAGAGCAAATAAAAAAGGAGTGGACGCTTTATTTTCGCAAACAATAAAGACTAATGCAGGATTAGCCGCGTCTAATGAGGCCCGACGACCTCAGATCTCTCCAGTTTCACGCGAGGGTGAAAGTTGCAGGCCAGGCAGGTGCGGAGTTCGGAGTCGGCAGACTTCATCGATGCATTGATCACGCGCAAAAAAATCACTTTAAAGACCAATTAGGTGCGCTTAGAGGGAAACAGCGGAGGTAAAAGCATCGACAAAGCCACTCCTAATTCTATTGTCTCTACCAAGATGCAATCTGATATAAAGTAATCTGTCCACTTGGCTCCCCGTGACGGCGTCTTATCCCTCACGGAGGCAATTTGCAGCGTCTCTGAGCCTCACATTTCCCCAACATTAACGGCGCGATTAAAAACTCATTTCGGCGGTAATTCCACAGTTAAGCACCTTTTCCTTTCCCGAGTTAGGTCCTCCTAATCCGTCCCGTGACGTATGCCGCCGCTTTTCATAAGCCATTCCAACCTGTCTGCCGCGCCAAATGTTTTAATTAAAAGAAGATAAAAACCTGCTCGAGTAATAAGACACCTCTCACTAAAGTTGAGAGATGTGCATTTTTAGAAGCGAGGGGGGAAAAAAAGAATAGCAAAGCCCCCCCCCCCTCCCCTCCCTCCCTCCCCACACGCCTCATCTGATTGGTCAGGGAGAGAGTTATGAGATGGTGCGAGACAAGTGGCTCTCGCTCGCATCAGCAGTGGAGGAGTAACGCCATTAGGGACATTAAATAATGCGCTGCACTTTTGTACTCAAGGACTGAGTCATCAAATATTCATGGAAACCAGTCTGCACTGGTGTTCTCCTGAACGCTCGCCACGAGCAGGCGCTTCCCCCTCGCTTCGCCCGCTTCGTTATTTAACTTGAGCTCGGGTGACGCTCGTCCACGAGGCCTCGTTGAGCCCTGTTGCCATTAAAAAAAAAACAACAACAACAAAAAAAAAACAAACTCCAGAGTTTACTGTGGGTTTAAAAGCTCACGCCGCGCAGCCGGCAGCAGCAGCAGCAGCAGCTCCGGCTCCGGCACAAAGCCTCAGCGGGCAGGCCTATCAATATATTTGACTCCTCTCACCATCTGATATGTTGTTTATTGTCAAGTCTGGACCATTGCTGGATTCCCCCCCCCCCCCCTTGTTCGCCTGCACTTAAAGATTCATTTAACTCCGCGAGACAGTGTGAAGTGTATCGTATCATCGCAGGAGCCTGAGAGACTGTGACGGTGACCTTGGCCGGCGCACTGGATCTTATTTCTCAGGCCGCGTCAAAGAAAGGGTGCGATGGGAGATAGGTGATTGTGGTGGTGGTGGTGGTGCTGTGTATACCCCCCCCCCTTCCTCCCCCGAGTGGGGGATGGGCTTCCAGGCCGCGAAGAGGGAGTCAGCGCTTCGACGTACTGCCGCGGGTTCATTCTTCAGATGTCTTGGAGATTTATTCCTTGGATGCGAGCTTTGTGAGCTGCAGTATTGATCCCCCCCTATGGTCTATAGGTAACACATGCCCACTCTGTGCAGCAATCATACCTCCCTGATTTGAAAGGAGGAACAACTACCATCTCTCACAAAGGAGCAGCAGGGTCATTTTTAGCCCGCAGTAAAGAAAACGAGCCGCTTCCTGAGCGATGGCGGCCGCACTGCGCGCACCGAGGCCTGCAGAAGAGGGACCTTGCGAATCTATTCTTCAGATGTGGAGAGAAAGCGCTGCGATGGGTCAACTCGCGAAGACTGAGGAGTCCACATCACTGGAAAGAACGCAACCTCGAGCTGAGAGGTCGCCAGAGGTGGTTAAATCAGGCAGAAAGGAGAAGAAGAAGAAGAAGAAGAAAAAAACAGTGTAACTCTCACAACTTTCATCAAAGTTCTGCTGGAGTCTCGTATGCAGAAAGAGAGTTGTTTCCGTTTTTCTGATGCAGATTGCGACCAGAGGAGTAAATAGCAGGACAGCTTTGTAACGTGGCTGACCACAACATGTTCAAGGGAGGAAAACCGCAATCAGAGGTCAGTGGTGGCTTGTTGTTTACTGGTTGGGGTTAGGGGATGGTCACTGACAGAGCGACGACCGCCCTGGTGACACCTGACAGCAAGCGAACCCACACGCCGTAGATTTAGAGGAAGGAAGCAAGCCGAAAAAATGTGCAAAAATCTACGGAAAGAAGACAGAAGGGAGAGAGAGTTTTGGACGGAACTTTTCACGCTCTTGACTTTGTTTCGTAGCGCTAAATTACCGAGATAAAAGCTGCACTCCGTCTCAATCGACGACACTTAAATCAGGTTTGTTGCTGTTTTGCATCGCTGACGCCGCTTCGGATTTCGACGCGTCGCTTCAGAAGAACAAGACGTTGAAGGGAGCAATGTTACCAAGGAGACGCGTACACCACCCCCCCCCCCGCTATCAATGCTGACAGTGGAAACGGGTGAAGTGTTTACCTCCGCTTGGTCCTGCGGATACGCCCAAGAGAGTGACATCAGATCTACTGATGATCACTCGCCGTGCGCAACCAGAGTTTCTGCAGCGGCAGCACAATCACATTAACTTGCCTGGTCATGCAGACATATTGATCTATGTGACGGGTTCAGCGGCGGCGGCGGCGGCCTTCATGATCGGAGGAATATAATTAAATATGCATTATCGCAGACCTTTCAAACGATGCTCGTGGAGGCGGAAACGTTGAGAAAATGTCACTTTCCCTCGTTTCTGTACTGTTTATGAACTCTTACCTAGTTGCAATGGACCTGAAGGAACACGCCCGAAAGTAGGTTGCGCTTTTTTTCGACACCAGCCTTCGGCGCCTGGAAGGATTTCATCATGTCTGTTTTTGGGAGATGAAAGTTTATTTATCCAAATGTAGGATTAGAAGATTAGTGTCGGCTGTTAGATTTGATAAAAGCAGAATACCCCCAATTAAGAAATACCAACAAGCATAAAGGATTAGAAATGCCACTTCATGTGGATGCATAAAGACATTTTAATCAGTCCATTACCTCCACAGAACATCTTTAGGAAGGGAGCGTTCTTTTTGTCAGGTTTAAAGATAAGGGAGGAACTTGTGACATTTGTTCCGTCGCGCAGTTTCGGCGCGACTGACCAACTTCCTCGAGTTCAGTCGTTTTGCGTTCCGGTCGCATAAGAGGAAGGAAAAAAAAAGGAGAAGCAAAAAACAGCCTGAAAAAAAGAGAAGAAACGAGCAAATGGGGTGAAACTAAAAAGGGAGGCAGAGGAACAGAACGTTCCTGTTCTGCGCAGTCCGGATGTTCCTTGAAACCATTATGCCCACTCGCTCGGAGCTGTCGTAAACACTCGATATTGTCCCGATATATCTGAGTACAACCCAGGTGGAGGCCTGCGCCTCAGACTGTTCAAAGTTCGTCCGCAAACAAACAACAGGTAAACATCCTTTTTTTTCCTTTTTCCGACGCCAAGCTCGGCTCCGGCCAAACACGGCTCCGGAATTCATCCGGCGGAGGCAGACGACTTCTCGGTGACCTTCAAACAGTGGAAAATAAAACAGGCGTGATAGAAATCTCGATCTGGCTCGCGTTCCTCCTAATTTCCTGCGCCGCTAGATTGGCGGCCGGGAAGAGAAGGGAGAGATGCCATCAGTCACCGCGGCGATACGATCAAACGGAGCACAAATATTTGCTGGTGCATGAAGTATTGATAAATCGCAGTTACCCTGAGAAAGCAGTGTCATGTCTTTCCTCATAGTCTATTGATATATCAGGGCTGAGTGCAAATTGCTGTATTTATTCATAAAGGGTCTGCATGTGTTCTTTGATTAATAATTGATCGCATGGCTGCAACAACAAAGACAGGTTTGTAGATAATAAAGATTATCTATATATAACACAGATGCAATGAGGAGTAACGCTCGCTGGACAGAATATGTGCACGTGTATTGATTACACCAAACACAGCTGAGTGAGGGGATTAGTTTTATACAGGGGGGGAGGTGGAGGGTGCACAGAAATCTATGGGACATGAAGGACAGGAAGTTTCACTGCCACCCTGCCAAATACTGGGACTTTTCATATCGGTTTCAAATTAAGAGCCTGACTTTCAAAGCAAACGTTGTTTGCCCTGTAATGTTACATGAAGCCAGATGAAATCAATCAATCAATCAATCAATCAATCAATCAATCAATCAATCAATCAATCAATCAATCAATCAATCAATCAATCAACCAACCAACCAACCAGTCGATCAATCGACCAACCAACGAACAAAGCAAGCCAGCAAGCAAGCAAGCAAGCAACCAGTCGATCGATCGATCGATTGACCGACCGACCGATCGACTGACTGACCAACCACCCAATCAATCAACCAACCGACCAGTCGATTGATTGATCGACCGACCGACCAACCAACCAATCAACCAACCGACCAGTCGAATGATCGATCGACTGACCAAGCAACCAAGCAGTCAATCAGTCAATCGACTGACCGACCGATCAACCAACCAACCAACCAACCAAGCAGTCAATTGACCGACCGCCTGACCGACTGATCGATCAATCAGAGGGTCTTTCTGCACAGAGTTTGCATGTTCTGCACATCATCTTGCTTCCAGTCCAAAACAACATGAGGTCCTCTAATGAGTCTAAACTGAGGTCTAATTGGACGTCTCTGTGTTTGACCTGTTCAGGGTTCAGCCTGCCTTCACCCAAAGGCAGCAGGGAATGACTCCAGCACTCGCCGCCATCTGAAGATGTGAAAGCGGAAATGTTGATGAATAATTTTCCGCAGTTCTCATTCTTCACTTCCAGCCGAGTTTATTTTGGCGCCAGTGTAACAGCTGCACTTGCACTTTCAAAATATTTGCTGTTTGGGTTAAAAATACCTTGAGGGATTTCTTATTCCCGCACATACAAACACTAAAACCTTATTTTGGTGGCCACAAACCAGAGGCCATAATCACTGTCTTGCCTCGCGTTCTTCTTGTGAGCACATCAGGGAGACTTTCTTCAAATTAGCCCGAAATGTTGTTCGTGTTTCACAGAAAGAAAAAAAAAAACCCAGTTTGAACTGTTGTGGTCAAAGTTCAAAGTAGCTGTGGTCACACAAAGCTCATTTGGCGGCCATATTTCAGGCATTCGTACGCTAATTAGGATGCAGTTTCAAGAGAAATGCTTTGCCGCGGAGACTTTGATCCAAACATAAAAAAAGAAAATGAGCTATTTCTTTCGTCCGAGAACATACAATTAGTGCAGTTTAACACATTGCTGAATGGCCTTCTTTAAATGTTTGACTCTGGACAGACAATAGCTTCAGCTGCAGCTTCATTAGCCGGCAGAGGTATGACTGCGAGCTGGCATTTCTGTTTAATTGGCAGCCCTCGAAAACACTCCGTCAAGTCTCACATCGGCGCAAAGTACACTCAGACTGACTCCACTCAGAAAGATGAGAGTGTTTTTTTTCCACAGGATAAGAATCAGACTCGGATTAATCTCCTCTCGACGTTGTGTCGGTAGGACCGAGCGGCCACCCCCCCCACCCTTCCCCTCGGAGATGGAGCACGGCTCCACACCAATCGCTCCACCTGAGACCCCGCCCCCCCTCCTCCTCCTCCTCCTCCTCCTCCTCCTCCCACCATCCCCTCGCACCAGATTAACTGGATTTGTGTTTTTCCGTTCCGGGCAATTAAACGTGTGCGCATGCGTGGGGTTAAATGAGATCACAGAAAGTAATTACCAGTATCCATCATGGCCGCTCAGCACGGCGGCGGCAAGCGGCGCTTTCTCTTCCCCCCCCCCCCACCCTTTCAAAGCAGAGAAGCCTCGGGATTTTGTAAATGATGCGCCGCGCTGCGAGTGTGGTCGTATTTACATTTCTATTACGGGAAGCTATGGGGTCGTCCCTTCAGAATGCGCCCGCGTGACACGCCGTCTCTCCGCGCGCGTACACTCGCAGCAAGGACCCCGGAAGGTTGTTTGTCCTGTTGTCCATGTAAATAATAAAGAGTGATTCAAAAACGAAAGAATGGAAGCAGCAGGCTGAGAGACCGGCTTCATGAATGGATCAATCTCCGTAAAGGGACGGTACCTCCCACAATGCGACGTCGGAGCCCGTTTCCATTTGTGGGTCCTTCAGTTTGCATGTTTTCTTCAGTTTGGTGATGGGTGTGTGTTGTGTGTGTCAATGTGTGACAATGAGTGTGTCTTTTCGTCTCTGTGTTAAACTGTATTTTGTGTGAGTGCATCCTGTACTTACTGTTGGCGAATGTGTGTCTGTGTGTGGGTGTGTGCGTGCATGCGTATGTGTGTGAGAGCATGAATGTGTGATAATGAGTGTGTCTTTTTGTTGAACTGTGTTTTGTAAGAGTGTATTTGGTCCTTACTGTTTGGTGTGTGTGTGTGTGTGGTTGGCGTGCATACGTATGTGTGTGAGAGCATGAATGTGTGATAATGAGTGTGTCTTTTTGTCTCGTTGTTGAACTGTGTTTTGTGGGAGTGTATTTGGTCCTTACTGTTTAGTGTGTGTGTGTGTGTGTGTGTGTGTGTGTTTTCATAAAAGAAGTTTATCTTTTCATTGGTGTGACTGGTAACTGTATGGATTTGCGTATTTATTAAGTGTTTCTAAATGAATTTGGCTGCAAGTGTGAGTGTGTATTGCTGGACTGTTGACTGGACCAGAGGTGGACCGCTCTGTCTGCCCAGAGTCATTCTGGATCGCCTCCCTGCTTCTTCTTCTTCTTCTCCACTGGCAGCACAAGGCCGTATGGGAGCAGGATGGATAGACAGTGTCACGGGGCTCTATCGTAGAGAGGAACTCCTCAGAGCGCTCCTATAGACCCCAATTCAAATCTATTGGTGTGTTCAGGAAGAAGACTTTATTGCTGTCCTCAGCATGGAAAGTAAGTGCAAGTCTTAACAGGGTTGCAGCTCAAACTCATGGTTTGAACTCTTTCAGGTGTGACTGCTCTCAGGGCAAAACTTCCCTCACCTTTAGATTTCAATAGATGATATTTGAACCTTGTCTCTGACTGGTTTTCCACACATTGTCTCAACTTGTGCCTGTATTTACACTTTATGTAGAATTACCCACAATCTGGAAGAGTCTTTGTTGCCTCTAAAATCTCGTTTTATTCTAATCCTGGTCACGGTTTCCAGCTTCCCAAAGCAGTAGTTAGCCGGAGTGGAGAGGGTTTCCGTTGGAAGGCGGTCTTCCCAGAGCCCGCCGCGTCCGCCGCCTCCTCCCGCCTCTCGCTCAATCCCCGCTGAGAGAGCGTCCAGGAACATGGCGCTTGGCGGAGCGACGGCCTGCTGCGAATATCTCCAGTGGGTCATAATGAGGACAGTGTGTTCTTTGCTGTGCCGGTTTCCAGCTTTGGCTGGCGTGCGGGGATCAACTGTGTGTGTGTGTGCGGGGGGGGGGGGGGGGGGACGACACCCATTAGGCACC
>JASSRZ010000072.1:3706048-3717221 GCA_032164315.1 Malacoctenus gilli | reverse complement strand
ACCCAAAAAAAATCCCCCCCCCCCCCCCCCCCCTGCAGCAAATCAGAGCGACCACGGATCAAATCGTTCCTTTCTGGGCTTTTTTTTAATGTGCTTGTACATACTGAGACTCCACAGTTGCATTGGGAACAGTTGGGTTTAGCGCGCTGACCTCATGGAGCAAAGCTCCCAGGGTCAAGCCTGGCTGGCTGGAACGCTTTCCCTCGAGGAGTGAAGGGCCCTCCTGGTGCTCCTCTTTTCCTGAGCGGTCCATTGTGCGTCTGTGTGTGTGCGTGTCGTCAGTCTGTCACCTTCACCCGATGTGAGCTGGGATTTCTTTCGCTTTCGTACTTTGCCGATACTGCGATTATTCCCCTTGGTTGATACTTGACCCCGATTGGCCGGCTGTGTACAAACAACAGCTTTTTTCCCCCACTATTTTGATTAATTCAATAGTTGGACACATCATTTACTCTAAAATCAGCTCATAATCTGATTGCTTTAAATGAACGACCAAACTTGGAAAGTGTAACTTTTGCGTTGCGCGGATTCCGATGGAAATCACGGCAGAGTTAACTTTTATAGATCTCACAGCTCAATAAAAAAAATAAATTAGTGTTAAAACTTTTCGTACGTTTTTGTGCTTCAGTAAAGAAAAACAGTAGATCGAAGAACATTTCTTGCACTTGCCCTGCTAATATCGACAATGAATTAATATTCTCAACCGAGTAAGTGATGCACACTTGTGATGCGTTTTCAGCAACCTATTTTTTGCAACTCCTCCCTCCCTGGAGTGAAGACAATGGAATCAAATGTTTGGAATTGTTCCACTAAAGTTCGATGGACAGCGTTCTTTAATCTGGACCAAACCGACCAGATGTGACCCCACTGGGTGGGTCCCATCATTTCTTCACAGCGTGTAGCACAATGTCCTGCGTCAGCATTCTCACACTATCTCATGATCAGATGTGACACACGTTCGACACCAATTGAGACGTCGTCCATGCAAGAGACTTACACAGCATTGGATGCAGCTTGGAGTTCAGGATCCGACAGGGTGCGAGGGGAGGGGAGCGGGGGGGGGGGTCCTTCGGGCCACTGCAATGTCGAGTTTATGCGCTTAAAAGTCCGTTGCTCTGTTTTCTGGTCATTATTTGAAAATTCCAGCTTCAGGGCATGAGAATTGTGCACGATTGAAGGATTTTAGTGGTGGAAGGGAAGGAAGCTGAGGGTTGACTCCAGGCCACTCAGTAGAGCACAAAACTTCCACCACGCCACACAACAGTCATGTAACTCTACACTCTGAGCTAATGCTTCGAGCTCACGCTGATGGCCAACACTGTGAGATGGCGCTACGAGCCAATGTGACCCCCAACTGTGGTTTCTGGACGCCACAGGGACAATGAACGCATCGCGGTGATGAGCCGTCAGACCAACCGCCAATTGACCTTTTAGTGAAACAACAGAAACGATTTCTTTTAGTTTGTTTCTTCTTTTTTTTTTAGGTTTTAACGATCAGATTACTACGGAAATCAAATTTCTTCCAAATCCATTCGAGGCAGACATACCAAGTGGCCCAATCCGCGGCGATCGCTTGTCCTTCTCAACGGAGGTAATTACGAGTTGCGGACAAATTCGTCCGTTGGGCTGACCGGCCTGTTCTGCTGTCCAGCCTTAAAATAGAGCCGCGCTTATGTGTTATGTATGCGCTTCTCATTACAGCCGGATTATAATGAGCGCGATAACGATATGTTGCAAACTGAGTTCCATGAGTTCCAATTTCAAGCATGATCTCTCCCAGCAGGGGGAAGTCTTCGTATATAGACGCTGGCTGTTTATCTGAAAAGGGAAACTGTTAGTCCTATCAAAGCGCGCACGCCCCGAGATGATCCACCGCTCTGTATCTCGGCGCTCATTCAGTCTGGGCCGCCTTTTCGGCGGCGATCCGTTGGCCCCGCATCTCTTTTGTCTTCCGCCGCGGAACGAGACACTTCCCTCGGCCTGGGCTGTAATTGGTTTTCATGTAAATTGAGATTGGTCAGGAGATCAGCAGATTACCTCGGCGTGCTTTTTCCTCGTTCTCGCCAACACACGAGTACAAATGCATACAAATACGCGCGCGAGCGGACGCAAACGCCTGCCTGCGCGCACTTTTTGCCCAGGCACGATTAGACTGTTGCTATGGAAGTCTGCCTAATAAGGTCTGAGATGACAGCTGAAATTCAGACATTATAATGCATCAGAGTCGAGGTCCCAGGAAATTGTTCCGTCTCGAGAGAGAGAGAGAGAGAGAGAGAGAGAGAGAGAGAGAGAGAGAGAAAGAGAGAAAAAAAACCCGGTTGGCTCCTTTGTGTCTGACAGAGACTGTTAAATGGCCCTAAATCAGCCTTAATTTGATGTTGGATCTTCCTCACCCCTGAAGCGTAATGGCCTTGAATAGGTGATTCCTGTCCGTTCAGAGCGGGATGAAAGCGTCTTGACGGCTCCGTCTGCACAAAGGTGGGCTGTTAGCAGGAACATCCGCACGGGGATGAACAAGATGGATGTGCTTCTACCGGTGGCTCCTCGGAAAGGAAGAAAGAGGTCCTTTCCGTCGCTGAGAGCACTTCTCAGTTAAACCTCCTTCGAAATAACCTTTATTGATACGACCAGAATTCATACGAAAGCAACACGTTTTTTAAGCGGCGGTGTCCAGACATCAGCCCGTTGGCTCGCAGCATCTCCTGAAAGCGTGATAGGACGTGACCTTTAAAGCGCTCCGGTGAGCAACGAGTTAGTGAGCCAGGCGATGCGCGTGAGCGGCGGAGAGAACAGGTCCGAGTTCGGCTCAGGCGCCGGGACCGCCGGGACAGAAAGTTGACAAGTTTGTGCCCACATGCTGCTACACTATCACATAATTCACACACACAGAGCTTTGATAGGCCCACAAGACTCATCGCATCCCACCAGCCTTTTTTTTTTTTTTTTTACATCCTGGCTCTTTGTTCGCCTAAAATCAAGTTCAAAATGAAATGACATCATTCCGACAGTGTCCATCATGGATGTAGGTTGCATTCGTACCACCAGACTCGGAGGGTGCGTTCAAACAATGGCCAGTCGCGCTGGGAAACGTTGTGTCGCTCAAGGAGCGCGAGAAATCGAATGTGCGGGAAAATAGCATTTGGAGCGACATTCTTCCTCACTGGTGAGCGGCCCATTTCGTGTTCTGTGGAAATATCTGGGGCAAACGATGACCTTTCCCGCAACATTTCTTCGTCAGTCCCCTTTTGTCAGAGTGTGGATGTTTACAGGCTGTTGTTTTTTTGAGTTGCCTTTCTTTTTTCTAATTGCACACCTTCGGTGGAGCTCCAGGGAACGAAGGAGTGACCCTGCTAATGGAAGAACTCATCAGTATGTGCCGGGGTAATTAGGCGGATTTGCCAATCGTCTCATCTCCGAGGTGACCCCGGTGTTTGGGGTGAGCGGCTGACGTGCGGGGGAATCTCGGCAGTAATTACGGCCAACCGGCGGGTCCGTGCCCGCCGGCCCCGTTGGCTTTGTTTATTCCAAACGTTGGCCCCCGGAGGAAGTCGGAGCAGCCTTTCAGAGCAAGGTTGCCGCCGCGACATCTCGATGCATTAAGCAGCATTAACGCGTGGACGGATGAATTCATGAAGTCATTGCTCGAGTGTGCTGGAGTCACAATAAGGCTTTAAAAAAGCTGGAGCAGTTGTCTTAGCAACAGCTCCCTGTAACTTACACTCAATTATCCAGGCAGTCAGACACACAATAACGCCGTTCAAAGATTTTAATTATGCACTTGTTGGACTACCTCTTCTATTTATATGTTGGATTCGTATCGGAAACCAAATCAGCCTTCGTTTAAGTGTTTCCTAACTTTTAAAACTCCTCCGCTCGGAACAATAATGCTTCCCCCCTTTCACAGTGCTGCCTTTATTATTCAGTCATTCTCAGTCTATTAAAGGCTCCATAAAACATGCCCATTTTTCCCCTCAGTTGCTTCGCTCGCACTCAGCCTTTCTCCGTCCATTGTTGCTTACACGCATCCAACCGCCGCCTTCCCCTCCGCAGCGCCAGGAGGACGTTTAACCTTGGCCAGGCTCGGGGAGCAGATGGTGGGCCCTTATGTGTGTCCGGCATCATCCGCGGCTAATGAAGTGATGTCTCTATAAACACCTGACAGTGGGTCAGAGCGGCTTGGATGGCGAGCAGGGAAACACTCCCAGTTCCTTATTGTGTCCACATGATTGTGCCAACACATGGAGCAGCCTCCCCGAATCAGGACAGCTCTGCCCGCTGCTGCACCTGCAGCCCCTCCACACTAACAAGAGCGCCCAAACTACTCCGATCCATTTAACAAATGAGCAGCAGTACAAACACGCTTTGGATTCCGGATGCTCGCCGTACTAAATAAGCACCGCTTTACTTATTGAGGTCACAACATTTGAAGATTGCGCAACGGTACGTTTCAGATCTTTTCTTTTTTTTTAAAATTCTGTTTACAGCAGACGTTTTTTTTTAATTTATTTTTGATTCCACTTTCTTTTTATTGGCAGACGTTTTGACACCGTCGTCGCGAAACAAAATGACAACGCGAACAATTGCGGCGTCTCTGTCGCGCGAGCTCCCGTCAGATCTCCTCGTATCCTGCGCGATAACGCGGCGCGTCGGCATGATAATCACCCCGGAACATTCATTGCTTTGACAAGTTTAAATGTCTGCGTTTGGAAAAAAAAAAAAAGAAAAAAAGTCTCCGTTAATGGCCCGGCACCCATTGTCGCGAGAGCTGCAGTCAGTTATTTTCCACTCTGCAGGAAATCTAAACGGTGAAGTTCGACAAAGTATTGTGAGAATGCTTCCTGGTTAATGGGGGGGGGGGGGGTGTTGACGGCAGCATATCATTACACTGCAGCGAGCTGCGTCTCATCCATCCGTACGTCCGTCCAGTTGTGGGGACAAAAAACATTTCCAGTCCCATCAAAGGACAAAGAGACAGAGACAGACAGACAGGTGGACAGACAGACAGACAGACACGCACTCTCCGCCTGTGTCTCATCACTCCCAATGGTGCCATGCTGTGTTCCTGTGTCGCGACCGTCTTTGTCGTATCCCTGTTTGTTCTTTCTTTCTTTGTTATTCCCAGTTTGGTTCTTATTATCATCCTTTCCCACTCCTGCATTTTTTTTGGTCGTTTTTTTCAAGCACACACCAGAGAAACAACGTACATGAATTTTTACTCTGCAGCTCATTCGCAAGAACACACGTTTAACAAGATCTTTTTCCCAATTTGAGAGCATAACGGCCACGTACCAAGTGGAGTTCGAATAAAACACAGGTTGAAAAAAAACCTCAGCATATGACAGTGGAAAGGTTTTGAATCCATCTCAATGGGAGGTTTTCTTTTTTGCGCATTCAACTGATCAGCAATATCTGTAGCCACTCGCCGTCTCCCAGACACTCTTGTGATCCAGCGAAAAACGGATTAGGCAGAGTCGAACGGCCTGATTGAGATTCAGTGCGCAAGAATGTCTTCATAAAAGACGGTAAGACCAAAGAGGGCCCCCTGAAAACTCGACTCGCAAAGCAACGGCTTTCAAGCACTCGACGGCGGAGTGCGAAAGAACCCGGCTCGACAAACAGTGACGCTGCAGCCGACCTTGGAATAAAAAAAAAAAACCCACCTGAATAGACTCCTCGCTTGAGAGTAATGTACTCGTACAAGTTTTCCATTGAACAGGAGACACAAAGGATGAGTTCAAGCAAATGAGTTTACTAAATTTATCTCCGCGATTCTTTTTTTCCGGAACCCACCAAATTTTGGCAAGTCCGCCGTTAACTTAAGATGGCCAAACTGACCCCAGGGGTGCTTTGCTGTGACGAAAGAGATGTTTTTTTCAATGGTTTCCTTTGGCGCTCTTCCATTTACCAGTTTGATGACGCGTCACTTTGCGTTCGGAATGGCGACCGTCCCACCGTTCGTCCAACTTCCCAGAGATTTTACTCCAAAACCTGGCAACCGTCGTTCGGAAAGGCGGTCTGGACCGTGGCTGGATAAACGGATGGATGCGAGTGCGATGTTTTCACCAAGACTCTTTTTTTTCCCCCCACGTGATGAAGACTTGGTCTTCTTTTTTTTTCAGGCGCTGTGACAAGTTTCAGTGTGACAAGTGTGAGGATCACCAGGTAGTCGCCGATATCTTCCGCCGGTACGTGTTTGATTAGCGGCGAGCGCACGGCGCCAAATATATCTTGACAGGCATGCGCGTGCACACAATGCTAATTGAAACTGAAAGCTACGTGCTAATAATTTCCCACACCTCATTAAGTGGGAGAGTTATTTTCTTTCGAATGTCTGATCCCTGGAAGGCGCTCATCTCCTAAAAATCAATACTTTATTCGGAGGCAGAGAACGTTAATTGAATTCACCTCACGCCCAAAAAAAGAAAAAGGACACCAGTAATTAAATGATTCAAATGATCTTAAACAAAAAAAAATTCTGGCTTCTTGTCCTCATTTAACACTTCGGGTTAAACATTCGGAGGTAAGCTCGCGAGGTTGCAAAAGGGCAGCCGTCTCGCTGGCCGCAGCTGTCTCGCGGCGGACGTGCGTCGGTCCGGACAAATTGGAGATTATTTTAGGTGTTTCAAAGGACAGCCGCTCGCCGGCGAGGCCACCTCTCCTCATTTCCTCACAGTGGGAAAATAAGGCTGGACTTAAACCCCGAGAACTACCTTCAGAAAAGCAAACTCTGCTTTTTTTCCCTCCCTCTCTCTCTCTCTCTCTCTCTCTCTCTCTCTCTCTCTCTCTCGCTCAGCAACACACCTCAGATGTACAGCTTCTCTTCGTTCCCGGCTCGGGGTGGTTCTCCAAACGCGTGGTGGCAACCTGCTCCCCGTGCATTGTAATCCGCCATCGGCGGCGGGGCCCAGCCACGGGAGCTTTACCTTTGTTCGCCTTTAATTTGCGATGGGAAACAAAGCTCGGCCGCGGATAATTGGCTCGGCTGCTAACAGCTGCCTTTGTCACCGCTGCAGAACTTTACAGTAATGACGGAACCAAAATCTCTCTCTCTCTCTCTCTCTCTCTCTCTCTCTCTCTTTATTTCTTGCGTCTCACAAATGGCCGCGCAGCCGCAGCCTCACCGCTTCTCCCCTGCGCGTCGGAGATGGAAAGATAGGCAAATGTACAGCAAGAAGTCTATTTGTCACTCAGCAGCAGACCGCAGACTGGGGTGTATAATTACCACTTACTGCACAATCAGCTGTCTTGTCACACCCTCCGCACCACAACTCCCCACATTCACATTCAAATTGAGGCTTTTTGTTTTTCTGAGCCTCCTGCCTGTTTTTTTTTTTATTGTTTTGGGGTTTTTTTTTGTTTCTCACTTCCTCGAGTTTGTCCACGCTTTACCTTTCCGTTGATTTATGAAGAAACCGCATAATTGCGTTGCTTTTTCTTGTTATTTGCGAGCGTCCCTCCTTCCCCGACTTATCTCCTTCCCTCCGAGTGCGCGTCTCTTTCTCCCCTCGCCTCCCGCTCCTCCTCTCCCCCTCTTTGCTGCGCCAGCACTTTGATAGCAGAGGAGCTGCGGGGGTGGTGGTTAAATGGGGGTGTGTGAGGGGAGGGGGGAGGGGGGGGGGCTTGAGGCCCAGATGAGAGCAGTCAATATTTCATATCTCTACCTGGAAGGAGACACAGAGGGCAGCGCAAATTCAAATAGGGTAAGATGTATGACACCCCTGCGCGGTTTTAACCATCTTGCCGATGGGAGAGGCGGCACGCGGCGGCGTGGCTGACGCCCGGGCCTGACATAAGGAATCCATTAATTCACAAATAGAACACGCTTTTTTGCGAGGAGACGGCGCCGCTCGCGCGGCGGAGGCAGAAAAATTGAAAGCAAGGACAACAATGGAAAGCGAGGGGCCGCATTTGCATATATCAAATTGTCAAACTTTTACATCTGCAGACGCTTTGTGCACGCAACGCCGGCGCAGCTGGAAGTTTAGAAGCGCGGCCGCTCGCGGAATCGCAGCATATTTCCCGCCTCTGATCCGGACTCCGGGCGTGATTACGTGTGCCGCCGGGTTTCAAAGGTGTGCCGTAATGAAAGTGGATGGCTGTGGATGAAAGGGGGGTGTTTCCTTCCTCGCTGCCAAGTCCCATTCTTCCACCTGAACTCAATCAGCCATTCAGCCCGTGTAGACGGGGGGGGGCTTACTGTTGGCTCCTCATATTGGCCGGCGTTGCCCAGAGAATAACTCCGCAATCAGTTCACATTCGCTCCCGGATCCCTCTCAGGTTGGCTACATCTGCTCTCATTCGGGGCCCCGCCACTCACAAATGAACTACAGTCTTATCAGGATCGGAATAGCGGCTCGGAATAATGCGCCGTGATCAGTCTAGAGCCGGAGAATCGCGGGCGCCCATGAAGATGTTAATGTTGCGACCGTATTGCCCCCGTGCAGACTTATTTCTATGGTAATGCAGTTATTCATATGCCATTTCTAATATTTGCTTACAGCAAATCAATAAAGGGCATTGCGCCGATTGCGTTCGGCACCGGAGAGAGAGGGAACGCGCGCGGCGAGCGCGCCGGAGTTTGACATTATAAAAAGTTTTTTTTCCTCCCTTCTCTTTCCAGGGGAACATCGCCGCATCGCGAGCTCATTTCGCCGCCGCGTTGTGCCGGCGTCTTTTCGTCAGAGCGCGAAAAAATAAATATCACCTGCCAAATGGGAAGAAAGAAAAGCGGCAAACAATACGGAAATCGCGCCGGGTCCCGCGGACGGGATCGCGCCGCCATTGTCGGCGCCACCATGAAAGGAGTCCATTGTGCCCGTCTCTCCGCCTGGCCCCGGTTAAACGCCGCCGGTCGCGTTTGATCTCCGCCGAAGCCCGCGCTTGGCTCCTTGGCAAGGCCTCGCCGCTTGGGTGCTGAACTGCTTCATTCCGGTTGCCCGTGTTTGTTTGCTTAACGGCGGGCTCGGCTTTCACACAGATATAATTAAATCAAGCCTAATCCACTATTTATGCATTCTGCTCCTGAATTATTCACACAACAGTTTTATGTGTTATTGCAATTTTTTTCTTCTTCTCTCCCGCAGACAGTTTGAACTCGTGCGGCTGCCGTTATTGAATAGAACTTCCCTCAAGATTGCTTCTTTTATTAATTAAGCCCCCGCCCCCCCCCCGCCCCCCCCTTTCTCCCTCGCGCAGTAATACACAATGCAGTCATGTAAGAGCTGCGCTTGCATCTTTTTGCCTAAGCAAGTACAAATTTGCCTAATGCAACGATACAGTGTGTAATAAAAGCAAATAGAGCCTCCAGAGAGTACATCTGCTTTCCAAGAATATGTTTCAACATTAAAATGTTATTAGTACACACCGAAACAGCACACACTGGAACACAGACACTGCATCCGTTTAATCCAACAGCTATTTTTTGGGATCAACAGTCGACACCCTCTTGCTGGGTGGTGCGTGCGACCGCGGTGGAAAACGGTGCATCACCTTTCGCCAGCCCCACCCAAGAAAAGAACACAGGCCCCGCCCCACGTCACATGCAAATGCGTGGGTCCCGCCCTGAAGTCGCTGTCCAGTTTCATCCAGTCACAAACATCACTGTGGCCACTCTCGATTGTCTTGACGAGTTAATGTGTGTACGTACGTACGTACGTGCGCGGATGCCATCGCATGTCTCTGCGTTTGCATGGGGATGGACCGACGACCCGTCCAGGACGTACGCTGCCCGCGTCTCATGTGAGCTGCAGCTTGGCAGCCAGACTCAGATGGAAGCAGCTGTCCAGGAGATTAAAGAAGGAAGCTGTGAAGCAGTCGCTCTCCTGAGAACTCATGGTGCAGATTTTGATGGAGTTTGTGTGGCATTTCCCGTTAGCCGCCGTGCTTCGTTTTGCATTCGGACGCCTGTTTTCCTGCAGTTCGGATCGACCGAGTTATCGAGCACGCTGCTGCAATGGAGCAGTTCCTGTAAAGGACTGCTGTGGCAAAGAGGGAGCTGTGCTGTGAAACACAGCTCTATTCACTGCTTGGCCAACAGCCTCATCAAAGTAAAGGCCCTTATTCCTCCATGCTGAGAAGAGCTTCCTGAGGTGGTGTGGGCATCTGGTTCAAATGTCCCCTGGTAGCCTCTGTTGCACGAAGGTGCAACATTTCCTTCTTTTCTGGAAGTACATTATGAATATTGTATAGCCAAGTATTACATACTCAGTATCCTCTCATGAACTGAAAGTGTTGCTTCCTACTGGGTGCGTCGATGAACGATGAACATTTTGGGACCAGAATTTTACGCCGATGACGTTTCTGCCGCCGTCGACTCCCGCCGGGTTACGGCGGTCGCAGTTTGCTCCGCCGTGAGATCGCTCGTGGCCGCCTCCGTCTCCAGAGCGAAGCCTTCTTTTCCAGCCCTCTACGAAACCTGCCATCATAACAGCAATGCGCCAAGGTGCAAGCACACCTGCTTTTGAAGTGAATCAGAGATGGCACTCGGACTAGTTTCTCTGACATTAGGCCCAAATCACTCTCGTGATGATGACACTAAGTGCAACCCCATTGAAGCGTGCATCATACTTTGTGCTCTGATTATCTGCCATTACACCAGCAAGAGTGGACCCGCACATACTTGAAATACACTTACACCACGCGCTTTAGACCGAGCTCTTCGATCACTAAAATATACCTCTATATATCCACTTTCTCTGCATCTGTTTTATTCTTTTGACATAGCTAAAGGGAGAGATTATTCCACCTTACAGAAGGCTCTGGCAATTTCAAGGGCTAAAAACAGTGTGCGGACGACTCTGAGTGGCAGCCGCGGTTACTTCACTTCAAGAGAGAAGCACAATGTCATCCAGCAATTAGATTTGCAGCCAAGAGAGTGCGAGAACAGTAATCAAAGTTACTCTTTCGATGGAATGGAGGGGATGGATGGATGGATGCAGAGGATAGATAGAGAGGATGAATGGATGGATGGATGGATAATGGATGGATGGATGCAGAGGATAGATAGAGAGGATATGAGGATGGATGGGTGGATGGATGATGGATGGATGGATGGATGGATGGAGAGGATGGATGGATGGATGGATGGATGGATGGATGGATGAAGATGATGGATGGATGGATGGGGATGGATGATGGAAGGATGGATGGATGAATGGAGAGGATGGATGCAGAG
>JASSRZ010000072.1:3660201-3674840 GCA_032164315.1 Malacoctenus gilli | reverse complement strand
GTGTGTGTGTGTGTGTGTGTGTGTGTGTGTGTGTGTGTGTGTGTGTGTGTGTGTGTGTGTGTGTGTGTGTGGACCTTTGTGCCTTCAGTAGTCAGGACTGTTGCTGTCAGCTGCTTTTGAACGTGCCCCCGTTTACACAGCTGCTTTGAGTCTTTGAGCAACCCTGCGTTTATAGTGAGGAATTTATCACCTCCCAAAGTGAGCGCCGCAAAAATCGCTCGGCTGACGGCATGTAAGACAAACTTTCCGAGGTTGACCGTGAGCCTGCAGGACAGTGTCTCCCGTCTTGTCCCCCTCTTTGCCCCCGAGCTTGCCTCTTTGAACGGGTGTGACCTCTCGTTTTGGATCTTTGACTCCTCCCCTGTAATCTCTGGTGTGTCGCACTGTCGTTTGGCAGCCAGCAGTCCTGCAGCATGATGTATTGACTTCACACTGAGAGAACAGCAGGGAATGTGATCCAGGCGGAGGAGCAGAGAGAAGAAGCTTTGTGTTCACAATTTGCCGGGACAGTTTTCTTCGCCTCTCGTTACTCTCCAGCAATTTTTGTTGCCTTTTGTTGCCTCTCTCTCTCTCTCTCTCTCTCTCTCTCTCTCGGTTTTCCATTGTTCGCCTCTGGCCTTTGACCTTCCCCCTGCATCCCGCATAAACACATCCCATTAACCGCACGTTACTTCATGCAGATAATTCACAGGCAGCCCGTTAAGGTCAACTGTGTTGAACTCGGATCGCGCTCGCCGAAGCTTTTTCGTTTGCTCTGCCGAATTGCAAATGCGGCGGCAGGAAGGAGGCTCGTCTCCGCCGTGCGAGACGATTCCCCCCTTCGCTTTTTCTCGTTATAGTTGCCCACCGAAATGCCACCGAAGGTGACGTCTGGACCCTCCGGAACTCTGTCCCACTTTTTGATGCTGAACTGCGGCCGTGTTTTGTTTTTTTTCACCCGGGCGCCGCGAGCATCGGGGAAGCGTCGAATCAGGTTTGCACCGGGAGAGGAACGCCGAGTCCTCTCCAGTCGCCGCAAACACTATATCATTACTCTTTAATTGGATTGGAGCCGGACTCTTTTTCCTGGTTATTTGCAGGGGCAACCGAATCACTTCTCATCAGCGCGGGCATGTCGGCGAATGAGTGAGGGAACGCCGGGTGGGGAAGGGGGTTTGTCGAGTGAGGCAGAAAGGACGAGTGAGTAAGATAATGAAATTCCCGCGCGGCTCGTCCATCCCCGGGGCCCGGGCGCATTAACGAACGAGTGGAGGCCGCCCGTCACTCCGGAATCGGAGCGCGCGCACACAACAATGGCCGCCCTCCGTGGCGCGCGAGGGCTTCAATTTGCTTCTCCCTCTCCCACCAGAGCTTGGCATTCAGCAGAGCGTTTCCTTATTCAGAGAAAGCATCCATGGCGAAATAAGAAAAAAAAAAGGAAAACCCAACTCGTGCCATCTGCTCCCCCCCACCCCCCACCCCCCCTACTCTTGCTTCCCACCACAAAGCAGATGATTATCAACTGGAGCCTGCTCGGCTTCAGCGGCGCACCGGAGCGTCGCAGCCAGCCCGCGAAATATCAGCCGTCTTGCCCGGGAAAGAACTTTTTGACAGACTTCCTGTTGGCGACGTGGGCTCCGCGGAACGCGCTTGTTCCCCGCGCGTGCGAACCGCTGACATTTCGCGCCACTTCGTGTGCGCGTCTGAATGCCGGCGTCTGTTTCCCCCATATTGTTCGCGGAAAACACCAGAACAATAACGCGTTTCACTGCACTTAGTAACAGTGCGCGCTTTGAAGGCAGATACTTAGCCCAGCCCCCCCCCCCTCCCTTGCGAGCACAGACGCACACATTCATAGCCCAAGGACAGCCAGAGACAATGGGGGAACATTAGAGATGGAGACCACAGGGGTCCATTCAGACCCTCCTGCGCTCCTCTTTGTGGAGAGTGTGTTTCTCAGCAGGCCGCTGAGCGTCACATGTGGCGCGCAACCAAGAGAGATGCACATGAGCGCACCCTCAGCTGTGATTATACGGGCAACCTCCGAGAACTCTCTGATGAGCGATTTTCCGCCGGGGTTGAAGTTTGCTCCACGTCAGAGCCGATGTTGTTTTTTCCGTACCGATATGCGAATAAAAGCGGAATTTTCAAAGCTCCGTGCGTGCACGTCGAGAAACTCTACAAATTCACCCTCGTTTCTCAGCTCAAAGGGTAAACAGACAATCGCGCGGCTCTCCGACGAGACTGAGATTGAGGGGCAGCGCGTCGGCGGAGACTCCAGGTCGTTCCCTTCGTGGTGTCTTAAGTTAGAAGCTCCTGGACTCGCCGAAACTCGGACTCTCCTTCAGTTTTGAACCGCCTGCCCGGATAATCGAGTCCGACTCGGACATAAATCCACCAGAAAGAAGGAATATCTTGACTAAATTTGCACCGTAAGTGGTGGCGGGGAGCAGCAGCGATTGGACGGAGGTTGAAGTACTTCGTCTCCACCGCCACGAGCCTCTGAGCAAGGCTCCGAATGACTGTCTGCATCCTGCATCCTCAGCTTGTGTGGAGGAGATTATCTGTTCACTGGATGGATCACAATCAGAGGAATGATCAACAAGAAAAACAGAAAGAACTTCATCTTGCCTTCAAGGTGAAACCTGTTTCTATGTCGCTTACCTTCAGGCCTTTGTGTGATCGGCTTGTCAGTTTGGGTCCAATTCAGCGTCTGTCGCTCGTCTTCCTTTAGATTTCCCTCCTTTTCTGCACCGGAGTCCAAAGGAAACAGCCGGGAAACAAAGGCGACGCGATGCCACTAACAAGTTTCTGCTTTGCTGCGCTGGTCCTGACCTTGGCACACGAGTGTGTCGCTTCCAACGCGTTCATGTTCGACCGGGCTTCGAGAGTCCTCACCATGTTCAAAGGGAGGAAGGGGGGGTCACTCCAATCACATTCAGCCCCCCCCTCCCCCCCCTACACTCCATTTACTGTATCTGCATTTTTCAGATTTCGAACGCTTGCGTGTCGACGGCATAAACTTCGTTGGAAAGGTTCCTTTCGTAGCGATGAGCAGACGTGTTTGTCCTCCGTCCTTGCGGGAGAAGTACTCCATCACCGTTTCCGCCAATGACTGACAGATTTTCACTGCCACTGCGTTCACAGCCGTCTGTCCTTGTTCCTCACCAAACGTCTTATTTTGTATCTATTTATTTTATTACGAATTACATTCCTTCTGTTGCAACTGCAAATATCGAGAGGATGCTTTCCTCTATCAGCGTAAACAAGGAAAACTTTGTAATTTGTTTGTTTTTTTTTCTCCCCCCGAATCAGCTTTGACTCTTGAGTCGCTCGACCAATCTGCAGGTTAAAAAAGTCCACAGCAGGAGGACTCTGAACTCCCTCCGTGTGCCGTCGCGAAAGGGAGGAGAGCGAAGCGTTCGCGTTTGTCGCCCTTTTAAAAAGCATCTTTTCACTTCATCTTCAGAGTGAATGGGCTCAGGGCTGAGTGCCGCAGACAGACAGATGGGGTGTGGGGGGGGGGTGTTGAAAACAGTTATGATGAGCTTTTCATTGGATTTGTTGACAATAATATAGATTATCAGTGTTGTGCCAGTCGCTGGAAATCAGAGTGTTGGTACAGAGAGCTGCATTCATTGTGTGCGACACACTGACGCCCCCCCCACCACCACACACACACACGCGCACACACACACACACACAGACAGACACACTCACACTCACTCTCTCTCTGTGGCGCTTTTATTTTGGATAATAACGGCGCCGCACAAAGACCCCGAGAAATTCCTCGGTGCAAACATCAAATGGCGCAAACATCCACTGTGGCATCCAACCCGAAAGCTCCGTCTTTTATGGAGCCGGATGGGGCGGGGGGGGGGGGGCGGCATTCTCTTTGCTTGTCACCCGCGCACTGTTTGAGACAAGCGTGCGTCCTGCCTGTCATTGTACATCCAATGTCCACCCTATCACAAAATGGATTTCCAATAGAAAAGGCTCCCTCCCTTCCGCCCCTAATCCGATTTAGGGCCTGTTTGTGTGCCTTATGAAAGCCTTTAAGTCCGCCGCTTGGCTTGGCGAGTCTTTTCGCTCTTTTTTTGGGGGGGGGGGTGTTTTTGTCATGTGTATCACAGATCTGTGAGTACAGAGATGACACGAGGACAGGGACAGAGGGGTGGAACCGAGAGAGACGCGGCGAGACACGCTCGTCGTCACGGGCTCCTCGCTGCGGCAGTTTCCCCTCCCAGACGGAGGACGCCGAAGCGGGATAGTCTGAGCCGTGACTTCGCGACCGTCGTGATACCGGAAGGCGTGCCAGAGTAAAGGCACGTCTGCACAAAACGCGTGGCAGAACAGAGGCAGGCGAAAGCGTTTTGAGGGGGGGGGGGGATGGTTTCGCAGTCAATCAATCACCGGCGCTGCCCGTCCGTGTCGGGAGCGATCACGCCACCCGAAAGGACGGAGGGTCGCGCGGATTAGAGTCCGCTCTTCTGACAGGTGGCCGAAAAAAAGCTTCGGAGCAACACGCGGACTCGCGAAAAGAGCCGCCACGCCTCAGAACCCGCGGCACTCCAGCGGCGTCGGAAGGAGAGCCAGCGACGTTCCAGGTGTCACCGTTCGTGTCACTCGCTCCCAGCTTCCACTACTGCCACCCCCCCCCCCCACCCGACGGTTCATGCGTGCACGCACACGTGCCGACGCGTGCGGTGCTCTGCGCGAGGTTCACATTCATTAACAGTTCATACAAGAGAGCATAATTAAAAGCTTGCTGTGTTTGTAATTACCCTGTAGCACCTGTTCCAACCCCCCCCCCCCCCCCCATGCCCACAGTGTAACACCCGCTATCAGGTTCTCTCTTAGGTGAGGCGAAGGCTCAGGGGCACAATTTATTCTTTAAAGTCAGATGAGATTCATAAAGTTGGGATTCGACTCATTAAGTCAGAAGAGTCATTAAATGAGATCAGGATGAGAATAAATGAGAGCGTCGGGGCCGCCCAAGAGCCACGGAAATGCAAATAGCGAGAATGTTCGACACAAATATTTAAATGCGGCTAATGCAATATTAATTCTGCCACCGCACGACGAAGTAGGCAGCTGACCGACACCGCTGCGCGGCCGCCGTATGCCGGGCATCCTCCTGAACCTGCAGCCACCGGCCGACAAACACGGCACGCACGTGGGTTTTTCTTTGAAGGAAGGAGATAACAGGACTGTTAGCTGCCCTTTAAAGGGCTCGCCGTCTTTGATAAGGTCTGACGCACCACGTGAATGTGGGTGTGTGCTCGCGCGCACGTGTGTTTTGGAGTTTGGGCAGGCGGACGTGTATTTATAACTGAAGTCTGTTCCCACGCATAGAGTCTGTGACAGAAAAAAAAAACGTATTCCCATAGAGACGATCGTCACATTTTCTGCTGATGAAACGATTTAAAGTTGAGACTATAGTCAGGTTTGGGTCAATGGTGCTCAAACTATGGGTGCGTTCCAATTCCTTCCTTAATCCGCAACCTTAACCCTCCTTCCTCAAAGTGCAAGTGTTGTCCCAATTCTTAGGAAGTCGAGGAACGAGTTTAAGGAACCAAACGGGCGGTTCGTTCCTTAAAACCGAGGAGTGCCGGGCACCTACCTTAAAAGTAAGGCTTACCCAGAATGCATTGCGCTATTTACGGTTAAAACGAAATGGTACAAATGTATTTTCTTTGTTAATAGAGAGATAAATCTAACAAAAAACATTGTATTCTCTTCGTTTAGACCCATGTCATGGACCTTATTGTTGCTTGAGTTTTATTTTTATTTGACAATATTTGTCAATAGCGGCCTGTTGCTATTGTTGCTACGGCTACGGCTTCTTCTCTTCTGACTTGATAGACTCAACGCCGCTTTGACGTAACACTGCCCCCTACGGTCTGAGGAAGTGTCTGCATTTAAGGAGTATCCCAATTCTCGCCGTTAACACTTGGTTTTGAGGGTAAAGACTGAGGTATGACTGAGGGTGTAGGTTGAGGATTAAGGAAGAGAATTGGAATTGGGCCCAAGTGTCACTCGTGTTTCTTGTCGCCTCCTCACCTGCGGACTGTCCGTCCTGCTGACTTGGTGAGACGTCTAAACCCTGTCTGAAGACGGCAGGTTGGGATTCACTGAACATCTTTTGTGTACATCCTGCAGGAAAAATGGGCATTTTTTTTTAAAAGGGAAGCTTAGTGGTGATGGGCTCGATGCCGGAGTGTACCACCTGACAGGAAGTGGGTTTGAGAGACGGCCGGTAAACAGAGAACGGATGGAGACCCGCAATTGTGAGAGCGACTTTGTGACTGAATTGACGCGAGAGCTTCATTTTTAGTTCAGGAGGAAGAAACTTTTCACTCAGGAGTCGTCCCCCCCCCGCCCCCGCCCCCGCCCCCCCTCCACGACTCGACTCTGCTCTTCTCATGTTTAAAGAAATGTAGCACCAAAGAGTCAAGATTGCCCCAAAGAATCCTCCAGGCGCTGTGTGGCGCGCCGGTCTGTTGAGTCAGACGCGCCGCGGGAGAGGGAACGGAATAATATCCGAACTCCGTAAATGGGGCCGAGCCAGACGTTGTGTCATTAGCAAAATCGTTAGTCACCGGGGGGTCACTGCGGCTCTCCGTCGCCAAACCTTTTGCCTCCACCTTGTTCTTGGTGGGAAGGGAACGGTTGGGGAAAGAGAGGACAGAGCGTCTTAAAAGCAGCGGCAGCAGCAGCAGGAGGAGGAGGAGGAGGAGGGGTGAAGGTGAAAGCACTGAATCAGCACAGTCGTAAACGATGTCCGCCGCTGATTCGCTTTAAAGCTTTCACGGACTCCAGAGAGTCTTCCTGGGGGTGAAAAAAAAAGAGAGAGTCTGAGTGGATGCTGAGATATGCTGATCTTTAGCATCTACCGCCAGCCAAGTTCCAAAAATACTTGATTCAGTACTTTCTCCGACGCTTCTTAAAAACCAGCTATCATTAGCGCCTTCGCTGATAGGACGGGTCCATTTTTTTCCCTCCCACCCTCAACTTCCATAAATCTCGTTACGCCGCTCTGTATGGCCTCTTTATTTTCCACGAGCGGGTTAATGTGAAGAAGCAGCAGGTTTTTTTTCTCCCCCCCCCATCGAAGGGCGATGTCATCAATTTTTATTCTGTCACATCTCGCCTTAAAGCCGAGTCTGCTGCCGAACGCACTTTGCACCGAGCTGCCGGCGGCGATAATTGTTGGCGAGAGGCGGGGACGTGTCTTTGTCGCGCAGCAGCTGCCAACGAACTCGGCGAACGAGCGCGGGTTGAGTCATCCGGCGTTCCGGCTTTGCGCCGCGTCTTTCAAGAACAATGTCAGTCGTTTGGCTTCGGCCGCCGCTCACCTCCCAAATGCGCGGAGAAGGACTCGACGAGTCCGTGGAGCTGATCCCACGTTGTCCTGTCGTCCGGGAGAGACCCGTCAGAGTTTGCCTGAATCTTCCAGCGAAGCCAAACACCCGTTCTCAAGCGCGGGCAGTTTTCCAGGTCCGCTTTATATTCTCCAAAGTCTTCCGTCCTGTTTTTTTTTTTTGACGGGTGAAGCCTCTGATGTCGGGACTCAACTGGACCCGGTCAGCTGTGACTCGGCTTGTGTGTTAGGACGATGTTTGGCCCTCTCACCTGAGTGGCTGCATCATGGGTTCACGCTCTTCACCCGCCGAGGCCAGTTCAGTTCTCCACGTGACACCTTGTCGACCCGCAGGAATAAGCAGCAGGTTTTCCCCCCTGTCATCTCGAGCAACCCCCCCCCCCCCTCCAAAGGGGCTGTGGACCACGAGCAGATCTCTCTCTTTGGTTGTCGGCCTTGTTAAGTGAACAAACTCCCCTTCCGAAGTCATCTGAGGCGCTCGGAGTTTTTACACATTTCACAGCGCTCGGTTGGATGTTAATTGCCTAATTGTGTCACGCAGCGCACCTGTGTGAAGGCAAGTGCCCCCCCCACCCACCACACACACACACACACACATACTCATTTATTCGACTCCTCTCCTCCATTTGTCACCCATCTGCAGCAGCGAATCAGGACCCCCCCATTATTAGGATCAAATGTCATCGGCGCGCTCCAGCTGTTTTTGCGATGAGTCAGACCCGCCAAAATAAATCAGCAGTCAACATTTCGTAGCGTCTGCTGTGCATCTCATTTCCAGGCCGCTGCCTACAGGTTGTGAAAATGTATTAGCCCGGCATAATTATGCTCATTCAAAAAAAAGCCGGAGCGGGTCTGTCTTTTTTTTTTATCCGACAACAGGCCATCGCGGCTACGAACAGAGGGGCCGAATTACTGTTATCCAACAACAACTGTTGCCGCCAGACGATGGAGGCTGAACTCGCGGGCCTCGCGCGGAAATGATCGTCGTCACGCGAGGCTTTTAGTCACGACGCGGCCGGAAGCAAAGACGGTCCGTGATCCATCCGCGGCGCTCCGAGGGGCCTCGTCGCGGCTGCCGCGCGCCAATCGGCACACCTCCTTAAAAACGTGTCATCCGGGGCTTCTTTTGACGCGTCCCGGAGACCAGTTGTCAGTAAACACATCGCCTTGTGAAGAAAGTTAAGGCAGGTAAACGGACGCATGGCGGCTGCACTCATTGTGTCGTTTGAGCGCAGTACTGCAGTAGAGTGAGTTGAAAGAAAATGCAGTGAGCGAGGGATCCATAAGTGGGATGTTAATGTTAATCTGCAAAAAAATCTAATTTATATAATTCCCAATTTTGAATTTTTTTCTCTATTTTCCAAAAATAGATTGACTGTTTTGGCAAATAAACTCCTTTGCCTGTCTCGTCTGACTGCTGCTTGATATTACAGCACCAAGTTCATCTTTATTCTTCATTTTATTCTTGTTTTTCTTTTGTACCCAGACTCGCAAATTCGATTAATTGTCTCTTATTTTGTTGATATTGTTGTTGACTTATGTCTTGGGGGCTCTTGTTATTTATGTCTTGGATGATTTGCGTGAGCTGTGTGCAAATATTCGCCTGCGATGTAAAACTTTCCAAAACACCCGGGCACCCTGGCGGACTCTTGTGAGCACGCCTCAGTGCGATGGAGGAGGCGGCAGGTTGATTGTTAAAGTAAAGGAGGAGGAGGGAGGAGGAGGGAGGAGGGGGGGGAGGGGGGGGGTCTGAACCGGACGTCACACCGTTGGGCGGACGAAGAGGAGCGTGTCGACGCTCTCGTTTCCCTGAATTCCTCTGGAAACCTCAAAGGTCAAAGGTGGATGAGTAATGAATCGCCCGCGCTATTACAAATGAATAATAGCCCCTCCCCCCTCCCCCCTCCCAACCCACCCCCCCTTCTTGATCTGATGGCTTTGCAAAGGGAAGCCCAGTAATGACGCTCGTTCCATTCAGGCCACAGTGGGAATTTCTTTCAGCTGTCTGGCGCGATAATGGCCGCTCGGCCAATTTTCTCTCCTTTATCAGTCGTCTTTTTCATTCCTCTGGGACTGGAAATGTCTCTTCAAGGGGAAAACGTCTCTTTGCGAAGCACAATTTAAATCTATGTTTGCGCTGAGGTGACTTTTTAGCGCGCACGTCTTTTTTTTTTTTTATCCCCCTCTTTCCTCTTTTGCACCTTTCGTCAGCAAGACTGACAAACGTCGCGTCGTAGCGACGGGAGGGAGGCGACCGAGCGGCTTCTTCGCCGGCTACGGTAGAGAAGCCGCAGTGCCGCCGCCGCCGCCGCGGGAAACTGAGCCGCCACGACCCCTTTCAAAAGTTGTGATGGTGTTGTTACCTCGTGTAGGTTTTCACACCACACTGAAGGACCAGAGAGAGCGGGAGGCGTCGGCGAGGAGGTCGACCTTGGCGGGAGTCGGCGGGGACACGACTGAGCTGTAGAGTTGTCGCGATACCAAAATGAGTAACCACGATACGATACCAAACAAAGTATCACGGTTCTGGGTAGTATCACGCTACCGCGGCCATTTTTTAATTGTTGTTAGTTATAAATACTTATCGATTACTTATAATCTTGTTTGTTGCATAATAAACGTAACACTGGTGTTGTAAATCTTAAACTGAAACAAATATTGCTACGAACAAAAGCCAAAATAGTTCCAAATGCGACTTTTGGAGGGTTTGGAGGCCAAAGAGCCAATCAGCTTGAAACACAGGCGGGCCCATTGTGCAGAAACAGCCTATCATGTCCCCAGACGTCACTCGTAACAGCCAATCATTCAGCAGCTGTGTGGTTAGGTTGCAGTATTATCCGGGTGGGTTGGTTGGAGAGTAGAGGCGGGCCACGGTCGCTACTACTGGCACCAGGTCGTAGTAATCCACGGTAGTACCGTCGTGTATAAAATTCTAGTATAGTAGTGGCCGTTATGACTTGGCACCGTGTGTCCCGTGCGACTCGACTGAGCTGTCCGTCATATCTGTGAGCGGTTGTTCCGGGACACCGGAGAGGAAGACGGTGAAGTGCGACCTTCTAATTGGGAGTGATAAAGAAAAGGAAAGAAATGCAGTCGATGGAGCCGTGACGGGAAACGTCTACGTCCGCGCTGGAACGCTCGGATCCCTGAAAGCCAGACGAGACACAAAGACGGAGGAGGAGGAGGAAAAGAAAGTCGAAGAACCAGAATAGTAGGGGACGTTCGTGCATGTGTAGAAGGGGCGCTTTGAATCGTGACCATGAAATAGAAAGCCCGGGGGGAGGGGGGGGGGGTTGAGTTTCCTCATAACTGTAAAACTTCCTTGAAATGACTCAAACCACTCAAGTGGACGCGAGCGGTTGTTGGCATGTAAACAACGTCAGGGATCGACGCCATAAACCGCTCGTTGAGGCATCTTGAATTTCGGGCCGGCAGTTTTTCAGTTCTTCCTTTTTTTGGGGGGCGGGGGGTCGCGTTGTCTTGTTTACCACTCTGAGAGCAAGCGAGATAAACCAGGGGGACAAAGCGGGGAGGGGGTGGGGGGGTGGCGCGCAAACAAGGTCGGCAATTAAGCGGGCCTGAAGAGACGGAAAATGCGTTCCCTCCGTATTACCAAGTAGCTCTGGGAGAATGCCGCTCTCATTGTTTAGGCGCGGCGCAGCCTTGGTTGGAGTGCAGGGTGGGGTGCTGGGGGTGGGGGTGGGGGTGGGGGGTGGTGGGGGTGTCACTCGGGGTGAGGACCATCGAGCCGATGCGGGGGATGAATAGAGAATTGGTCAAAAGCAACAAGTGTGACCCCACTTTCAACCAGGGTGCATTTATCTATCAGACTGCCGGCGGAAGGTGTGGAGAGGTGCCCCCCTGGTGGGTGTGTAAGGGGGGACGGGGGGGGGGGGCACGGCGACGACAGAGAGAGAGAGACGGTGAATAGGCAGGGAAGGGGGCTGAAGCAGAGTCCTCTCACAGAGCCTTGCATTATTTTAAGTGCCCCCCCCCCCCAACCCTCCTACCCTATCCTTTCACCGCCGCCGCCGCCGCCGCCCGGGCTGAATGCGCCTCTCCAGGAGCGCGACTCAGTCAAGGCGACGTCCCTCAGCCATTCAATCCGCGTGAATAACGAGTGGAATGAGGGGCGGAGAAGCGAGCGGAATGGTTGCAGGTGAGGAAGTGGTGTCTGCTCGACGACTCCGATTAAGACTGCAGCAGAGGCGCAAGGGGGGGGTGGGGGGGGGTGGGGGTGGGGGGAGGAGGAGAAGAAGAAGCCTTTAACAAATGACACCGCCGTCTTTATTGAACACATGCCACCGCTGAGCCATCAGTCTGAGCGGTGCTGCTGGACTTCCTTGGACCAGTTGTAAGGGGGGGTGGGGGGGGGGTGAGGGGGGGGGCACAAAGAGGCGTGGAGCTGTAATCCTGTTGGGGCTCCTGAGGATTGGATGTAAGAGCTTTCCTCAGCACTCATCCTTCACTGTAGATCCTGTTGATGTTGCAAATTGTTTTAGCCTCTTGGCTTGGCTGCCGCGTCCCCCTGGCCTTCCTCACTCCCTGCATTAAGCTGCCGGCAGCGCAGTGGGGGGGGGGGGGAAAGGGGGGGGTGGGGGCGGCTGTCCTACTTATAGCTGTTTGTACCTCTTTGCGCTGCCGTGGCGCTTTTTTTCCCCCCTCGTTTTTGGGCTTTCAACGCGCAACCCCTCCGACACCGGGGGAAAGCATGAGCGGCGCCTTTCGCACAACACGCGCCGCGCTCCCTTTCGCCGTCGCCCGCTTTTTTTTTTTTCTTCCATCGGGAGGTTTCCCGGCTCGCCGATTTGGAGCGCGTCTTTGAAAAAAAAGCGTCTCGCCAGGAATCCTTCAAGCAGCCGTTAATTCCCAGATCGGTGAGTAGTTTAGAGAAAAAAAAGGGGGGGGGGGGCGGGAGAAAAAACCCAGGTGAAGGCTGCTGAATAATTCTTCCCACATCAAAAGGCTGATTTTTATCAGTTACTCATCGGTTGCCTCCGGCCGTGTGTTTAAGCGCCGCCGCAGCCACTGGAAACTTCTGTCAGCCTGTTTGAGCACTCCATATCACCCGCTGTCGCCGCTGCCGCCGCCGCCACGAGGCCGCACGCTCGCACCAACACCCCCCCCTCCGCCCGCCTACACCCCACGGCAGGGATGCCTGTTAGCACACTGGCAGGGAACAAGCGCTTTAGCCCACCTAAGAACGGGTGATCCTTCGCAGATGGGAAGAGGCGGCACCCAGGGGAGTTCACGCTCTATCGTTTGCATCTTTGGCTCATAAATCTTTTATAAAGGATGTCAGTTTTGCTTACACCGAGGGGAAGGCGAATGCCCCCCTCCCCCTTCCACCCCCCCCTCTTCCCAGGACCGGGATGAAATACAGGTACGAGAAAAAGGCTTCGGCAAGCGTTAACCGGTGCCGCGTCTGCTCGCCTGGGTGGGAACGAGGGAGGGGTCCTTCCCCTTTTGTGTGGCGCTCGGCGCCGCCATTCTCGATCCCGATCCGGTGCGCGCTCCCTCTTAAATGTGCTTATCGCCTGTTACAACATATTTACCATACTAATAGCGGCGCCCATTCACATGCAAATGAGCGAAGGCTGGAATGTGTTCATACACACCCACCCACGCATCCACCCACCCACCCACCGCCCTCCTTCCCATCGCAATCCTGGATTCCTGAATGACTCGGTTTGAGTATGTATTCTCACCTGAGCGTTCCGCGCTGCTGGAGTAATACTCTGCCGCACAAAGGCTCCAGCGTGCGCACGTTATTTATTCTCTCTGACATATTTAGACACGCGCGCGTTTAGCCGAAGACAAACAGAGTGACAAAACGCGTTCCGACGCCGCGCAGCGCGCAAACACCGGCGTGTCCTTCCGTCCTTCACTTTTTTTTTTTTTCCCTCGCCTTCCTCACTTTTCCTCGTTGTGGTTGAAGGAAAAGCGATGGCTCGCCGACTGTCTGCTGCGCGGCGGCTCTAACTCCATGTGACACCGACACCGTTCGCTTTAATCTAAGCGTCACTTTTTGGGCCTTTCGTTATCTATTTTCTCTCTCTCTTGGCCGTGCGAGGCGGCGCAGTGAAACTTAACACGTTTAATTTCAAACCGGAGCTGTCAGTCACGCGCGGACGCACAACACACCCACCTTGCCCCCCCCCCCCTCTTGTTTTCATTATTCTGTCAGCGCGGGCATTGATATTGATGGCGAGCGGCTAACCTTTGTAAACTCTCGCGCTTGTCTTGATTTGCCTCGTACATACCGCGAATATATTAACCCCGGCGCGCTCAGACGCAGGCGTGACTGACGCCTGTGAGGACGTATCGGGAGTCTCTCCGGACGGCGCGGCCCTCGCACCTGCTGCTGTCCCGCCACATGCCGATAGGAGAGCCGATTTCCGCGTCAACACGTTTGGCCGCCTCGAATCTTCCCCGCAAATGCCAACGTGCGCTTACGCGCGAAAGGAGCCGGCGGGCTCCCTTGGTAATTTCCGCCACCCCGAAGTCATTGTTGCCGTGTAATTGTATTTGTGCGACTCACCTGTTCGCTGGAGGAGCGATAGCGGCACTGTAAATCAAATGATGTCGTTTATTTGGTCTCTAATGAGTGATTTAATGATATAAGTGCGCTGGGCTAATGCCAACCTGCGGCCATAAGGAAACGGCGTCCCACTCAGGCGCACTTGCCAGCCCGACCGACATCGTTATTGCTCGTGTGCTGCTTGAGCGGCTGTGATGAACAGAAATTAATCACACTGTCTTTTCCTCCCGACTCGCGTGTTTGTTTTTGCAGTCGTCTCACCGTCTCGCAAGCCCTCCCCTTCTTGTGCCATTGTTTTTCTCTGTGTGTGTGTGTGTGTGTGTCTGTGTGTGCATGTGTTCTCACCCTTAGTCATGTTTGTCTATGATTTACTCAGTTACTTGTTGCAGCACCTGTTTATTATCACAATGGCTGTTTCTCTTATTCTCTCTTAAAACATGAATTCTGGGTGAATGCCAAAACTATTCTATTCTATTCTATTCTATTCTATTCTATTCTATTCTATTCTATTCTATTCTATTCTATTCTAAGACCTTGCCTGGAGCCCGAGCTGTAGTTCCTAGTAACCCCCCCCTTCCCCCCTCGGCACACACAACTAAAAGACAAACATGGGAGAGTGATAAATGACTGGATGGTGCCTTTGTGTAGATAGTGCATGGTCTCTCTGTGTGTGTGTGTGTGTGTGTGTGTGTGTGTGTGTGTGTGTGTGTGTGTGTGTGTGTGTGTGTGTGTGTG
>JASSRZ010000072.1:3620681-3630853 GCA_032164315.1 Malacoctenus gilli | reverse complement strand
CACACACACACACACACACACACACACACACACACACACACTCACACACACACACACACACACACACACACACACACGGCACACACAGAGCGGGATACTGTGATGTGTCTGGGCTTCCTCATGTATTCCTTTGCACAAATCACACACACACACACATGCAAATGCACACACGCACACACACAGACGCCACAGCTTTACCTCCAGAGAATGACCACAAATCGCAGCGAAAGAAAACCTAAAGTCTCTGCTGGTGGTGGGAGGCCGAGTAATTGATGAGGGGCTTTTTTTGTTTTATGGCTGCTGTCACCGCTGAATATGCTGACACATCCTTTCATTAATAAGGGGCATTAGAGAGACTCCTCACTCACAACCTTCAGCCGGCCCCTCGATCCCCCCCCCCACCCCCCCTCGGATAAGATTAGCAGCACCCTCCGTTTCCTCTTTAAACTGTGAGATGGAGTTCGTCTCTCCCCTCTTGTTCCACTTCACTCCGCGGGCGTCTGCTCGCTTTTACCTGCGCTAAACGGCGAAATACGCAAACAGAATCGACCTGGACTCCGACTCCCATCGATCCCTCCTAATGCCGCACCTGTAACCCGGCCGGCCTGTAACGAACCATGAGACGATGGGGCTAATTGGGCAGGTGAAGAGCTCAGGCTTCCTCCCTCCTCGGCGATCGCGGAGATAAACCTGAACGCTCATAAACGCACGCACGTGCGCGACTCAGCCGACGTCACCGCTCGGCTGTTTCGAGGGTCTCTCGTTACGCGGTTGCCTTGTTGGACACGCGGCGGCGGCGGCGCGTCAATTTTTGATAGAGTTTCCGATCGATTGATCTTCTCGGGGAAAGTGGATCGATAAAAATCTCATGAGGCGGCGAAGGTAAAGGTCAACGGCGGATGTGTAAACGAACGCTCCGGTGCCCTGCGAACACGCGGCCCCCAGCGGACGGGCGGGACGCGCATCGGATCGGGCGGGCGGGGGGGCGCCAATCAAACTTCCGCTTTACCCCGAGTCATAAAAGCGGCGTCACCTCCTGTAACGCCGCGGTGACGATTGCGCAACACGCCGCGTAAAGTATATGAGCCGCTTTATCTATCGACTGGAAAATTGTGAGCCGTTTCTATCGAGATTGATTTTAATTTAAGAGCTCGAAAACAAGCGGCGCTTCAATTAATACCGGCAGCCTCGCGTGCCCGGCAGCTCCGTATTCGCCTTTTCATAGCCACAGCGTTCAAAAAAACAAAGGTTACGTTTACGTTGGAGCTGCCAGATGAAGTCACGTGACTCTCTGGACCTCGGCGAGGGCAGCGCGTTTGAGCGGCTCTCGGTTCATTGTTTTGATTTCGCCGGCAGCAATTTCACTGTTGGTTGAGCCGGCGGTGCCTCTCATAACCCTGTTTATATCAGCAACAGTGGGGGAAAGAAGCTCTCGGAGGCGCGCAGCCCACCGCCGGCCCGCCAGACAGAGAGGGAGAGGGAGGTCGAGTCGGAGATGATGCAGCGTGTTCCCTCTCTCCCATTCAAACGCTCTATGTGAGGAATACGTTTTCATCCCTCTGTTTTGGTTGATTTCAAGCCTATTAAACAAAAATACACAAGCATAAGTAAAGTGGACCCGCTGACTATCACACGTCAGTAGCAATCTTCACTGAATGAGCAGCTATTTCAGTTTGTCTTGTGTTTATCCTCACAAAAACATTGTTTTTGTTTTTCTAGTCTTGACATCTATAGTTATAGCAAGTCCTGACAAACAGCCCTATTTTGACAGCTTTCTGGTGCATTGAGTAGATAAGGGTGTCAAAGGTCGTAACGCGTGTGAGATTGTTGTAAGTGTCGTTGTGGCAGAAGGTGCAGGGATGAAGCATGAGGCAATTGTAGCTGGAAAAGACTCGGGGTGCGTTCCAATTCCTTCGTTAATCCTTAACCTTAACCCTCGTTCCTCGAAGTGCAAGTGCTGTCCCGATTCTTAGGAAGCTACGTTGAGGAGCGAGTTGAAGGAACGAAACGGCCGAGGAGTACCGGGCACCTACCTTAAAAGTAAGGGTTACCCAGAATGCATTGCGGTATCTACAGTCAAAACGAAACAGCGAGCTACAAATGTATTTTCTTTGTTAAAAGAGATATAAATATAACAAAAAAACATCGTATTCTCTTAGTTTAAGCCCATATCGTGGATTCGTTACGGCTTCTTCTCTTCTGACTTGACAGTCTCAACGCCGCTTTGGCGCAACGCTGCCCCCTATCGACTGAGGAAGTATCTGCATTTAAGGAGTGTCCCGTTTCTTGCCGTTAACGCTTGGTTTGGAGGGTAGAGATTGAGGGTTGAGGTTGAGGATTAAGGAGGAGAATTGGAACTGGGCCTTGGTGTGGAGGAGAAGTGTCATGGCTGCCGTTCGAAGGTGTGGCTACCACTTGAAAACATAGTGTTTGAATCATCGCAAGTCATATCATCAGACGGAACTGGCATGTTTTCCTGAGTGTCGCAGCCTCACTTAAGTGTGTTGTTATGTTGTTGTGCAGTGAAGTGCTGCTCTAAAGATGAATGAATACAGGGTGGGTTTGTCTGTCCATTTGTTGTGCATCGGTTTCATCCGCCCCCTCCCCCCGACCCCCCTCCATCAAACTAATGCCGTCTCTCGAATTCAAGGCCGTGAACGTGTCGATATGCGCGCCGATCGACCCGCTGGGACGGCCGTCCCGCCGTCGGGCTGTTCCGGTGCTTGCCGGGGCGCGTTCCTGCCGGCTGGGCCGCGGAGCCCAAATAAGTGGTCGCAGAAGACGGGCTGGACAAAAGTGCGTCGGACTGATTGCCAAGAAGCCCGGTTTGTCAGGCTGTAATATTTGTGTTCTCTGGAGAGCGCAGTGGCCACTTTACCTAACTGTTTCATCAGTTGCTCAGACACTGTGGGGACTCGCCGAACGCGAGGAACTCGCACAAGCTGGCACTTCAATGCAGCTGCACAGCTTCAAGGCGAGGCTGCCTGCTTTTTTCCCTCCTCTTTTCTCTCTCTCTCTCTCTCTTTTTTTGTCGTGTCCGCACAGGATTGATATTGTGTCTTTTTTTTTGCCATTTCTGGCGGAAAAATGCGGCAAACTCTCCAGGAGAGTTCAGCGCGGAGACCGGGACCCCCGGCGACGTCGCGGAGTGGCGGGGGGGGGGGGTGGCGTTTCCCAGACTCAACCCCTCCTGAAAGAGGAGTGTTTGGTCAAGAGCTGTTGCTCATTCAGTCGCCATTTCTTCCCGTCTTCTGGCGTCTCTCTCTCCGTCTCCCGCTCCACCGGCAATGTGACGAGTGAACAACGATTCGCATTGGAGTCAGGAGGCACCGGAGCCTATTTCGCAAGCCTCGCGAGCCCCATTGACAGTCGCCCAGTGCCCACGTTTACATTTTCACGTCCCAACCGCACCACAGCCACTTCCTTGTTCACACACACACACACACACACACGAGCGCGCGTCTCTTGCGATTCGGGCTAGTTGCGAATCTCATTTCGGCTGTGTGAAGGCGGCGGCATATGAGGATTCAGAGAGGCGAGGAAAACTGTGATGTTTACACATCTCCGATAAATAACAGCGCTGTTTGCTTTAATAACCACGGTGGATGCAGAGACACATGTAATTGCTTTGATGTTGCTCTGATGGCTGTAAAAAAAGGGGGGGGGGGGGGAAGAAATTGCGCTCTCCTCCATGATGGAGTCAGTTCGCCGCTGGAGGAGTGCACCGCCGACTCCGGAGCGGCTGACGATTCGGGACGAGTCCCCCGTCTCCCCCCCCTCCCCCACCTCCCTGGGTTTTTTTTTTTTTTTTTGTCTGGGCTCCCACCCCAAGGGCTTGATTTAGATGAAATGTCACTTTTAATGGAAAAAAAAAATGGATGGAAGCTAAACAACAACTTGGAATATTGCTCGTGTAAGTGGCAGGAAGGGAGGCGAGGTGCCAGGGCGACGTCGGCGGCGGGGGCCCCCTTTTTGCTGGCTTGATTGTACTCTTCAGAAATTCATTGCCTGCCTCTATGATATTAGTGTTGTCGCGAATGTAGCCCCCCCCCGGAGGCAGGCGGTGGAGCCACCGCCGCGCTGCTGCTCTTTATAGACGAGCGTGCCAGGAGGAAGTACGTTCTGAGTAACAAACCGAAAAAAAAGGGGGAGGGGGGGGGGGGAGTGGATGGCGCTGATAAACGCTTGAGCGAGCTGGCGGTGTCTGGCCTCTCTTCCCTTGTTTTGATCCCACTTCTCGTCTTAATTGCTTTCATATCATGAATTTGTATGAGTTGCACTCACATTAACGAGACCCGAACCGCACCAGCAAACTGGCGTGGTTATTTTTCTTTCTTTCTTTCTTTTTTTTTTTTCGGGTGACGTTTCAGTTCTTCGCTCGACTGGCTGCGGCATCCGGCCTGCCGAATCGCTCCGTTTTAAGCCCCTCGTGGAAGCAGCTGCTCCTCTGCATCAAACCAGCGGGCGTTTCTTAATGTCGGCGGAGCAGCAGACGATCACGGCGCGCGCTCTCCCGCTCCCCCCCCCCCCCCCTCGGACCCTGTTTGTATTTCGCGCCGACGACGTCCGCCGGGGCGCCGCGTCCTGTTTCCATAGCGACGCGGGGGCCGCGCAGGACTCCCATTAGGCGGCGTGGTAATTAATTTATCTCCATTGATCGCTTGTATCCCTCAAGCCTTTCAGCGGGGTGGCCTGAAAAGCTGAGAGCTGCATTGTTGATTGAATGCGGGGGCCTATCTTCAGATGCGATCACAAATCAGTGCCCCCCCCCCACCTCCCCCCCCCTCCATAGGGGGGGAGACGCTGGGAGCGGGCCAGATCATGGTCTTTCATGCCGCAGTGGTAATGATTCATTTCATTGCACAAGACACAAGCGAGTGTAATTGCAGGTTTGGTAGTGGGCACTCGCCTCTGCCCTATTTATAGGCACGTGGACCGTCACGCTCGGAGAGGAAGCTGGATGAAAGGAGGGAGCGGAGCTGGAGCGCTGCCCTGGCACTTATCGCGCACGATGCGTATCAGACGCCAGCACGCTCGCCGGGTCTTGCCTATGGAACGTTTTTGGCTCGGAGCAGGCGAGACGCTCCGGGTTCGGCTTGCTTTTTTTCGCCTATAATAAGCTGTCTCTGCCAGCTCCGAGCGCCGCCTGACATTTACTCGGAACGTGGCAAATAAGGAAAGGAGAGGAGAGGGAAAAAATGAGAGCGTGTTTGCCTAAGGAGCCCAACTCTCTTCTTGCCCCGGCCCAAACCCAAGAACCCCGCCGCCTCCTTCTCCTATCTCTCTCCGCACTCTCAACTTCCAAAGGTATTGTGCTCCTTCCTCACATCCTCCGCGAGTAGGAGGCACCCGGGGCGAGCAGATAAAGGGGAGTGATCTCGCAAAGGCCCTCTCCGAAACATCTCGGCGATGCCGCGTCCAGAGCGGGGGGGAGGGGGGGGGGGCGAATGGAGACGTAGCTGGTCGTCGACGGTGTTTTGTGGCTCTCTATTGCCTCGCTCATGTCTCCCGTCATCACCCAGAGGTGCGGCTTTGGGAAATAAATAGGTATCAAAGAGTGGAGAACGAGAGAGAGAGAGAGAGAGAGAGAGAGAGGAGTGATCGGGGCAGTAATAGTGCAAGACAGCTCAACGGGAGGCAAATAACACAAACTAAAAGCGGCGGAGGCAAGATGGAGGCGGGAGGAGGGAGGGGAGAGGAGTGGGGAGGGGGGGAGTAATGATAGCTCACCTTATGTCAGCCTCTGTGACAGAAATGAAGTTTAGAGATGGGCGTCGTCATGGTAACTGATTTTTGTGCCGCTGACGGGCGGGCGGGCCTCTCCCTGTGTTTTTCCAGAGGACGACGATGCCCGGCGATAAAGATGCCGTCCGCAGGAACGATAGGCGCCGGCCGTCGGCGGGCCCCGGCGCCGACTCTGTCCTGGGTGGTCCGCCACGGACCCCCGAAAGGTCGCTCGCATCGTTTTTTTCTCCCACAGCGGCCGTTTAGGAGCACGACAGCCGTGATGTGAGGGGGGGGAAAGACACGGTCTTGCCGATCGTCGGAACGGCCGCGGAAACTTCCGCCGGGTTGCGAATTCCGCCCTCGTAACTCCACAAATAAAGCACTCAAGGAGGAGGATAATGAAGCTCATCACTATTAGATCGGGATTAGAGGATAGATTGCCTGGTAAGCCCTCGACCAACACGCGCCGCATGGCTCTGGCGCGACCTTTTCGGGAGTCGGCGGGGATCATCGTCAGCGCCGGCGAAGTGCAGCGTCTCGGGGCCGCTCGCCGCGTCCTCCCCCGATCCCTTTCGCGCGCGGCTTCCGAGCCGGAGGCGAGAAAGCCCTGCTCGTGGCGTCCAGGCGCTCGCCTTGTTTTTTTAATTAAAAGTCGTGGTATCTCTCCCTCCAACATCGTGAGGTGTGATCACTGGCTGTCACTTCGGCTCAACACAAACATGTTTATTTTTGGTCCCCGATTCATTTAATGGGCTTGTCAAAACTGATGAAAATTAGAGGAGGCAGAGGCGGCTGATAAGCCCCTCTGTTATTAGATGGGCTGGAACGCTTGTTTGTCTGCTTTAGTTTGTCCTGTGTTGATGCAGAAAAAAGAGAGAGAGAGAGAGAGAGAGGGAGGGAGAAAAAGCGCTTGTGTACAAGTCGCCGGCAATCTAAAGAAAACGCTCGACCCCGCACAACTGCCAACTCGTTCCCTGACACTGGAATCGTGTGATTAAAGTTTGCCGGGCCCAAACTTTCACCAAACAAATCAAAGATTTGATACTCGCAGCGACTGAAGAAGCTCTGCAGTCTTCAGCTGTGCCTCTGTCGCTGCAGTCTGCTCGCTGTTGTCTGAAATGTAGAACAGCCGAAGTAAATAGACATGGGAGCAGACAAACTTCTGTTCTTACTCGCTCGGGTGCTTTCTATCTTTGTTGTCCCTTCTGAACGCGCGAAAGAAAGCAAAACTCGGATTTTTCCTACAAATCCTCGGAGGGGCCGCGAGATTGGTGCACCGGCGCGGCGTGGCGTGCGTCGTGTGAAGATCTGTATCAAATAAAGGCAAAAAAAAAAGAAAAAAAGTTGGATTCCAGATCTGGATCTGATCGTTTCTCTCGTGCTGCTGTTGGATGACAACTCCGTTTCACCTGACGCTTTTATGTACGAAGCCAGTTTTGTTGGAACTGATCGCATCGTGTTTTCAATACATACCGTCCTATTACATAGTTTGCTTCCACAAAAGGGGCGGGGCTTATTGGCGACTCAACGAGGTCATGCAGACGAGAGGCGGCGTGACATAACGGTGCCGCTGCCATCTGCTCCGTTTTTGGTGGAGGCCACCATCGCATTGTCGTTTCATGGTGTTTGTTTTTCCAGCGCATCGTCGCCTCATACAAAATGCAAATGCCGCATATGTGCGACGCGAGTGTGGCACAGAAAGCGCTCGCGCTACGGAAGATGAGAGGGGTGCAGGCGGCGGCAGGAGAAGCCCGCCGAACACGCTCTGTGTCGGCCCGTAAATGGGACACAATCCAGTTTGGGGCGATGGGGCAGGGTCCTGCTACAGCATCACATGGAGAAGACCAGCGTTTGATTGCTTGCTCAGGGGGCTTTGGGTAAGAAGCTTGAAGCCTTCACATGTATCAGTCGTCAGCGAAAATCAGCCCTTTTTAAGGCTCTTTTAACTTGACGGTAAATAAAGAGATGGAAAAACTCTCTTCTTTGTTAGATTCCATTAACGTGCGCTTATTTAACGTGATGAATAAGATACAAAGTCCACTGTCAATGCATGATAACAGCAGACTAACGTTTCCGACGCACTGTAAACAAAGAGTTTTTCCGTCCAGTGGATCCGTTTCACGTCGACTAAAAATAGTAAAGAAAGGAAAAAAAACAAAACACACGCGTGCCGGCTGCGAGAGCTCAATTAGTCGCAAAAACGGAATCCTTTTGAGAACATGGAGATATTTATTGGATAAAAAGCTTTCGGTCAACCAGCTAACGACGCCGCAGGGAAAATAAACGGTGGCCCGCGCGCTCTGTTCTAATAAAAGGCGCGAGTAGAGAAAAAAAGATGTTCTAACATAAAAAAAATCAGCTTGCTGCAGGTTGTTGTGGACGGAGTTCAGAGCCCGTCGCGCGCCGCGGTTTGATGCGTTTGAGGTTGTGTGACTCCGGCCTGCCCAGGACTCCCATGCTGACACCGATCTAACGGCGAAGTGCCAACCGCGTACCAAAGACTGTCCGAAACGGCAACATGTCGCACGAGTCGGTCGCGTCCATCCATGCGAGTAACTTGCTCCCTGACAGTCCTCATCATTCCTGTTGAGTTCACCTCAGCGTTGCTGGAGTCCAGCATCGAACACGACGTGGTGTTTCCAGACCTCGGAGCCTGCCACTCGCGTCTTGATGCCACGAAGCACAGAACACTTTGGTCTGACAGTGTTGATGTGAGCGTTGTTGTTGGAGCTGCTGTATTTTGTCGCATTAAAGTGCTCCATGTTGGAACCTTTTAGCTTTTTAGCCCTCAAACCTTAAATTAAGGCACCCGGATTCGAGAAACTACAGACAACACACAAGCGCACTGCTACACACTCAGTGCCGCACACATGGTTGGAACATGGAGGCAGTCTTGGATAAAAAGTGCTAAAAATGTCCCTAAGTGCTTCCCATCCTTCGCCAGAGGGGCCTAAAACATGCTCTCTGTCCACTTAGTGTCCACACTCATTTAAGTGCTCTGTTTGACCTTCTCGCTGCCGTGGTTTCCACAACTGAGATCATCACTTCTTACGTGACTCAGTGTTTCAAGGCTCCCCGAACAACCAAAGACAATGATGCACACGCAAATAAAAAGAACAAACAACAATATGTTCCTTAAACAAAGCGAAAACAATGCGCTGTTGAACAACAGCAATCTCATCAACTTCTTTTTTCAGTCGTAATGTGATCGTATGGACTCGTTTCATGTTGGTTTTATACGTATAGGAGGGAATAATTGATATTTTTGTGTCATCACCGTCAAAATACAAACACCTAATTGACATCGCTGATCGCGACCCTCCGCGTGCATCTCGAACCGCAAAGAAAAGCAAAGTACAGCTGCTCAATGCGGCGCTGTGCGCGCTGACTCCCACCTGTCAAAGCGCCCTTAATCAGTCCTGTCTGAGGACATCTCAATAGACCAGTTTAGCAACCGGCTGCAGTTTGCCTCCCAGTCTGTCACTGCTCTTTTGATGTCTCGAGGAGGCGAATCAGCACTCAGGGTCAGTCGGAGGCTTCGCTCGCCGACGGCAGCCTCCAATTTTCGACGCTCCGGAAAAGTGCGAGGGAAAAGACATTGGGCGGCGGCGGGAAACCTTTGAACATCTTTGTGCGGCTCCCGGAGTGATACGTCCGCTCGAAACGCGTCCTCGCATCCCGACGCGATTACACTTCGTGGGCCGCGGTCCGGCTGGCGACGCAGCTCCACTTTCGCGTCGGGACGCAAACAATCAGCTTCCTTCCTTCCGGAGCCGGGACTGCGACGGAGCGCCGTCTGCGTGCCGACGCGCGTCTAATAATGCATCGCGCGGCCCCGCCAGCCGACACGTAATAAAGCTCCAGCAGACCCAGGGGACATTGTTAAAATAGCTCGGCAGGTTAGGTAAGACTAGCGCTGGAGTATTCCCACGAGGGGATCATCAAACAGACACCTCGGGGATTGATGGCAGCCTTTAACCGCCTCCTAATAGTCACACGTTGGACGGATATGACTGCGAGGATGAGTCCCAGGTGGATGGGAAATGCTTCACAGTACCCGTTGGTGCGCTGCTGGTTGTCAATAGAAGCCAGGGGACGCGAGAGGTGGGCTGCTTGCTCGGCGAGCAGACAGCGGGGCTCTTTGTCGGCCTAATGGTTAAACGGGGTTGCCGGGAGATGAGGGGGGAGTGGGGGGGAGGGGGTGGGGAGCTGCCAGAGCGAAAAAAGGCTGCTCGGCTGCGGCAGAGGTGCAGTTTTTTCTCTCTCTCTCTCTCTCTCTTTTCCTCTTGGCTCATCATGTCCCTCATCAACACTTCAGCTCCTATTTTTGTGCATTTCGCCGTCTCTCAGATGTTGCTCCAATATGCGCAGCGTGTGACGGGAGTGGAAGCGCGAGGAAATAAAGCAGACAGGAAAACGAGGGGCGGGGGGGGGGGGGGGGGCGC
>JASSRZ010000072.1:3589623-3601522 GCA_032164315.1 Malacoctenus gilli | reverse complement strand
CATAACTTTATGTTCTGATGTTATTGTAGCATGTTTGTGTATTCAGAATACAGTTCACCTATAATTTTGATGTTATTCTTGTATGCGACAAGACTTTGGTCCAAGCAAAATCTGAACTTTCTGTTCTAATTAAGGGGGGCCATGCCAAAGGCAAGGCGCCCCTTACTACTATTCCTCATATTTATTCCGTAACTTATAGTTCTCTTTCTTCCGCCGGATTTTCAGCGCGCGATAATCCCAAAATTCCAAAATCGGCACGCAGGTGCGGCCCAATTGGGTGAGGTGTGCTCGGAGGTTTCGTGAAAATACGCCATGGCGTTGCCGCAGCAATGGCGAAAAAGCGGGCGTTTTTTCCCCATAGACATGAATGGGGCCCAGAAAAACTCGGCACAAACCCAGGCCACTTTGAGGCTTAAATCACTCACCCTCACAACCTTACAGAAACACCGTTCGAAGATTGAGCCGGTCACAAGAGATGCACCTCTGACATATTGAAGCCATAAGTCTGGATGTCGCACGGTTTGGCCACAATCGTCGTTGAAGTTTCGGTATACTTGTAAAGTATAGGAGAAAAGGACAGATTTTGAGCTGAGCTCCGAAAATGCACCTCATTTTAAAACTGCGATTAAAAATGAAGTGGGGGGGGGGGGGTAGCTGAAAACCAAAAACACTAAGTTGAGCGGCCGACCCCCCCCCCCCCCCCCCCCCCCCCCCCCCCCCCCCCCCCCCCCCCCCCCCCCCCCCCCCGCGGACAACCAAAAACACTAAGTTGAGCGGCCGACCCTCGTGGCGCTCACGGTTTAAGAATTTTTTCAGATAGCTGCTACAATTCAATCACAATCGTGAGGAGTTCGGGGTGAATGATTTGCTCAAATCTCAGTTTTCTGCCTAACAGGTGCGCCAGATTTTCACGCACGCACGCACACACCGGCTCGGGTCCACCAATCAGAGGCCTCGCTGGCCTGTTTTTTGTTCAATTTTCAAAACGCTACTTGTCGGAGGCGCAGCGACGGATTGCTCTACCAAAATCGGCACACATGTGCGGATCGATTGGGTGTATTAACGCATTATTTTTCTTTCTCATTACTCATGGCGTTCAAGAGAAAACGGGTGCTTTTTCCCCATTGAAATGAATGGAGAGGCTGAGAAACTCGGCACAAACCCAGGCCACTTTGACGCTTAATGACTCAGCCTCACGACCTTGCACAAACACTGTTTGAGGATCGACACGTTCACAAGACATGCACCTCTCGCATATTGGAGCAACAAGTCCGGCTGTCGCACGGTTTGGCCACGACGGGCAGTAGCCCATGGCCCCCTTCAAAATTTCTTCAGAAATTTTTTGAGTGTAGTTCAATAATAAAACTCAATGAATAATACAAAAACTTTATTTTGGTATAATGATCATTATCTAGAGGGCTTTGCCCGTCATATAAGCCATTCCTGATTCCAATAGATCATTTACAAGTCAAGTTATTTCTTTTTGTTCCTTCAACTTGGATAAGTGACAAGACTTTTGTCAGGGACTGTATTATTCTTGGAAATTATGAGAATGGATTAGAAACTAAATGTGTCTGTGCACATTAACGTCAGCCTTTAGTGCAGTTTCATGTTAAGGTGTTCTCATTACATTTTCCTTTCTGACAGTTTCAGAGTATCACCTTCAAGAGGATCAAATTAGATTTTCCCTACTTTCGCTGTGACAGGTATAGCAGCGCCCCACATTCTGTATTTACCTGTTTTCTTCCTCTGTTTAATAATTTGACTATTTGATTGTATTAAATGTTTTCTGGCTTTTTCATTTGTCACCCTCTACCACTATAGCTTGACTAATCTAAATTCAATTAGTTTAACCTTTTAGACACCAGTTTCGCCTTTGAGTTTATATTTTGATTAGAGAATTAAGAGTGCTGCAATTTACTGCTCCAAGATGCGTACTATGACACAACATGGCCACCACTTTGCATGTTATTATATGGTATAAAATTGAAATGCAAACCCATTCACATTTTTATTTCATCTTACCCCTGAATAAAATTGTAGAAAATTCAGCAAAGTAAATTCGGCTCAGCTGTAGGTGGCAATTTCAAAGCCCATCCAGTAGTGTTTAGACAGAAAACACATCTGTTATCTAATGCTGGAAAGTAGAAACAAAATCTGGTGCTAGACTTAAATTCAGCCTTGTTGCATGTCATAAATATATGGAATGTTTTAGTAGTCATTTCACTTCACATTAGTTTTGATAATTACTCATTTAGTTGGTGGTGGTGTGGACCTGGAGTTTATCATGTTGAAAAGTTGTTCCTCTTTGTCTGTCCAATGAAATTAGTTCACTTAACATTTCACCTACATTTAGGAAACATCTCTCCCTCTCCCCCTCTGTCTCTCTCTTTCCCCTTATGATCAGTAGTGCAGAGTGCAGTGTTGAGTTTGGAGAGAAGTAAAAGGCAATACAAAATTTCTTTTAATCATGTTGTACTGGTCTGCATTGTGGAGCTCATCATTGTGTCCTGTTGACTCTCAAGGGACAAGCGAGACTTTGTGTCAGCTGGTGCAGCTGCTGGAGTGGCCGCTGCCTTTGGTGCCCCAATAGGTGGCACTCTCTTCAGTCTAGAAGAAGGTTCCTCTTTCTGGAACCAGGCTCTTACTTGGAAAGTGGTAAGTCACTTTGTGCTCTTAAGTCCACATAAATATATTTTTGCCTAAGATGTTGTCATTTCAACCATAAAATTTTTGCGGACATCATTGTTAAGAGCTCTGTCTTCTTGATAATTGTATTCTGGTGGTGCCAATTAGACACTTTCACAATCTTTGATGCAGACCTTAATTTTTGCAAACCTTTCATTGGTGGAATGTGTTATAGAACAAGATTTTTTTTTTTCTGACACCATCGCCCAACCTAATGCAATAAAAGATTCTGTAAGAAGTAATTTGACTTTATTCCAGGAAAAAAACATCTATGCACACAAAAAAGGCAACAATATTCTCCAAGTTGAAATTGCTACTCCATGCTTGTCCAACCAGAAGTCTCGCTTTAGGAAGGTCACTAGCTACCTATTTGAACTTCTTTATCCATTCTGGTTTACAGTTTATCTGGTTCTTGTTTTTTGGATAGTCTTATTTGATGACTTTGACAAATTACTCTAATGAAAATGGCATATGTACAGTTGTGGCCATAAGTTTTGAGAATTACACAAATATTTTGTTTCCACAAGTCTTTTAGGTGCTTTTTTCAGATGTTTCTATGGTATTGTGAAATACAATGAGAAGCATTTCATAATTATCAAAATTTTTTATTGAGAAATAATTAGAAATCATGCAATAAGTCAATATTTTCAGTGTTGACCCTTCATTTTCAAGACCTCTTCAATTCACCCTGGCATGCTGTTAATCAACTTCTGGACCAAATCCTGACTGATGGCAGTCCATTCTTGCAGAATCAATGCTTGGAGTTTGTGAGAATTTGTGGGTTTTTGATTGTCCACCCACCTCTTGAGGATTGACCACAAGTTCTCAATGGGATTAAGATCTGGGGAGTTTCCTGGTGAAGGCGCCAAATCTTAATGTTTTGTTCCCTGTGCCATTTTGTTTTGACTTTTGCTTTATAGCAAGGTGCTCGATCATGCTCGTAAAGGCATTCTTCATAACCAAACTGCCCTTGGATGGCTAGGGGAAGTTGCTCTCGGAGGATGTTCTGGTGCCATTCTTTATTCACGGCTGTGTTTTTTTTAGGCAAGATTGGGAGAGAGCCCACTTCCTTGACCGAAAAGCAACCCCACATATGAATGGTCTCAGGAAGCTTCACTGTTGGCATGGGACAGGATTGATGGTAGTGCTCACGTCGTCTTCTCCAAACAAGCTTTCTTCCAGATACCCCAAACAATCCGAAAGGGGACTCATGAGAGACAATGACCTTACCCCAGTCCTTAGCAGTCCAGTTCCTGCATCTTCTACTGGTGTTTTTACTGGAGAGAAGTGGCTTTGCTGCCCTCCTTCACACCAGGCCTTCCTCCAAAGTCTTTGCCTCACTGTCTGTGCAGATGCACTCACACCTGCCTCCTGCCATTCCTGTGCAAACTCTACACTGGTGGTGGCCCGATCCCGCAGCTGAAATAACTTCAGGAGACGGTCCTGGTGCGTGCAAGATTTTCTTGCGCACCCTGGAGCCTGTTTCACAAAAATTTAACCTTTTTCCTTGAAGTTCTTGATAAGTCGATATACAGTTGACTGAGGTGCAATCTTTCTCACTGCTATTAACTTCCCTGTTAGGCCCTTTTGTGCAATGCAATGATAGCTGCACGTGTTAATTTGCAGGTAACTGATGAGGAACAATGGTGTCAGGTGCCATCTTCCTTTCAAAGTGTTCAGTCACTCATGACGGATTGATCTCCAGCCTTGTCCTAATCGAAACCCATGCATGTGTTAATGTGTGTGACACCTGTGTGTGTCACACACTCCAAACTTCCCACCTAAATTATGTTAGCTGGTCCTTTTGTGGCAGGGCTGAAATACAGTAGAAATGTGTTCTTCCTGATTAAATTCATTTTCAAAGCAAAGACGGACTTTGCCATTAATTGCAGTTGAGTTGATCACTCCTCAGAACATTCTGGAGTATAGGCAAATTGCGATTATAAAAACTGAAAAAGACTTAAGGTGTGTCATTCTCAAAACTTTTGGCTATGGCTGTAGACAGATAGGATTTAGCTGGAGCCAATTAAGAAATGTGTTTCTCCATGTGTCACTCACTACTACTATAGTTTTTGTACTTTTTTTTAATTTTTTTTGGTTAGGGCCCGAGCCCTAACGGAGGCATAGGCCCTATTGTTTCATGTGTTTATCAATATTATTATTATCAGTTTTCTGTGCAGCTTAAGTTACACCCATAGACATATTCAAAGACTGACCAAATATGGCAGATATATCAGAGTTGGTAAAAAAAAATTGGATGAAATGAATAAAAAAAAAATTAAGTGCCAGAATAACTCTCCTACAACACCAAAACAGCCCCGTGGCCCACAGGAAGGTGATGACAAACAAAAGCCAAATTGTAAAACTCAACAAGCCTACAAATCCATTCAAATTTTTGGATTTACTTTCGTCTTTCCTTGGAAAATAGACACCTTCTGTGCTCATTCATAGCCACTCAATTACTCTCTCTGAAATCCAATGGCCTTGAACACATCATCTGAAAAGTGAATCCTGACACCACTGCCTGAGGAGGCCTAATGGAGGAGAAAACAATTCATGGACTTCCTTGACAATATAGCTAAACTTCCAAAGTTGAAATGATCATATCCTTCAAAACTTGACATTTTCTAGCTGGAACTTAGCTCATCCCTATATTGGTATAACTTTGAACGCAAACTCTCAAACATAGAAATGAACAGGTGAACACAAAGATTGGGAAACACAGGGAAAATCAAAACATGACTGCCATGATATAAGGCCAAGTGTTAGGGGGTGGTTCAATCTTGGACCCCAAGGAGCAGAGACTGATGTGAAGGTTCAAAAATCACAGTTTTATTGCTCCAGCCAAAAACGCAAGTGAGCCAGGGAAACCAAAAAACAGCAGAGCAAAAGCCTAACAAAAACTCTCTGCTAACAAACAACAAGAAGCTACAAGACCGAGGGAGCTGCCGGCGAACAAACAGGAAGGAATCATCCGACAATCTCCAACGAGCGGGGCGGGCCTTTTCAACTGTGGCTGATGAGTAGAGTGTGAGCTGGTGCGCCTAGTCAGCTGCAAGTAACCAGCCACACCCTCCGCCACAGCTTGACCTGCTGAAGAAAACAAGCATCACACAAGACGGCTCTGCAGAGCTTCCCAAACGAACAGAACCATGACACCAAGTGTGGCAAGTTTAAGCATGTCTGAGATGAAATCAAGCCACAAAATATAAACAATAATGATAACGATAGCAACAAGCAGCATTGGGTAGGCCAGATCTCTGGCGACTCCCGCTCACGTGCAGCTACCCAACGTACGCGTTTTTTTGGTGTGTGGTTGTGAGCATGTCTGTCGACTGCTGGCCCTCAGAACTCTGCTAAGACTCCATTAAATGCTGGCAATTAGAACTTACTGTTGACCACCCTTACTCCCCACTGCAACCAGTTGACGAAGTGACCAAATGAAATGTAGTTCTTCAAATCTGTTTTTCTCTGAAAGTAGACAACTTTCTATGATCCGTGTGTGTGAGAGAAACTCAAAAACAATCTCAAATTGTCAAAAAAACACAAATGTTTCCTTTGCAATTTAAAATTGATATTCAACTCATGAAACCCTAACATAGAATGCAACTTTTCTTTCTTTGTAATATGATTTCTTCTGGTAGTTTCTGTTAATAATATTGCAATTAGAATGTTTCAGGCAGAGCTTGTGGACTCATATGCATGACTGACACAACCTTAACTTGAAAAAAAGTTTTATACTCAAATGAGGCAAATCAACAGTCAGGAGTTCTCACACCAAAAACAGCCTTAACGAAGATAAAGCAGGGACATTGTCTCGGACAGGCAGGGGTCAGACTCCAAAACAAGAAAATCCAGAGAGACGAGACAAATCGGAAATCCAAGGGACAATCCAGGAGTCCAAACACGGGGCAATCAAAGTCACAGGGCAAACAGGACCTGAGATCCAAAGACAAAAAGCGACAGATGTACACGAGATTCGGGCTGATTGAAAGGCTGGTCACAACTGTTTTGAGGACAACAGAAGCCCACATATACACTTGGAGCACTAGGTGAGGCTAATCACATATCAGAAACAGACAGCACAGAAAGGTGGCGTTTGACAAATTGAATTGTCATACATACACTACTCCCAAAAAGTTAGGGATATTTGGCTTTCGGGTTGAATTTCAGGATGAGCCTAGAATTGCATTCAAACCTTAACAGGTAAACTTAATGTGACCTACTCTAAGATTTTGAATGCACGTATCCAACTGTTAAATGTTTCAGGACTTTTTGCACATGTTTTTTGCACATTTTGACATCATGAGACCAAGACGACACCTAACAATGGATCAACAGTACCTGGCCATTGCAATGCTTCAAACAGGACGTTCTCAGACGGACGAGCCACTGAGCTCACATCGTCACAGAGTATCATCACCAGGTTGCAACAGAGATACCAAGAGACTGGAAGAGTTACAGAAAGGGGTAGAAGTGGACGACCTTTGGCCACATCCCATGCTGATGACTGCTACATTGTGAACAATGCCGTGAGAAACCGGATGATGAATGCCACTCGACTCCAGGCACACTTAAGGGAGGTGAGAGGCACCCAAGTGTCACGTTAGACCATTCAAAACCGTTTACTTCAGCGTGGTCTGCGTGCTAGATGACCTGCAAGGGTGCCTGACCTCACCAGCAGGCACAGGCGTCATTGTCTTGCATGAGCCAGGAAGTATTTATGCTGCACAAGGGGCCTCAGTGCTGTTCTCTGATGAAAGTCAATTCATATTGATGGCCGCCAAAGATGTTGGAGACGTCAAGGAGAGCGCTATGCATCAGCCACTGTTGTCACCAGAAGAGCTTTTGGTGGTGGCGGTGACACAGTGTGGGCAGGTGTGTCCAGTCTGTACAGAACTGCCCTACACTTTGTGAAATGGTACAGTGACAAGCCCATATTATCTGAATAACATCATTAATCCAGTGATTGTGCCCCAAATTGAACAACACAGACCTAAGTTCATCTTCATGGACGACAATACTCCAGCTCATCGAGGTCGCATCATCAGGGAACAGCTGTTGGAGACTGGTGTACCTCAAATGGAGTGGCCTGCACTTTCTCCAGACCTGAATCCCATTGAAAACCTGTGGGATCAACTGAGTCGCTGTGGAGAAGCTCGAAACTCTGCACCTCAAAACCTCAATGACCTGAGGGCTGCCCTTCAAGAAGAGTGGGATGCCCTGCCTCAGCAGACAATAAGTTGACTTGTGAACAGCATGAGATGTCGCCAAGCTGTAATTGAGTTATTGAGACGTTGACATTTTTTGTTGTTGTGTACACACCATTGTTGTTAACTTTTGTTTCAACAAATTGTTTGAGATGAGGAAATATCCAGTGCATCCTTCTACTTTCATGATATGATATCAATGTAGCAGGAACTTTTTACATTTTCCACAAATTTCACCCGAAAGCCAAATATCCCTAACTTTTTGTGAGTAATGTATTATGCAAAATAAATTGCTCAGTCAAAATGCAGGAATTTTCATCTAAAAGCTTACTGGTACCAGAGATATAGTTACAAATTTAACTGAAAAGAAATCTATTTGCATTAAATCCTTACTTATGTTGTTTTCTTTCAGTAAGTTTCTGAATTTTTAGTGACTATGTTTTCATTATCACATTATCGGGGGGGGGGTGCAGTTTAAGAGTGAAACAACAATGAAATGACCCAAATTTAGTTGTATTAAATATTAAAAGGAACATATATAGTCTTTGGCTGCCAACTTTTTACTTCATTAAAAAGAATGAACATCCGCCAGTCAGAAATGAATCAGCATCGTTGAAACAGTTCTTATCTGTAGCGTCAGAACTCAGTAAAAGTGTTAACTTAGAGCTGCCCCTCCATGAGCAACAGCAAACTGAGGTCTGGGTTGTAGAGCCACTCCATTGGCCGGCACCATGCCAGAAATTCATGGTCAGGCCCCGATCGTGATCCGTCAAACAATCACAACAACACCTCCCATCCCCCATTCACAAGCCATCACAGATACATATTGTTGGAATTCTGTTCTCTTATTTACCTATTACCCAGAATTCCTGCGTGTTCGTTGATTGGATTAAAATGGATTCATTAATCAATTTAAAGAAAAAGAGTATTTTACTTCTCCAATCAAAAAAAAGTCTTACAGTCAGATTTGAAAGTGTGGGTGCAGAGCTCTGGGTCATTTTCTCCCTAGCAATCCGACAAAAACACCATCTTATGCTCAGGTGAGAAAAAGACGCCTAACTGTCCCTTGCTCTGTTCTTTATCCTCCTCGATCCTTGGGCCGGTCCTATCATCTCATTTCCCATTGGCAGGAACTCATTCAAATTATGGCCTGATCAATGTCCAGAGACCTGATTGGCCTTTCACAAATGTCATCCAGCATTCCCCCATCCCCAACAGTAGGCTATGAATCACTTTCCCAGATCTCCTGGGAGGGGTCATAAGTCGCCACCTAAAGTTGGAGGTTTGCATCTTGCATTTCCAGTTCCTGCAAAACTGTTTAGTGACCTCAAAGAGATTAAAAACACCAACAGGAAGGAGACCAGAGAACAAAGAAATGAGGAATGTGGAGAGACACTAATCAATGGAGTTGCAGGGGGCTTCAGACCCCCACACTAAAGTTAACTGAAAAAACACTGAACATCTGCCAGGTCCTGTTATCTACTGAAAGCATTTACACATTCTAACCAACGATGAACTTTTCACTCTCATTCTAGCAAATCATAAGTAAAGAATTGGTTGTTGTAAATTGCTAGCTGACTAAATTCCTTCAATATGCAAAAAAACCCCTTCCTCTTTTCACAATTTGATACAGCCTATGCCAAAAACAGCCTGGGTATACATGCTGTTATACAATGCTGCAGATGAACAACAAGGTCAGATTCTGAGTTTTCATCACACTGATGCACACCGCAGGAATAAATATCCTACTGCAACTTTGCAATTTTTGTAGCTGCAACACCAGGCTTCAGCCTCCAAACATGAAGCATTTCAGTTTTTTGCACCACAGTCTCATGATCTTCCTGGCCATATTGTCTGTCCCACAATGGTGTGTTGATGAGTTATAAAACCAGTAGAGTTAAGCAGAGAGCAAGAGACTCACTGAAACTTGCTCCCCTAAGAAAGACAGTTACACCATTCCAGCATTATGAAGAATTCCATGAAGCTGCAGCCTGTTGTCACAATGTTTCTGAAGCATTGTGTGAAACATTAATTTTTAGATTTGGAGGATTTCAAATATTTTGTTTGTGTTCTACTTTCAAACATTGTTTTCACTGTCATTCTTGCATGTAACATGCTTACAAACGGACAGACATGCATGCACGCACGCATGCACGCACGCACGCACGCACGCACGCACGCACACACACACACACACACACACACACACACACACAAAGTGTAAAGCCTTGGGACCCCACAGCCCTTCCCGCCTTGTGTGATGAGGTGCAACATACTTCAGTTTGTATGTTCAAACTTTCCTCTTTAATATTTATTCTCAGAACAAACAAGATACATTTGTTTTAAATGATGTATTTTATAATAACCAAATAAAAGAGCTGAGTGACAGAGGCTGGTGAGGGCAGGGTAAAGTTAGGAGAGGAGGCAGACTTATTTGGTCGTCTTTATTCTCTCCTCCTTCTCGGCCTACTCTGTCTTTCTTAAGGAGTACCAGCTCCTTCTAGTGCTCCTCCCCAGGGGTTTGACATCTGCTGCCAGCCTTCTCTGTTGAGCTTTCTGACGGTTCCTCAACTCCTCCAGGCAGACTTGCTACCTCTTCTGCTGCTCCATGGCAGTTGCATCGAGAAGATCCTGCTTAGAGGTCGACTCCCGTTGCAGGGCTGTGGACCTGTAATGCTGGTCCTTCACAGCCCTCTTCCGGGAGCTGACTTCCTGCTGGAGCTGGGAGGCTCACACCTGGTGGTTGTTGGTGAGAGTATCCTTTGTTGCTTCTGTGTCGGTCTTCAGGCTGGCACCCTCCTTTCTCGAGGGCACAGAGCGCTGGAGAAAACTTTGGCCTGTGCAGAGACGGTGTTGTCTTTTCTCTGACAGGCCTGTTTCTCTGCTCGCAGCCTCTGTGCATTGCTGGTAAATCTCGGTGAACTTCTGCTTGAGATCCAGCACTGGAAAATGAAATGAGATATAAACACGGAACAGTGAATGACCTCAAACTAGGTAAATGAGCACAACAATGCAGCACGTTCATTTGACTTGCTCAAAAACCTTCAAACCAATCTTTTTTTCAGTTTTTTTCTCTTAAGATTCTGGAGGCGGACCGTCCCTAAAGAAATGATTGTATCTGGCTGGGATGTGACTTTTTGCTGTGATGTCTGATGTGAGGTGTACAAAAGATATTCTGACCTGACACAAAGAAAGTCTCTGTAGTGTGCCACGTACTGGTTCGCTCGCTCTCCTCCTGGGATCTCCTCTTGGTGGGACTGGAGGCTCTTCTTCAGTGCATGTACCTCTTCCTCTGTCTCCTTCAGCAGCCAGTCTCTCTCACGAAGCTCCAAGTCCATTTGTTGTTGTTTGGACTGCAGAACTTTGACCTAAAATGAATGTTTGGATTTTGAATGTTTTCATTTTATTTTGACCATAATAGAAAGTAATAGAGACAGTGAGTTGAAATGAAATGGGCTCCTCCTCCCTCCACCTATCCTGTGTGTACCTGGCTGTTCTGGTCCGTGTTGGCCTTAGATTGAGCTGACTGTAAAGAGTCGAGCTCTTCCTGTCACCTCTTGTTTTCTGCTTTGATGTTTGTGATGCAACATCTCAGCCTGTCCTATTTGTAAGCATGCTTAACGCACATCTTACAATAATATGACAGGGCCTTACGCAGGGACTGAATCCTTTGGGAAGTGCTTCCTCGAGGGTTCTCAGTGTCGTAGGGTTGCCTCTTTGTTGTCTTTGTGTTCTCCATCAGTGAACTCCAAAAAGTGTGCAGTTGATGACTTTGATTCACAAGTTGGGAACTTTGTGTCCCGTTGCTGGACAGCAACATGTTGGTGGTCATCTGCTACAAGGCTCCTGACTAGCTCGGACGGTGTGACCAAAGGCAACTGACAAACATTCACAAAGTTTCAGCTTGGGGTAGTCCTCATCACCGTTCTCTTGTGCCAAGGCAAGTTCAGACTGGTTTATGGGGGGGGGGGGGGGGGGGGGGGTTGTTTGTTTTTTTTAAT
>JASSRZ010000072.1:3576488-3589613 GCA_032164315.1 Malacoctenus gilli | reverse complement strand
CCGGGTAGGTGGTTTTTAATGTCAGTGAAACAAGAATCTTTATCTTTTGTGCTAATGGACCTAATAATAAACAGCCTCTCACAAATAAAGTTGAATTCTAGAAAACAACCTGGAGGACCATTCAGAGCTCTTTCACCCAACTTGTCATGCAGGTCGACTCTGCAGAAACAAGAAGTAAACAGCGATGCTTCAAGCAGTCGCACAACAGATTTGTGGTTGTGGATTTACACTCGTGCTGCTGGGTTTTGTATCATTAAACTGGAGAATAAACGGAGCATGGGGGAAATAATCACAAAACTCAACAATACGTGGGCCACCAAAACCACTAGCGGAGAAGTAGGAGGGTCCGTTGAACACCGGGATGACGTGATACTTTGGACGCATGTCCCATTGCAACACCTGGGAGCGGGCGGTGGGCATCACGAAAAGATGCCCTGGCGGGCATTTACCAGAGTCTGGGAAGTCTTCTTGTGCCTTCCGCACCTGATCTATCTCCCACCAAGCAGCTCCCAGGAAGCTTGTCTTGGGGACAAAGGACTCGGGATCAGTGGGCTTCAGGGAAGGAAGCGACATTTGGGGCAAGGTGTTTGGCTTCTTGTACCAAGGACTGGGCTTGGAAACTGCTGGACACAGACAGGGGTGGTGGCTGGCAATGCCTCTGCAACCGGACATGAGGCGAGAAAGTGTCCCAGAGTCCAACAGTACAGGCAGAGCCCCTCTTTCATCCGGCAGAGGCGTTCCGCCGGAGTAAGCCGGGTACAGCCCAACTGCATAGCCTCAGCGCCGCCCATAACCAGGGAAGGAGAAGGGGATGGAGAGGGATCAGGTGAAGGACTCGAAAGAGTGAGGAGATGACCAGACTTATCCCTCTTCCTCTCCAGTAACCGGTTATCGAGCTGCACGGCCACTGAAATTAGCTCCTCAAAAGTGGCAGGCTCTTCACTCAGTGCAAGACTATCCTGTATTCCACTTGAGAGGCTATGCGCAAACACAGATTTGAGGGCCGACTCATTCCATTGGCACTTAGCAGCTAGGATATGGAAATCGACTGAAAAATATGCCACCGACTGGGACCCCTGTTGAATGGGGCAGTTGGTGATGCTCCTCCCACCCCCTGACTAGACAATCAAAAGCCCTCTTAAGTTCTTGGGAAAATCCTGAATACAAGTGGAGCACAGAGGACTGCTGATCTTATAATGCAGTGGCCCACTGGAATGCCCTCCCCTGCAACAGGTTCATACAGAACGCGATCTTCACTTTCGCGGAGGGATAACGCGAGGGTTGCAGGTCAAACATGAGACTACACTTTAAGAAAAGCACGTTGCAAGAGCCAGACACATCCACGTATGGTGTAGGCAACGGGACACTCGGTTCAGAAAGGGAGGGCGAGTGCGTGGGCGTGGAAGGAGTATTCATGGGGGGGGAGCCTCTGCCCCAGCTCCCAGGGGTACAAACTAACTAAGAGACATAGACGAACAGAGCTTGGAATCTATGTTTGAGAGTGGAAGGTGGGCCCACGAAAGGGAGTGGCAGTGCACAGGAGGTGGTCACGTGAGCAGGGCTTCTAGGAGCAGGCACTCGAATGTGGTCTTCCAGGTGGGCTAGTGTTGCGGGGAGGCTGGAACAGGGGATACGAACTGGGAGCTGGCACGCATGGAGAAACTCAATCATCTGGCGGCAGATGCCTGGTGGAGAGATGCTCTTATCCAGCGCTGGTTGTGATTGCTTGCAGGAGTGTGATTGCCAGCTCCTCCCAGTTTGCCTTGCCCAACCCGAAACACAAAGCATGCAACACAAAACCCACAACAACAGGAAACTACAGGAAGTCACCAGAATAAAACCAAAGTCATGACACTTATTGTGTTTTCACCTGATCAATAACAACAATCTTGGTGCTGAAATTCCAAATCTTTTTTTTTCATGCTCAATGTTGTTTAATACGTGTCACTTACTTTAAGTGACAAGTGAAGTGACTTACTTTTACTTTGTGACTAAAGACAACACACCTGAAGAGTTTCAGCTTTTAGATATGTGAGGTTCAGTTGTAGTAAATCATACAGGTTAAATCATATTTTCTGAAGAACAACCTCAAGCCTGTTTGTCTGGTAGCTCCCTGGGAGGTCCCTTGGCTTGAAAAGCTGTCCATCTACCAATAGTGAGCAAGACACTTATCATGAGACAGAGATTACACACTTACACACACATACACACATGCACACGCACACACGCTCGCGTGCATGTCTTTTAGATTACATTAAGGACACATTGACAGAGGAAGAGTAGTGCACTTCCAAAGAAGCAAAATACAGAACTTTTTTTTTTTTATCAAATTGCTCTTAGTCATTTTTTAATGACTCAGATGAAACCAATCGACTTAGTTTGTGGTACGTAGAAGACGAGTGAGTGCCAGCAGTTGACTGTTTCTTGGCTGAGTCCTGAGCACCAGGGTTACCCATGTGCATGTCACATTTTGAGTGGCAGTGGTCCAGCAAGTCAAGGCCAAATTGCTGCTGGCCATCATGACTGCTAGGGTTTGGGCCCACCCATCCCTGCTTGCAGTTTTGTATTTTCTAAAATTCTTTCTTTAACTTGTGTTCCTCTTTTTTTTTGTTTTATTAAAAATTGAAATCAAGGAGTAAATGGAAAAAACTATATGTCATTAGGATGGGAATAAGATAATGAATAACTACATTTTCATGGACCCCTTAAAATGAGAGATGATAACACAAACCGATCAAAAGTGAAACGTAATATATGAGTAAAGAAAAGACACTCCCAGTCATATGTTCAGCTGATCATATGTTCGGCTATCCTAACATTTCAATTTGAAATGTATCTTCACATAGAAAGCACCCAACAAACAATTTCCATTGCATCCCAAAAAGCTGAGGGCTCCTCACAGAAAGTTGACTCAATGGCAACAAACCTCTATGCTCACTTCAGCAGCTGCTAAAGGGGCAAAAACGATTCTGGAAATGCACTGATGCTTTTGTCTACCTTTGGTGATTCTGTTCAAAATCAAATATTTTTCCTGTACATGTACACTAAGTCTCATCAGAATAATTGTCCCGTCTTTTGCTTCAGCTCTTCTGTTCCATGTCTGCCACATTCACCCTCAATTTTTTCCGTTCGGGGATCAGTTTCAACAAGTGGGGCTCCTTCCAGCTGCCTGGTTTGCTCAATTTTGGAGAGTTCAGAGTAAGGTTTCACATTTCTCTTTTCTTTTGGGATAGAATATTTGTTAAGGTTCATATTCTCGATTCTTAACTCATACAAATTTTCTCTGTCTTTTTTTCCCCACAAAAAATGTGTTTTTTGAATTCAGAACCCTTTTATTCACGTCTAACATTGTTTGCACTATTGTGTTCAGTTGCTCTGTTGAGATTTTTTTTTCATTTAGAGGTTTAAAAGAAAGCAACCTTTGACACATGGCTTTGGGAAGGGAATAAAAATAATTTGATAGTCACTCTCCATTCTTGATTTTTTTGGAACAGAAAACCCAAGATAAGCAGGTGTTGATCTTGCCTACCGTAACTCCTTTGTCCACAAGGCCTGCACTTTCTGTCAGAGTCCAGGTCTTATAGAAGTATATAGAGTTGAACTGCAGGTGTCAGCGAGAGCCATTGCCAAGATCATTAATGAACGGATCCAATTTGCTTCCTTTTTGCTTGAAGAAAAATATATGTAACATTGCAACACTATGAAAGTGTTTTTTTTAAATAAAAGGAAAATCTTGTATTGTTCATAAAATATTTAGAACAAACATGACGGCCATGTTTGAGCACACTGATGTTTTTCCTCAGCAGCAGCCTAACATAGAGTGCTAAAAATATTTGACAATTGCTATTGTAATTTTTTTTTCCTAAAAAGCTGTTGAAATACAAACAATACCAACAGTATACTTTATCCCCCCATTCTAATTTTCCTCTGATCAGTGTTCAGATGGTGATAAGAACTGTCACTTGTGGACAGCAGTGGACTTGGCGTTCTTCATGTTGATGGGCATAGTAGGAGGTCTGTTGGGCGCTCTTTTCAATTGCATGAACAAGAGCATTGCCAAATACCGAATCAGACACATCCATCCAAAGGCTAAATTTGTCAGGTGAGCGAGAAAGGCTTTATTTCTGTCTTGCATCCTATTTTCATCATCTTGAATGCCAGTTGTTGGTTTTCTTTATGCAAATGTCACAAGATGTCCTTTCAAACATTGTGATACTCACTGTTTTTTTAGGCTTCTAGAGAGTGTTCTGATCACCATGGTGACAACAGTGGTAATATTTGCCGCATCTTTGCTGTTGGGTGAATGTCATGAGATGTCTTCTCCTTCATCTCAGAACAAGACGGTAACTACCTGTTATTTTCTTTATCAGTGAGCACTTTGAATTATTCTGTGTTGTCTGATTAAAACAGCAATGTTCTTTCATAAAATGGTTTCCTTGGTATTCAAGACAATTATGAGCCACTGTCCCTATTGCTGCAGTGGGAGCTGCTAAATGTCCATCTCAGATTGAATAAATCAACAAACTTGAAACATTTTTTTCCCTCCATAGAATAACAAAGTCAATTAAGAGACAGCAACACCACAAACCTTTGAATCCTGACCTTTTCCTTTTTTTGTACTTAATTTGAAGCTTTTTATTACATGTCGGATTCTGGAGCATATTATAGTATGACTGAGCCAGCCTTATTGATCACTGTGATGATCTCACATGGCTGAGTCAGCATAACTGATCATCATGAGCCAGGATGATCTAAAATGATGGTCTGGTGTGTTAAGCTTTTTGAAGCTACCATCCAGATTACAAAGCACAACTCATTTCAACATTAAGATATAAATGAACATCAACTATAGTAAAGTAATGACATTATCCTTTACATTTTATGATGATATTTTCTCATAGATTACAGCTGTTATTTGTTGGCTTTTGTTATCTAGAGTTTCTTGTTATTTATTGATTAAATGTTTCTATTAAAACTGTGGAACACACCTAACTGAAGCCACATAGTATCAGTCATATTCCCTTCATCAGCCTGTACAATTATCTTTGACTTACAATGGCAATAAAACATTTTATATGGGATGCACTTCACATTTGGCAGTGGAAGTTGTCCATTGCCTTGTAATAAACCACACATTATATCTCAAGCCATCAAGCAGTGAAGACATCAATTCAACCATCCGCCAGTTCTTCTGCTCCAACACAACCTACAATGACATGGCAACGCTGTTCTTCAACCCACAAGAGGCTGCCATTCATCAGCTTTTCCACCAGGACGGTGAGATGAAAACAGTGTTTCATGCATTTTGATTCTCTGTCTGCTTTATTCAACTTACAATTGTGGTTGACTTGAAGCCGGAGGCAGAGTGCATTTGCACTTGTCACGAATACAGACAAACACACCTTCCTTCCTTTTTTGTGTGAGGATGGCTCTGACAAATTATCATTAATTGAAGGGAATCATTGAATAGGTCTCCTAAAAGGAGATCTTACATCAACCATTCAGACCGACTGCCATCAGCATTAATTGACAAAAGCAACCTCCAGGGACCCCTCTAGCAGTCAGATATTTAGGATTTGACTGCTCATTACATTAACCCCCCCCCCCTTTCTCTCTCATTCCTCCAGGAACCTTCAGCCCAATGACTCTATCTGTGTTTTTTGTTATATATTTTCTACTGGCCTGTTGGACATATGGTATGTCTGTACCCAGTGGTCTGTTTGTCCCATCTTTGCTGTGTGGAGCAGCATTTGGACGTCTGGTTGGCAATATCCTCAAATTGTAAGTGCAAATTCTAAAGATTGTTATATTTTACCAAATCCCAGTGGTTGTGAAAAATCTACAATCTTTCTAATTTGATTGAGTCAGTATTGAAATTTGTGAGTATTTGTTGGATTTTGGATAGGGAAATCATTTCAGTGTTTTCTTGTGCCTCTTTCATGTCAAAAGGATTTCTTGGGCCAGTATACTACCCATTTGTCAAATAAGTTGTCAGACAAAGCTGATGGATTGTCTTGTATTTATTATTTATTCATTTTTTTATAGAGTGGTTATGAAATTGTGAATTTTTTAAAGTTTCATTTGAAAGGCAACGCCTGCGATTATTTTAACCTCAAAAATGAAGAATAACTTGATCAGGAACTTGTTATTATGAAACTTCTACCAAGATATTTTTTTCAACTCTTTCAGTTTTTAAGAATGACAGCAAAAACCACATACCGTTTTGAGTCAAATATGATCCCGACTTTTTTGACTGTGAAGAAGCATAAAACGTATCATGATCACACACCTAAGTTGAACTAAATCTTAAACAAAAATTTCCAGCTTTAAAATTTTTTTTGGTGACATTCCCCTAATTTGAAATGAAACAAGAACCGCTCAGATAGGACAAACCTCCGCCAAGTTGCCACACAATATTTTAACACTGAGACAGAATTTTTTTTTGTTGTTGTTGTTTATTATTTGGATACCGGATGAGAGGTTGGTTCTTTTGCCATCTCTCACTCATTAGGCAATCACATGACAAACTAAGATTTCTTTAATTGTATCTGGCCACAATTCACCCTTTGCTGTGCAGGGACCTGCTACAGCAAAGGGGAGTGACTGTCGCTGTGGATTTGGCCCCTGAGCAGCTCAATCTTTTAGCTGTGGGAGTTCAACAATGGGATTTCCACTATACAGAGCACTTGGGCCCCCTCCACTAGATCATTGTATGACTGTAAGTGGAGAGTGTTCGAGGAGTGGTGTCACAGCATTCCTTTTGAGTGCTCTGTGGTTGCTGTGTTGTCATTCCTACAGGATCTGATTAACAAACGGAAAGCCTTCTCTACAATTAAGGTGTACTTGGCGAGTATTGCCACATGTCACATGCAGTTTGGTAATCAAACGGTGAGCCAGCACCCGCTGGTCTGTCGTTTTATGAAGGCAGGCTTCTCCCTGTATCCAGACCACTGGTACCAGCAGGCACTCTGGCTGTGGTTCTAGAGGAACTTAAGGGTCCTCCCTGGAGCCACTGGAGGGAATGGACCTGAAACGCATGTCTCTAAAGACTGTTGTTACTGGCACTGGCTTCGGCTAAACGGGTCAGTGACATCAACACGCTTTCAGTGCATCTGTCATGCGCTCAATTTTCCCTTGGGGAATTCAGGATGATCTTGATGCCCAAACCCAGCTTTTGTGCCAAAGGCGGTGGGCACTTGTTTTCCTATTAATCTTGTGGCCTTTGCTTCCTCACCTGGGGAACAGCCATCTGCCCAGTTCATGCAGCGTGCACTTACATCGACAGGACTGAGAGCGAAAGATTATGAAAGAGAACTTTTTTTTACATAACCCCAGTTCTCTGGGTAATATGAATGAGCTATTTCATCAGCCAACATGTCTTGCTCTGGCGAATGAGAAGAGGTGCTTATCTTGAATGAGGTGATGCCGTCCACATAAGTTATGGTAGATGGAACGACCTGATGGGGACACGTTTCACCAGCAAATCAGGATTGACATAATAACATTAATGCTTCTTCAAACTAATTCCTCAACTGTAGCATTGCAAATGGCTTCAAAGAGCATTTAGTTACAGGCAAGCAGATTTTACTCTTGTCTGTCCCATGAAGAAGTGCTGATGGGCTCAGTATGGTGTTTTTATGCCCAATCAGACAGAGGTTATAGAATAGTCCTACAAACACTTGTGCTTCGAAATGTGACGCTGAAGACATGACAGTTCGTTGTAAACATTTTAAACACTTACTGCTTTACAGTTCGTGTGTGTGTGTGTGTGTGTGTGTGTGTGTGTGTGTGTGTGAGAGAGAGAGAGAGAGAGAGAGAGAGAGAGAGAGAGAGAGAGAGAAAATGTATTCGCATCCTGCACTGGTATGTGAGCATCCATGCATATGTGTGTGCATGTGTATGCACGCATGCGTGCGTGCGTGTGTGTGCGTGTGCGTGTGTGTCCCACACACTTCATGTTCTAGGCATTAATCTGTCACTTCTATGATTACTGCTGAAGCCGACTTCATGCGGCGCACGTCAACATCCCAGCTGACAGAACCTGCTGAGTTCCCTTTTCCTCGTCGCTTATTGGCGCCGCACTTCCCTCTATGTTACCAAATGACTTTAATCGACCCTAACTTGACACATTAATATCATTTCAGCTGTGTGTGCCTCACTTCTGATCAGCACTCCCCCGCCGCCTTGCGTCTCCATTTTCGGGGACAGATTCGGTACGGAGACACCATCCGGTCTCACTGAGCCGTTTCACCTCCTCAGGAATCAAACTGCTGTGTGATTATTGTTCATCTGCGCTTGTCAGTAGATACTGGACGAAGCCGAAGAATTCCTAGGTGAAATTGATGCAGTTAAGAGAGCATTCAGTGAGCAGAAGTGCCGACTGTAACGTTTCTGAGAGTCGTCACTCTGCCTTCAGCTTTATTCACGACAAGCACTCTGAGAGCGCATACCTCCACCGAGACACTTGTTAGCCTTTGCTGCTTCAACCTCACTCACGCCGGGCTGTCTTAAAGGGCCACGCACTCTCATGATGCCACAAAAATAAGATCCTTTTAACCCTTTTTGACTGTTCTTGACAGACAAACAAAACAAACGCACCCCCTCTGGGGGTGATTACTAATGTACAGAAACATTTTCAGGGCTGCCATCGCAGAGCAAACACAAACCGACGCTCCTACAGAGTCACCGGTGGATCTGATACGTTTGAACTGTTAACGACCTAATTAAAGCAAACGGGAGAACGTGCAAACTTCTGCTCGCTCTCAAATAAGAGGTCTTTCTCGCCGCGAGGCGGCAGTGCTGATCACTCCAACGCCGCGCCAGCGAGCGTTCCGCATAAATCACTTAAAAAAAAAAGTCGGAGCCCATCCAAATATTTAGATACTGTACATTAAGATCCATTACTTACAGCAGCGACGCAGACAACGTCCCCGTTAAATCTGGAGGGTGTCGACAGTGAAATAGCTTCAGGACTGTAAAGTAATGCGATGCAAAGTGGTGCCACTTTTTTTTATATTTATTTCTTTCTCTATTTTTTTTTTTTTTTTTTTTATGGAGACTGTGAGAACTGCGAAACGCTCTGTTAAGTATTCTCCCCGGGAACCAAAGATGAAACCTGTGTTCTCTGTGAAGTCTGAAGAGGCGCCTTTCTCTCACCTACGACAAACCCTAATTTCCTTTGCTCCCCCAGTCACGCAGCCGTCAAAATCACTTTGCTCATCCAGTCTCCCCCCCCCCCCCCCCCCCCCCACCCCCCCCCCCCCCACCTCCCTCCTCCTCCTTCAGCGCCTTCAGCACCTGACGGTGGAGCGGAACATCAGCGGAATGTACAGACCGCTTACGTCTGGGGGGGGGATTCACAGCGAGTTCTGTGACGTCGGGCCCTCACAGTCAGTCCGTTCTCACGTCGTGATCGTCAAACCGCGATAAAACCAGGCTTTGAGTGGAGAGTTGTTTATTGAAGTCATTTATTGATATTAGGTGAAAGGAGCCCTATTATGCTATTTCGACTTTTTTCAGCTATTCACAGCGTAATAGTGTTGAAAGCTGATTCAGACAAGTGAGCAGCGCCCCCTCATGTTTGGGACATCTCGCGTGCCTCTCCTTTCAGTTTCGACGGTGGTAGAAACGGTCTGTTTCAGGGAGTTTTTTTTCACATCAGTTTTTCACTGACATCACAGGGGGGAGGGGCTTAGTGATTGGACAACGTCTCTACGCTGGGCGTATGGGCTCGCTCCTGACAACTGCTACCAGCAGTTAACCAATCAGAGGGCGTCCTGCATCTTGTAGGGGTGGGGCTTAATGCGGAAGAGCCTCATTCTAAAGGGGGGGTCTTTTAGGGCTGAAGGAGGCGATCGAGATATCATGAAATACGGTGTTTGAGAAAAAAAGCTTGATGAATTTCTGTCATTATGGACTTGCATACGAAGACAAAGACATCCAAAATGTGTAAAATAGGGCCACTTTAAGCTTAAGTTTCTTATCACCTGCTCATTTGCAGCGTAATGTTGAACCGTGAGGTAGAATTGCAACAAGCGTTCAAACTCCCACAGTTCCGGACTTTGTCACGATTACAGTTTACCTCAGCCGATCGTTCGAAGTTGCCACCGTGTTCCGGAAAACGCCGCTCGCTGCTCGCCAAATGTCAACACAGCGCAGCGGAGGCAGCAGGTAAACCTTTTTGTGCCTGGAACTTGAACAGAGTCGAGAAAATCTTGCTGTCCTTTTCCGTTTTCGCGGTGTTGACCGCAAACTGCGGCTCGCTCCGTGTGTGTTTTCCCTGGCACGCCGCTTCGCCCGCAGCGACTCCCGCTCCCGCCTGTCCGGAGAAGTGCAGGAAACGCCGCCGAACGCCCGCTCTCGCTCCATCGCGGCCGCGCCGGGCGTCTCGACCCGTCTCGACCCGCGCAGACTGACTGAACAGAACGTGAGCGGTTCTGCCTGTCAACGTTTTGACGTCTGGAGGAGTCAAACTCCCTTTTTTTTTTTTCCATCGCTCAGACTTTACTACGATGTTTTCACTTCGATGATGATGATTCACAATTGGCTGAATTTCACAGATGTGATGAAAATGGAAAGTGTATCTGACAACAGGTCTTTCAGCCCCATCAGTCCCTCACCCAGTCATTTACACACATTCATGCACGTGTGGACCGTCTGGGAAACCTCACCGTTCGTGTCTTGCTCAGAGACACTCCGGCACGCGGACAGGCTCGGCCAGGGATTGCGCCGCAGATCCTCGGCTCTCTGGGTAGCCCCCCGCTCTGCCTCGGCCACTTTCTTACAGATTGGCAGCCGGCCATTGACGGTCTTGCTTCAAAGGCAGATCACACGCTGGCTGTAAAAGCGGTTGAAGGGAGACGGGAGGCTTTAACGACATCGTGGGAGTTCGTCGAACAAGGATTTAGACGACGGTGGTCGTACTTCAACAACCGTTGGCGATGCAGATCAGCCTTTTCCTTGCAACGCACCCACCGTGACCCCGTGCCGACCTTTCCCGCCCCTCCATCATCGCCTCCTCGCGTCGACGCCTCGGCGCGTTTTGAATTGATCGAAACCGCTCGGGCCTCGTGATGTTTTTTCGCGAGCGTGCCGGAGGAAAGGCGGCTGCAAATTCTCGTGGAAACGGCACCTGTGCAAACTGTTGTTTTTTGTCCCCCCCTCCCCCCCCCCCCCGTTTCCCACCACAGCTCCATCACTCTCGCCTGCACCCGCACTGTAGATTAGTTCGGCGCTCGTGGAAGAATGAGGCCAGCAAGAATCAAACATTAATCAGCTGCTGTTTTATAAGACAGAGTGAGAGAGAGAGAGAGCGCCTGCTCTCCCCATGCCCCCCCCCCCCCACACACACACACACAGCCCACCTCCACCCTTCCTCTTTCTTGCCCTTAGCCTGCCCTACCATCGAATGTTAATGTGCCTGCCATTACTCATTTATGAGCCGCTCACCGCTCACTGCCCAAGCAGCCCGGTGTCCAGGCCCAGCCTGGCAGGGTGGCGCCCCCCCGCCCCCAAGGCTGCAGGTTGGCATCTGTGCCAGGGCACTCAGCTGGTGGGAAACTAACACTGTCGAAAGGGGGGGGGGGGTTGCTGTTTTCACTCGGCGGTTGTGAATGCGGCGTCGGATTTACAGTGCGTAATATAGCGAGTGAGAAAAACACAATTAGAAAAACAACACTGTCATCAAAACTGTGGAGGGGGGGGGGTGCAGGGAAGGGAGGGGGGGGGGTATCTCACTCTCACTCACACAAGACCAAACGCAAGCTGTCCCATTTTTATTCAGCAAATGGGCAATATGATATGATGTATTCACGTTTTGACTGTCGTAATTGGATATAAATCTCGCTAAATTGCCTCCGTGGTGAGACTAAGTACCTCGATGTGCGCAGACAGGCAGCTTAGAACAGTTAGAGCGGAGTGGTTGTTCTCGGTATCCAGGACAGAGAGCACAGCAGGAGTCATCCTTATTCTTAGTATAGTGACATCAATAAGGGAGCCAGCCGGAGCGAAGTGAGACGCACGCACGCGCACGTACACGTGCGCGCACGCACGCTCTTGTTCTCTCTCTGACAGCATGAAGAGGTGCTTCACGAGTCAAGTCGGGAGGTAGAAATTGATGAAGGAGGGGAGGTGTGAGCGGAGCACATATGTCGAGACCTGCCGAGGTTCATGTGTGTGAAGAGAGATAAAGGCAACATGAAGCATGATGTCGCGCCAGCGCGCGCAGGTTTCGCTTCCAGTTCCAGACAGCCCCCCCCCCCCGTGTTTGGCGTCACTGCAAGGGGCTGCGGTGCGAGGAACCACGTCGCGTCCGGTTGACCCCTCGGGCTGAAGTTACACGAAGACGAAGTTCGTCCCTGATTGGTCACCACAGCGTTACTGACGATAATACTGCCTTCCGATTGGTTAAAACGTTCCTTGTCTGTGAATTCCATTCGACTTTTGCTTTATTCCTTCCCCTCTGTGGAACCGTTTGACTCCAAACGATGACAGAACGCACGGCGGCAACGGTCCTCCTCCTTCTTCTTCTGTGGTGTTTCTGTAAAAAACACTCGACAACGCACAAGACTACTCTGTGTTGTCATTTGATCGCTCCTCGAGACGAAAGCACATTTTCTTGTTGTGCACATGCAGTTTATTGTCAAGGTACGCGTGAGATCGAGCCCATTATGTCGTGTCGGCGGAGGTAAACTGCGCGCCGCTCTTATGAAGCACAATATTCGGCTCTTTGTGTTTTTTTTTGTCGTGCGTCTTTGTGCGGTTGCTCCATCATCCGGCGAACGGTCTTTCCGTTTGGGTTGCGGGTGTCAGGAAGACGGATCGGAGATGACTCCCCGCATTGTTAGCCGAGGATCCTCTCTGAAGGTCTCTCCTTTATTCCGTTCAGTCCCTTCACAGGCAGCCGGCATCCGTTCGGCGTGCCGCCGAACAGGAGCGATGTTGCGCACTGTCGGGCCACAATTACGCTCGGCAGAAAGAAAAACCGCCGGTCTCGTTTTGTGCGCGGCGTCTTTGTGCTGGCCGTGACAGAATTAGTTTTGTGTGACAGGTTTTTCTTCCTCTCTCTCTCTCTCTCTCTCTCTCTCTCTCTCTCTCTCTCTCTCTCTCTCTCTCTCTCTCTCTCTC
>JASSRZ010000072.1:3540395-3557086 GCA_032164315.1 Malacoctenus gilli | reverse complement strand
AGTGATTTGACTTTATTCTCTCCTTTTTTCTTTAAAAGATAAATGATTTTTTATGGAGGCTTATTGCAGCAGTGCATTAAATGGAGGAGGGGAGGATGTGCCAAAATCCTATCAACTTCTGATGGCTCTGAAGTCCAGACGTACTTTTGATTGTAAAGTTTTTATGTCGCCCTCTATGCTGATGATGACATGTTATTGAGGTGTTAAGATACATTTAAAGATAGCTATGTAGTCATAATAAAAGGATAATCATTTACTGTGTATTTTCAATGTTATGGTGGTGAATCGTCGGCCATCAAACATCCAAACGACGCGGTAAATACTTGTGCTTGTTAAACTTGTGATAATGGTGTCGAATTACAAGCACTTGATGCGCCATGTTGGTTGGATCACTCTTCTTCAAGAAGTCATCTCTCATCCAATCAGAAGGCTCAAAGAAGTGAAGGCCAGATCCAGGCAGTTTGTATGGCAACGAGATAGAAAACAGTCGTTTTAAACCGTCCTTATCAATAAATAGGCTTCGAAATTATATATAGTCTCACTTGTTTGGTCAGCAGAACGCTGCTGTGAGCTAAGCGACCGCGTGTCATCCATCAGCAAATGACAGCCTGTTTTGCGTCAGCTGATCCCGAAGATTGTTGACGTTCCTCCTCCGTGTTGTTTTCCCAGAGTGTTAACCGCGCGGACGCTTTAAAAGAGCCTTCCTCCGGGCCGCGTTGCTTTGGAGAGTCTGAGTCCAACCTTGGCGGCTGCACTCCAACAGCCCCAGACTGACCCTGGGACGTGAGGTTTTACCTAATTTAATCTTTCCGGGCGTCTTTGTCGGCTCTCTCCGCCGGTGTGCGTCAAGGCATCGTCAAGGCCTCGGCTTTTTCGAACACGCAGGTTTTTTCTTCCTTTTTTCTTTCTTTGCGGCACGTCTGACTCACATCTGGATGGAAACTCGAAAAAGACGTAACAATGGGCCAGGTGCGCAAAGTTCATGGTCTGACCCTCACTAGTTCCATTCACAGAGTGAGGGAGGGAGGGTGGGGGTGGGGTGGGGGGACCGGACAGAGCCTGGCGTCCGTGGGTACATGTGAGGAGAATAATGGCACTGGATATCCAGTGAAGCACCTCAGAAGGCAAACACGGGCTGCCTGGAGACAACAGCGCGCATGCTTCCAGGGGTCCAGCAGGCACACCTCCACATGGGTAAATATATGGGCGGATTAGTAGAATTAAGTTTGGTGGAGGAGCAGTTGGCAGGCGGAATAGGACAAACAGGTGCTTCTGTTTAGCCGCTCCAAAACCCCCCCAAATCCCCTCTCTGTCTTTGGGATTTTCCCTCCTCTTGACGGTAAACATTCCTCAGCCCCAGTTTGAGAAGAGTGAGAAGAAGCTCGCGCGGAAAAGTTAGAAGTCGGTGATCGCGTCCCGTGTCGCCGGTTAAGCTCCAGATACGTCAGCGTTTTTACACACACACCCCCCCCCTCCCCTCCCCTCTTCCCCCCGCCCTCCTCCGTTCCCTGGGCTTTTTCTCCTGGGTTTTTTGACAGCGATCGGGGGACTTGGAGCAGTGCTGAGCCCGACAGTGCTGACGAAGCCAAAAGGCTCCTGCACTTCAGGCTCCGGAGTGGCTGGATCGATGCGGTGCCATCGCGGTGGACACCCCCCCCCCCCTTCCCCCCCTCTCTCTCCTGGGGCTGCCACCATCCTTCATGCTGCACTGGATGTCCTCATCTGCCTCGCTGTCAACCGGCAGATTTACGCCGACGACGGGCGCGAGCATACGTTGGAGGTTTCGCGAGCTAATGCCGCCGAGCGCTTCTGGCCCGCTCGGACGGGGCTCGGCGTCTGAAGCGCTCATCGTTCGGAAAGTTCAACACCTACGCTGACAAATCGATGCTGGCAGGGAAGTCAAACTCGGTTTGAAATTCGGCATGAAAGGAAAGCTCATGCAATTAATTAGATATTTGAAAGCCCGGAGCTGCGATTGCAGCACCGCCGACTCTCTCGAACATGGAACTTTTTTTTTTTTTCCCACCACGGGCTTCGTTTACGGAGCCGTTCGCAAGTTTTAAATATACCTCTCGCGCGGACAATCCTGACCTGGAATATTTATATTTGCACCTTTTGTTTTGTTTTCCTTTTTTTTCCCACCTTGACGGTACGCAAGATGTTGTGTAAACACTGTGAATGGTGGAAGGCAGAACACCAGAGCAGGTGGGCGCTTGTGACTACCCAGGTGATAATTATAAAGTGCAAACACAAAAGTCCTCCAAACTGAAGGCAGCTGTCGCGGGGAATGAAGGAGAGTGTGTCTGTTTCTTGCATTAATATTGCGCATTTGAAAGCTGCAGCAAGACAACTTGTAAACACGTCTAATTGTATGCAACCCAGAAACTAAAGTGTACAAATGTATCTTTTCAGGAACAAAGTTCTGTCACCCAGTACTTTTTCAGCTCCATGTGTTTTTACCTTCGTGGCATCAAAAACAAGATTTACTGTGAGTATTTTGCCTGAATATTTAAACATTCAAGCAAAAACTTACCCTGAAAAGGTGATAAGTGTCAAGTAAAGTAAGTTGTAAAGAGTAGGAATACTTGGACAGGGACCCTCATGAGCGAGGACAAAGTACAATCTGAGAGCGATCTTTATTTGAGGATGAAATTTAGCAACAGCGGCGATTCCCAGGTAAAGACTGATTCGGACGACATCTTATTGACAACGCACAAAGAGTTGAAACTAAACCAGGAGGGAACAAGCACAGACGCAGAAAAGAAAGACTGAAGACCGACTGACGAGGGACGTGGAGAGACACAAATCACATCAGTCGGACATGGAGGAGGTGCAGAACCGAGGGAGCACTCGGGAGAGAATCGAGACTTCACGAGACGAAGCGAGACCAAGACGTGCGGATAGAAATAAACACGAGACATTAAGCAAAGCAGCAACAAGACAAATACTGAGAACTAAACACAAGAAACCTCCAGAAAACACGCAGTTCCTGTCACTCACCTTCCGTCGGTTTTCCGCTGAACTCGCCGTCCTTTCGGCTTCTCATGAAGTCGGAGCGGCACATAAATGTGGCACTGGCTGCTCGCAAGCACCAACGTGCTGTTTGGGCCTCATAAAAACTGCAAATTGTCACCTTGAGAATGTAAAGCCATGTATGTTGCACTCTCTCTCTCTCTATATGTCTCTCTATATTCATTGTCAGGACTGCTGCTCTCAGAAGCAATTTCTTCTCTTCTCAATCCGCCTTTTAAGGCCGCGTTGCTTTTTCCCTCCTCCGGGAGCCTGTCTCAAGAAAACGGATAATCATGCGAGCCGAATAAAGTAAACCCGGAATACTGACCATGGACCGAAATGAAAAGAGCTCTTCCGCCTCCCTTTCAGTGCTGTTAAACTGCTAATTTAATAATCCTGCTTTGAGAGGCAGGTCCTTGGTGGGCTTTTGTGTTGTGTTTTCAGCGCTGTTAAATCTGCTTGGGTCTTAGATCCTCAAGCTTGAGCTCGTGTGAAAACAAAAAATATCCAACCTCTCTGGGGCCCCCCCGAGTAAATTTTCACAAGTGGTCTGCCAGGCTGGCAACCAGCCACCAGCTTTTAGCTGCCAGATCGACAGAATGGATGGTGTATTTTAATTGTCTGTAATGGGAATGATAATGTGTCCGTGTAATTATAGCCCATATTAATTAATGGGAAAATGATACCGCAATGATTGAACATATTCTGCTTCATTCAAATGACATGTTTGCCTCTCTAATGTTTCCTCTTTTGTATGTTGCTGCCACACACACACACACGCACACACAACAAAGACTTGTGTTGCTATCTTTGTGAGGTCTTGCCATTGATGTAAATGCGCAGGTTTCACAGTAACCCTCTCCACCCCCACCCCACGGCCAGTTTGATGGTGGAAGCCCTTTCATCATATATTAACGTACAAAAACGACTGAGTCCAATTCAAATGGCGCTGCCACCACTGCCCACAAACTGTACTTCAACATCCTTTACATTGATATAGATGTTACACAATACCTCCACTAGGCGGCGCTTCAGACTTGTCGGTTTAAGGCAGAAACATGCGTGGCAACAGGATCGCAGAATCTCATGGCGATTGTTGAAGAGACGCTCGTGATGTTCCTCCAGCTTGGAGGATAGAGAACCTTTGCTGCTTCGGTTCCTCTGAGTCGTTTCTTCTTCGTGTCTTGTGGCAGCGTGTCGTCACACTGCCCCCCTCAGGTCCCGCTGGTACTGCAGCATTTAGTCAGGAGCTGGAATCTTTCGTTTCCAGGATCGAGCTTCCTCGGTACGAGCATACGTTGACTTGATCAGATATTCTCTGATGAATCCGTGTTCATAGCATCGAGTTTCTGGCTGAAATGAGATTTGCAGTTATTTTTTTTAAAAAAAAGAAAAGACCAGTCAGCAAAAAGTGGGTTATTTCATTTTGAAGATCTTAGTGTTGGAAACAAACAAAGCTGCAGCTCTTGCAGTGCCCGCGCTCTTTTTCTTTATTCTGCCCTCCTCAGTTCATCAACCCTGCTTTTTGCCTCGCAGGTCTGGAAGAGGCTTGAGCAACTCCTTTGCTCAAACAGCCTGAAGAATCTGTTTTATTTTTTATTTTTTTCCAGCTTTTGTTGTTTATAAGAGTGGTAATCCGTGTAACAGCCGCACTCTTACTTGCTCAGGCAGAAGATTAGACCCATACACGAGAGATCCTTTCAACACGGGGAAGGCAGCTGTCGGGAAAGTCAAGCGGGCAGCAATAGAGAAAGGGTTCCGCAGTGGTCCGCGAATCTTCCTCAACGAACATCTGCATTGCTTTTGTCGTACGTGGGATACAGGGAAGCCATGTTCGGCCACTTGTCATCAGCGTACGGTAGCTGATAACCAAACAGTGCGATCGCCGGATCGGAACCATTTGGGGAAATCGATTGCTTTTCTCTTGAGTGTGAAACTCTCCCCAGATATCGCGGGCATTTCATACAACCAGTGATAACATGTGGAATGATGGCAACAGCTGCAAATACAGGAAGTATCAAACGCGCGTGTGTAAAATCAGGCCTCTTCATCTTGTTGCCAGATCCGAGTTTCACATGCACGCTGAGCCGATGTCGGTCACGTTGTCTGAAACCGGTTCAACTAAAATCTTGCTGGTATATCGACTGGCTGCAAGAGTCCAAGCAGATTAGACTCTTCACTGGAGTGTCTCAGGTGGTGGAGTGAGTTTTTTTGCTCCAGTCCCCCTTCGGTTGGCAGCCAGGTACTCGGCTCTGCCCGGCCATGTGCCCGATGTCCTTGGGCAAGACATTAATACGCGAGTTGCTGCCAGTCGCGGGCGAGCTGTCCTGTGTGGCTGTGTGGCCAAAACGTGTGAGGTCTCCTTCAGACGCTGCTGCATTCGCGATCTGATGGCTTCATCGCCGCGCCGCGTGACGCGCGTCCCATAAACTTAAGTAAAACCACCAAAGTCATCCTCAGTGCTATTCTTAGACCATACCTGTACAGTCAGGAGATGGATGCGCCGTATCGGACGAGCAATCAGCCCAGTCCATTGTTTTAGCTTCAATCTGATGATTTATGACCCTGACGCCTGCCGTTGGATGCTGCACACACATTGTTCTCTGCATTTTAAAAAAAACGCAATTCCGCTGGCAATTAATTAGCTGCAGGTAAAAGCACAGAGTCACGCTGCGACAGAACCGTCCCGAAAATGATGCTGGAGATTCTTCCGGGAGGATATTTGGCCACAAGATTCGGACAGTTGGTGACGTTCTGGACGTGATGCAGCCACTGTTGGTTTGACCTTTAACTGAGGCCTGAAGATACTGGTTGGCTTCCCATAGTATTAGACTCCTTGTCTCACAGTGTGAAGCGTCTTGATACCAACTTATGAGGCTTTTCCACCAGCACCTAATGGACTCTTCTTGACTGGTAAACGCCTGTTTGTTTCCCCAGTGTCTATTGACAGCTCCAGCTTTAAGGCCACGGATTTGATGACATTGTCACAAGTGAACCATTGCATCCCACTGTTGCCAATGAAAAACGACCAAAACCGAGTAGAGCCGAGCAGAGTAGAGGGCTGTAGTGCTCACGCTGTACAGTAAAAAAAGGACCCTTCGTCTTCCTCTTTTACCCGGTAACCGCAGACCGAAAACATCCAATCGAGACCAGGCGGCGATTGCGTTTAAAAAGCCTGCGCTGTTTATTTTCCGGACTTGATGAGCCGCTGAAGGAGGCGGCCGGATATAAGTCAAGTAACTCCTCGTTAGTCGTCCCCTCTTCGGATGCACGCATCGCCCCAAACCTGTTACCTGAAGGTGCTTTTAGTTTGCATCCGCTCCGCGAGCAATTCCAGCTCGTAAATCCAAACTGACGCCAGCTCTATCTGCTTCTTCTTCTTCTTTTATTCCCCCCCCCCCCCCCCCAGTCAAGTAATTGCGAATCTACTCTCCACAAAACCCATTTGCCACACTCTCGGCATACATATGAAACAATATAACATATTCCCCTTTTGTTCTCACCTGCGTTGCGCCCTGTCATTGCTGAAATTGTCCCATTACACGCGGGTCAGTCCTGGCCGAGACATTCGGATTAAAGCCAGAGCGGCGTGCGCTTGACTTTGCACACCCAAAGACAACACGTAAACCGCCTCCTCTTTATATATATATATAGAGAGAGAGTGACTCGCTTAAAAAGGGCAATTAAGCCTCTTCCTATTACCGGCGCGATAACACGTATACCCGTTCTCACCTGATAACCTAAACAGCTCGATTCTTTATAGATTAATGGCATGTCGGCCGCTAATGTATTTTTATCGCAAGGTCATGAGTGATGCATTATCAGTTAATGAGAAATACAGAAATGTCTGGTGTGTGAGAGGCGGGGAGGAGGTAAACACACACACTGAGACACTCTCGTTTGACCTTTCAGAGGGTCTTTTTTTTTGCTGCCCTGCACTGAGTTGTCCTGCAGTGATAAGAATAATGGTTTTGCCGCGGTGGCCCCGGGGAGACCGACCTCCCGTTCCCTCCCAGCAGATATTGGCGTTTGAGAGGTTCAGCCTCTCCCATTGTGTCTCCCGCGTCCACGGCACACGGCGAGGTCTCGTCCCGCCCACTTAAGGGACGGCCGCGCGCCGCTACAAAGGACCACTTTTGCGGATCCCTTTTGATGGACGCCGCGAGGAGACTTGCGTCGGGAACGCACGGACACTTAGAGAGGTGCGTTTATTTCTGAATGAAAAAAACTGCGTCTTCACGGGGCGTCGGGAAACAAAGGGAAGCTTTTAGCGGGGCGGATCCACGCGCCAGTCGTCAGGCGGACTTTCGAGCTGGGGGGGGGCGCTGGTATCCTTCATTATTTAATTCCACTTTGGGTTTCGAAGCGGCGAGTGAGCGCGAAGGAGGCCTTGTTGAAATCCTCCCGTCACTATCGCTGCGATCTCAGCGTTTACACAGTGTGAGGCAAAGAGGCGGGGTGGGGGGGTGGGGGGGGGCATCAAACGTTGTGAAGAGGAAGTGTGGAAAATGTGAGGTGCGAATGCATTAGTCATGTTCTTCTAATTGATTTTGCGGAACGGGCCGGAGCGAACTTCAAAGCGGCGAGCCGGCGAAAGAGACACTCGCGTTTGTTGCCTTTAAAGGAAGGGAAGAAGCGCTTTGAAACACTCGAGCTGTTTTTTTTTCTTCTTTTTCTTTCATTGTTCCGAAAAACGAAACGCCAAGCCGAGCCGAGCGGAGGATCCAGCGTCAGGCGTGGCGGACGCGTCACTGCGGCCAAACGGTGGCGTCCCTCGATGACCGTCCCTGTCCCTGCTCTAATGTCCAGCAGACTGAGACGTTTCTGCACATGTTGCCCCCCCCCCCCATGTTGAAGTGCCCTTGGGTTCGGCACAGATCCCCTAAGTTCCTCCCAATGGTGCATCAGCACTGTGGATGGCAGCCATTTTTATTCATGTCTGAGTGAACGCGACCGATGATGTGACGCACGTTTAGAGTGCCACATCGTGCACTATAGAAGTAGATGAGTACATTTTTTTGCAGGAACATAACCTGGAATTAACTCATGTTGGATCTCGTTACGAGGACAATCCTCTGGGGTCGTCCAGTCCTCGGACGCCCCCCGTCATCATCCCCCAAATCTCGCCGACTGTTCTTTGTTATTGTGACACCAGACGGCCCCGAAGCGCCCGCCATCGATTTGTGTTTTGACTTAAACGCGCTGGCTGATGACACAGTGCTACAAGCTCGAAAAGCAATTACCTTCACAATGACAACATTAGCACCTGGCTCACAACAGAGCGTCCCCCACGCGCCTGCTCTTCAGCCCGGTTCTCTGGGGAGGACGAGGTGAGGGGGGGGTGGGGGGCAAGCTGAACCCGCATCTATGTGCTGGTTGACCAAAATGAGACCAATTACTCCCATTTCCTCCGACGAGTCCAAACGGCGTGTGACGCGAGCCGAGCAATCACCCGCCGTCGGCTGTGGACTCGGAGGTGACACGAGTCGAGCGCGACTCGCTTGCGGACAGGAAGCACGTACGCAAATGAGGCGGCGCGGTGATTACGAGTGGGGGGGGGGGGGGGCGGGGCGACCCGGCCAGGCGGGACCTCGGCGGCGGGGAAAAAACGCCGCCCCGCTCCCGCCCAAACCCCCCCCCCCCCCCCCTCCGGGGGGGCTTGGGAGTAGAGACAGGATTAGAGAGAAATGGATGAACGCGAGGGATAATGAAGGAGATCCGTCTTAAGTCTAATCATTGGCTTTAGTGGACATCGTCTGGCCAGGGGAGAGGGAGACGAGTGCAGATAAGGGCTCTGTTTTCTTGTTGTGATTACACCTTCTATCACAAGTGAACATCCAATACCTTCGCCTTTGTCGGCGATCCATCGATTTACATAAAGGTGGCCCGCGCGGGGTCGCGGGCGAGACGTGCCGCGAGTGAGACGTCACGGCGCGCCTCTTTGTCACGCCGGCCGACTTCCTCTCTCCGGGCTGCTTCCGCTGAAGGCCAGAGATGACGCGCAGGCAGTGAATTACAGGCCAGTGAAGAAGTCTATGGCTGAAAATGCCATCTTGCTTTTTGAGCGTCTTTGTTTGGATTCTTTTTTTTTATGTTGGCTTTTAGTCATCGCCGGGAACAATTCCCGCAGCCCGGCGCTGTTGAAAGGCTGCCGTCAGGGTGACGGCTCCATCAAGTTTTCGAGCTCAAACACGTTGCAGTCGAGCGCGAGTCAAGAGGAGGTGGCCCCCGTCTTGATACTAAATTTGCCGGCGGGGGGGGGGGGTCACAATTTGACCCCCGAGCCGCCGTTTGGATGCTGCTCGGATGAGGCTGTCAGGCCCCCTCACAAGTATTTCCTCCTTCTTCTTCTTTTGTTTTTTTATAGCTGAACGTTTATTTGTAATGCTAATTAGGGCAATTGTGGGAAATCAAATCAAGATGCTGAACACAGCAGCTAAACAATCACCAGGGAAGGATGCAAACACTTTTATGCTAAGGAGGGGGAGGCGGTGGGGGGTGGGGGTGGGGGTGGGGGGTCTGGCGAAGAAAATAGGAGACAGGAGAAATGGCTGCTGATTGGCTGAGTCAGTGGTCGAGGGTGATGGAAAAGCGAGAGCTAAAAGGGAGAGAGAGATAAAATGAGAGAAGATAAAGAAAAGGGGGAGACGGGGGGGGGCGGGGGGGGTAAATTAAAAGCTTATTACCTTGTGAGTGAGTCTTTGGATTCTCGGCGGACTGCGGGGAGGGAGGAAGGCTGTTTTTCTTTCCTCTTATAGTATTTATTAAAGCCGCTCTCCGGGGTAATCAAGGCCGGCTAAAAATACCCCGCTCGGAAGACGCCGCGGCGATAAACCTCCGGCCGCCGACCGAGAACCCGCCGCCTCCCGCCGGCCGGACGCGCTGACCGCCTCCCCCCGTCAGTTCCACGCACCGCGACGTTGCGCGAGCGTCGTCTAGAGGCCGCCGCTCTGCGAGAAAGCGCTTCACATGTGAATAATATGGTCTCGTTATGCTTGAGTGGGAGTCATGGAGATCTCCCAGAAGCCCCCGTCCCCCCCCCCCGTCCCCCCGCCCCCCCCCGTCCCCCACTTCTGTCCCCTGGTCTTTCGCTCCTGCTTTGCTCGCGTTTCCCTCCTTGTCTCTCGGCCCAGCTGAGGTCCCGCCGCCTCACTTTGGGCGATGTGAAATTATTATATTGTACCGGGAGATAACAGACACTATGTAGCCTTGAGGCACTCTCTTCGCTTCACCTCCTTAAAAGCGATATTGCTGTGATAAAGCGTGGCTCTTTCTCTGCTCGCGCTAAATCGAAGGGGAAGCCTTGAAGGCAAGGTCTGGTGAGTGGGAGCCAGATGAAAGAAATAAAAAAAGAAGAAGAAGAAGGAATCGGTTGATATGTTTGCGCAGCTCGCTGCGCTTCAAAAAGAAACGTCTCTCATTACCATAACACTCTGGGAAGGGCCAATAGCTCAATCGGGGGAATTTGCAAGCCGTTGTTTTCCGCCTTGATGTGAGGTTTCTCTCTTCTTTCCCCCTCTTCTTCCCTTTTCCCTCCTCGCAAGAGGGTTGGATTGACTCGGCGCCAAATCTCCCTGACTCGGTCTGATCCGAAATTAGCGGGTAGCGGCTGACGAGATGGTCAGCCGAGAGGCACGCGGAAGGAAAAATGTTCGAGGATAGCGGGGCGCTCATTAAAGTTCACAACAGTGTGAAGTTTAGCCACGTTTCGCTGCGTGCTGGCTTGTTTTCTTTCTTTTTTTTTTTTCCAGATGACTTCATTATGAATTATTCCTCCGAAAGTTTTCCCTCATCCGCACGCGTCCCCGTGCGTCCGCCGGTCCTACAAATATTTACTCATCTCGTCCGTCGTCGTTTCAGGGGGACGGTCTCGGTCGCCGACTCCGGGCAGCATCCTCAAGTAACCCGATGGGGGAAAAAAAAAAAAAGGGTTAACGCGACGCAGACTCGCCGGCGCCCCCTGGCGGCAGAGCGCTCAGCACAAACCGTGAAACCCTCGCGCACACCTTCAGAGGAGTGCAGAAGGAACAGCTCCTGGGCTGAATGGTGGTGTATTAATCACAGTGACGCCCAGCGCCGCGATCTGTGACCCAGTCTTTTAATTGCATCCGCTCCGCTTTTTGCTCCTGCCCCCCCCCCCTCGGTATCTCGCCTTTTTCCCCTTTTGTCTTTGCTCAAGCCCCCCCCCCCCTGCCCCCCGCCCCTTCATGCCCATGAGGTGTAGACTAATGCAGAGATAAGAGGAGGAGAGCTGTAGACAGCGGGAAATAAAACCCCCCAAATGCTCAATCCAAAGGGACGCCACCACCAGCCCAGCAGCCGCCCCCCCCCCCCCTCGCCGGGCGCTGCAGCACTCGAACACGTCGGCTATGTCGGAATGTGGAACGAGGCGCGGCGTGTAATACGAGTGAGGTGGTGCTCGGAGATAAACAAATATCTGCGAGCAGATTCTCATAATCTATCGAATAGCCTGACAACCTTTGGAGGAGGGGGGGGGGGGACGTGGGGAGGGGGGGCGTCCCCGGAGCCTATGTCCCACACAAGCAGCCGGATTGTGACTGACAGATCCGCGGCATAAAGACCCCTCCGTATTATGACAGCCCGATATAAGCTGCGGCGGCGCGGGAAGGCCTTTATTTAACAGCTGTTTTCCCTGTACCTGCGGAGGGGAAATGGAGGTGACAGCATTAAAACAAAGGTGTTATGGGGGGGGGGGGGGAGTCGGGGGGGGGGCAGCGGCGTGGGCGGATGTTGGCCGCACGGATGCGACGGCTCGCTCGCCGCTGTGACAGGGCGGCGTGCAGCCCTGTAGGAGCGGCGGCGGCAGATAACAAGCGTGCTGTGTTTAAAAAGTGGAAACATGAGCGCAGACGCCGATGCGAGCTGACAGCACCTTCTCTTCCCACGCACGCACACACACACACGCACACACACACACACACACACAGACACACACACACACACACACACCTTTGGGAGCACAGTCGATGTCTCCCATACCCATTTGTGCATCACCGGTAATAATCGTAAATGCAAAGAGCTCGTGTCACACACTCCCACTCCAGTGTCCCTCTCCCCTCTCCCTCTCCCTCTTTATCTGTCTCACTCCGGCTCTCCCCCCTCTCACACACACACACACACACACACACACACACACACACACACTTGAGTCGCCGTGGCTTTCCTTCTGTGAGAGCGAGCTGTCAGAGGGAACTGTGTGGGCTTTTGTTAAAACAGAGAACTGCAGAGGCAGAGAAATTCATTTCCAACTGCGGCAAAAAAAGGAGCCTTTTCAGGAAAGTCACATTGTACCTGCAGTGTTTTTTTTAAAAAAAAGAAAAAAAAAGAAAAACAGCGGCATGTAAATTGAATTAGTTATAAGCATTCCTGTGGGGGGGGCACAGTGGGCTGGATTTCAGAGGCGTTTCCAGGCTCGCGGATGCATGGCGCGCCTCGGGTTTCGATGCCGACTCTTTGGTTTGGGGAAGAAAGAACACGGCAACGCGGCGTCAGAAAAATAGATTTTTTTTTACATCTTTACTTGCCAATCACGCCGCTTCCTCGCCGCCCACTGGAAGATGTAAACTTTCCGCGTCTCTTTTCCCACCTTGTCGGTTGGGGGGGAGGGAAAAAGAAAAAGCGCCTTACAAATCAAACGTGTCTTCTCGCTGCGCCCGACAAGATACCTCCGTCGGGTGAATATCCCGGCAGCTCCATTTTTTTTTTATGTCTCAATCCAAAGTGAAGGATTACAGGTGCCTTCATAGTTTATTACGTTTTCTTAAAATGTTTCGTTCCCCCTCTGAGAGCATCGAGCGTTCGCCAGTGGAGCTTCAAATCGGTCCAAGAAAAACCGACCTCTTCTTCTCCCAGATGAATTCAAGATTTTTTTTATAATTGTGCACTTTTTTTTTGCAGCTCATCAGATTTTCAAGGTTTAATCTTTAAACTGGGAAATCAAGACGGCCTTTAATTGAGAGAAGTTGCCAATTTTGTGAGTTTGTATCTGTTTTATTTGTGTTACCGAAAAAGAACCCCCCCCCCCCAAAGACTTAAGCCTCCTGTCACGCCTCGGTTCCGCCTCAAATAACGAATAAAATCGGAGCGGTATGAACTTCCAGAAATGAATTTCAGAAGCGAATTTCCAGGCGGTAATCGTTTTTCTTGGTTTTTTTTTACCGCTGTGCCGACAGTATGTTGTGTGTCTGAGAGTTGTGTGCCTTTACTCATCAGTGGGCCGCGTGCTCCTGTCTGTCAGAGCCTCAGCCTGGCAAAAATACTGTTATTTGCAAATCGAGTGGGTGGCGTTGATTTCTTCCCGTTGGCTTGAGGAAAGCAGCGGGGGAATGTTTACTTAGCGCGGGCGCCACGGCGCCGACGATCGGCGCCGGGGACGAAAGCGGCTCCGTATGCTCAGCTTGGAACACGATTTTTTTTCCCTTACCCCCGCCCGCGTACCTGATGGGCGCGCCGCGGTCACGCCCCGAAACGTTCTCTCCCCCGGAGCGGCGTCGGCCCGCGCCCGCCGCGGCGTTTCATGTCCCGGATGCCCTATTTTTAGTTCCCCCCCGGAACCAAGCTTTCTCTCTTTTTCGACGCCTTTCCGGTCACGGAAAAAACAAAAAAAAACAAGGTGCTTTGTAGCTCGTTACGAGCGCGGATCAAACCGGCGCGAGCGAAATGAGGAGTGAAGCCTCCAGATTAAACGCGGGAATCATAACAGGGGAGGCGAAGAACAATAATAAAGTTTGTTCCATCAAAGCGCGCCAATAAAACGGATCGTCAGCGTCTTCAAAGGACCTATAAAGTCACATTATCACTTCTAAAACCGGCTTACAAGTGTGTAAATGCTAAAGTCGGAGCGACATGACCTTTTTTTTTTTTTGGGACGCCTTTTTTTCTTCGCGCCTCTTTTTGAGCTCTTTTGTGCCGCTCGCTGAGCTCGCTTTAACAATGGTAATAACTGACCCACCGGGGTGCCCGTTTTTTTTGTACGAGGCTCAGACTGACTGCCCCCGTTTGTGTCGAGGAGGGGGGAGGAAGGGGGGGTGAGTGTTCCTGTCTGCGGGGAGCGGAGGAGGGAGAGGGATAAGGATGACGGGAGGTTAAACGAGGAAGAAATAGGGACGGTCGGAGAGGCGGGAGGGAGTGCGGGCGGGGGAAGGGAGGCGCTCCAGGCCGACAGGTGAACGCGGCGCTCGCGGGGGGGGTGCGGCGTGGCGGTGTCGTTACCCACCAGCTGCTTCCTGCACGTGTAACGTTTCCATACAAGAGCTGTTCTGGCCTCCTCTGGGGTCTTGTCGTGGATCTACAAGCAGAAAGAGACAAAGAACACGCGCGTGTGTGTGTGTTTGGCTGCGTTTGTGTGCGCGGCGAGGACTTCGCGGTCGGCGGTCACGGCTGCTTGGCCGCCCCGTTTTTTTTTCGCCGCGTCCGCGCCGCACCAGCCGCTCGGCTGGACAGCGTGTTCCCCGTCCAGGGGAGAGCAGCCGAGCAGAATGGCGTCTCGGCGGGAAGCAGGACGCCCCGAAATGTACAGGACACGCACCGGAGAGGCGGACGTGCGTGTGGCAATCTCACACGGGCGGCGGAACCGAAACAAGGACAGGCACGCCTGTCGACACTCTCTCTCTCTCTCTCTCTCTCTCTCTCTCGCCCTCTCGCCGCTGGTTTCAAACCCCCGGTGTTTTCCTCATCAGCCGAGGCAAAGCACAGTAATACGCACACAATTTATACACCCGCGGAGAAAGGAGGCAATTGACACAATAGCTCGGAGAATCAGAGGGCCGTTACCATAAACCAGCAAGGCACAAAATTGTCCCTTTTTAGGTCGTTTTCCGCTCCTCGCTGACTCCGGGCGGCTGAGCTGAAGACGTCTTGCAGCAGCAGCAGCAGCTCGCCGTGTCCGTTGGCCACTCCCAGTTCCAGACTTTCATTCCGGCCCGCTTTCAGTCCCATCTACGATTTATCCGAGAAGAAAAATTCCGGAAACCGGTGAGTGAAACTCTTCCGAACGGTGTCTGAGGCTCACAGTCGCAACGAAAACACCTTTAGCACCTTTAGGTTTACGTTTCTGAGTCGTTGCCGGAAGAAACACAGCGGAAGTCGACTCAGCGTGGAAGAGAATCGAAAAGTTGAGCTGAAATGATGACTCATCTCGGAACACGCGCAACAGGCAGCGGTCGCTCTTCATCTCGGAGCTTTAGAAGCCTCCGCGGGGCTCGTCTGGGTGGAAAGAGGCCGAGATGGCGTCGGATAGGAGCCGCCCGAACCACAGCCGTCCGCCCGCGAGGCCGGACGTCCTCGCCTAAGTTTAATCTGATGCGAGCTGCCGCGAAACGGGAAGCGTAATCGGCCGCCGGCGCCGACCTTTGTCCCTTCAATCGATTCCCGGCGCTCCAGATAATAAGCCGACCAGGTGACGAAGCCGAACGCGCCGCGAAAGACTCGCGGCGGGGTCATCGGCGAACGAAAGCAGCCCGAAGCCTCCTCTTCATCGATCCACCGCGAGGCTGCAGTTTGTCGGGACGAAGAAGTGAGTCACACGAGGACCAGTAAGAGTTAATGAGCGCGGATTGGTCCTTCAGCACTGGTTTTGTTTTTCCCATTATGGTGCGACAGTGGTGACTAAAGCACCCTGTTATTTGCGAACATCGACTCTCGTTGTCTTAAAACCTCAATATTCCGTTTGAAAGCTGTGAAAACGATTACAGCCGGCCTTTGTTTTGTGTACTTTGGTAAATGTTGCTATCTTATTTTTCTCTGCCCTGCGATCCAACACCCCCCCCCACCCCCCCACCTCTCTCTCTCTATCGCTCTCTGCGTCACTCATTTTGCTTTTATCCTGCAATCTCCCTCCTTCGCCCTCTTTTCCACACACACACACACACACACACACACACACACACACACACACACACACACACACAGAGCTTCACTATCACTATCTGGTCCCCGCGCCGTCTCGTTTCTGCTGCTTTCATCTCTATTTACCAGCGCGGCGGATCAGATCCCACCACCTGATTTGAATGTGCTTTGTGAACGGGATTTTTCTTCCCCCCCCCCCCCCTTTTTAATGAATAGAAAGGCGTTTATGAATATCTCCACACTAAGCAGATGTGTCGGGAATCGGGGTCACGGTCCCGGGCGCCGCCGCGCGGCAAACCGGGAGCTGGCCCCGCGCCCTCGCGGAGAATCAAAGGTGCGGCGCTCGCGCGGCGCTGCACAATGGCGAAAGCCTCGCGGGCCCTCTTGCTGCGTTCCCATGCCAACTGACACCGCGGCCGCAAACAAAGCGGCAGGTTCCCGCGGACCCTCGGAGACCCCGGCCGCTTTTATTATAGAATTAACATCAAAACGAGTGTATGCACCAGCGCAGTGCATGCAGTTTTTTTTTTGCCTACTCCCACACACTTGTACGCGCGCACGACCCCCCCCTCCCCCCCCACCTTCCGCCAGTGTTGCTTCGCGGCGCTTCCGGCGTCCCGAAGCCGCGCGTCTCCAGCTGCACCACGAGAGACCTGTCTAAGTGACAACAATTAGGCTGCTCAGTTCAGGCTAATTGAAGTCATTTACATAATACACGTGTGCCATCACAATTCATCTGTGGACAATTCAAGCAGGTCTTTGTCATATTGTCACAACCCGATGTTGAAGCAGCAGCCCCCCCCCCCCCCAAA
>JASSRZ010000072.1:3507519-3525551 GCA_032164315.1 Malacoctenus gilli | reverse complement strand
GTGTGTGTGTGTGTGTGTGTGTGTGTGTGTGTGTGTGTGTGTGTGTGTGTGTGTGTGTGTATGTGTGTGTGTCTGTGTGCGTGTCGCTCTCTGCAACACACCTCTAAATTCTGACAAGCGGCGAAGGAGCGGAGCGGAGCGGTGGGGATTCCACGCTTTATCTCGGCGGTCTCAGAAGTGGCCGAGAACAACCTCTGAAGCCGGCGCACTTGATTTTCAGGACACGGGAGCCCTCCTGTGCCGGGGAACTCTTTGAGTTGTCTTTTTGTTGCCTCTCCGCATTCGGGCCGTTCACATGAGCGGCATCGTCAGGTTCAAAAAGGCCAATTAACCCCTCGGAGTGTAATTACCGATTTGCAGCCATCAGATGGTGCAAAATAACGAGCCGGGAGAGGTGCGTTGGGTTGTGCTTCTCTTCCGACTTTGACTCCGTGAGAACGGAAAAAGAATTGGCAGCTTGACATGGACTCCAGTGACATGCTAATGTGGCTCTGCAGCGGAAGGATAAGGGATTAATGTGGGTGACACTGACGGATCCAATCACACGCAGAAGGTGAAACGCCCGCCCGTATTAACAGGCCAGTCATGCCTGCCTCCACTTATTAGTTTGTGCCTGTGCTTGTCTCGCGGTTTCTTTGGGTCCTTCGTTTCCTCGCGGTGCCTCATCATCATCATCACCATCACAGCGGTCTCAAAGCTTCGGCTTGTTTCCGCGAGTTCAACCCAGAAGGAGAATTTTCCCACCCTCTCCCGCACTCGAACGCACCGTCGCAGCGCAGCCGCGGGCTCTATTTACCTTGACACGTGCCGTTCACTCGTGAAGAGCCACGAATGCTGCGGCTTTGATGGCATTGATTTACCATTGTGCTCCGACGGAATATTCCTTCCCAGCTCTGGCTGTCGGATGATCTGACATGACAGATGGAAGTGCGGTGGAAATGGAGAGGTCGGAAAAAGCAGCTCGAGTTAAACGGGGAAACTGAGGGAGACGACAAGGACTCCTCCCCTTCTCGCAACGAGGGCGAGGGGGGAGAGATGGAAGAGGGGGAGGAAGGACGGGACAGGGGGAAAAAAATAGGAAGTCTTTGGAGAGTGCTGTAAATCTGCGGGGTGAGAGAGGCCAACATTAGTTTCAGGCCATTTGTGGCATTCTCATCTCAACCGTCTCCTGCAGCACCTACACTGGGGCCAATGAGGCACAGCTGATGGAAGGCGGTCTGAATATAGGAGAGGGAAACGATCCTCCTTTCATTTAACCAGGTCCACAAAACGCCGGCTTCTCCTCTGACCCTCCTCTGAACAACGAGCTGGAATTAATTGAGAACATCGTGGACGGCTCTTTTAATATTTCGCCATTGTACGAGCACAACGAGAGCACCTGCGTCTCGCTGTGTCTTCCACCCTCCGTTTCGTAGCCTGTCACGGGCGCCGGCTTCACCTCGCGGCCAGCGGAAGGAAGGTCGAGCCACGGGATTCAAAGTGCTCCTCCGGCAAGAAAAAAAAACGTAGAACAGTCCATCGTCATATCGTCCCCCTCAGAGCGACCGCTCGCTCTTTCACCGCTGAAGGTTGGGTCTCCGCTCCCAAAACTCGGCGTCCGGGGAGCTCGTCCCTTCGTTTTTCGGCGACCGCCTAACAAGGCCGAGCAGCTGAAATTGTCGCGGCACGTGTTTGTATATTTGCGTGTCGGGGGGGGGGCGAGTTGGCCTGGAATGTAATTACGCTGTAATGTCTGCACACCGCTGTTCGCTCGGCACCCAGAATGAAAGTGCGGTGCTTTATTTACCGCCGCACGCCCGCACAGCGTGTTTCATTACCGCTCGTAATGAGTTCCTAATGTGAACTTTGTTCATTGGCTCGTTTTCGTGGGAAAAAAAAAATTCCTCGTGCGCTGGGTGTCCGTCGACAAGTGCGTACGTGTGATGTGTGCGTGAATGAGAGCATTTTTGACACAATCCGAGTAAACAACTCGAGCAAAACAAAGTCTCGACGAACTCAATGAAAGCAAACATGTTTACAGACTTTTACGAACAAAATGATCTCACTCACACCAAACACTAACCTCACAGGTTTGTTATCTTTGAGCAAATAAACGTTTACCAGTGACCAAGTTGCCCTTTTCCCACCGTTCCCAAAAAGAACCCCAGACCTGAACGATTTTCGCTCCTATTTCGAGCGTTTCCAACCAATCCCGTGCCTCCGTCATTTCGCTCATATCGCGGCTATTCAAGTCGAGTACCCGCCGCAGTCACGTCGTCGCGTCTCATGATTGCAAGAAATGTACCATCACAGCGCAAACGCGGGAGTGTTAAGGTGAAGTCAAAGATTCGAAGCCATCATCATGCGCAGCCTGGCGTCTCAGTCTTTGTGCAGCGTCTGTCTGTGAAACAAAGTCTTCTGTTGTTTTTTTTGTTTCAAGGTGCAAATAGAGTTTGTTGACATGTCTCTTTGGTTTAAATCAGGACACCCCCCCCCCCACCCCCACCCCCTCAAACACACTCACACACGCACTTCAGCCCACCTCACCTCCACCTCCTATTCCCCTGACACGATCCTCAGCGTGCGTCCCAGAATCGAGGAGTTTCTTGGTGCTGAATCATGCACAGAAACAACACAGGTCTTCAGGAACAAAGTTCCCTTTAATCTTGTTTCACGTACTTTACTTTTTCATGGAGGGAAACTACTGTCTCGCCCGCCTCCTCTGAAGGATCTGCCAAAACCCCCGCGCTCGTCTCCGTCTTCTTCTCCCTGAGCGTGCAGGCCCCTCCGCTTTGCTCCCAGAAGCAGCTGTTTGACATGTGTTCCCATTAAATTGTGACTGTCGATGCAGAGGTCGGGTCTTGACGTCTTCATCGTGACGGTTCGAGCGCGAACCGTCGCAGCCGGCGGAGTTTTCCAGGAAGAACGCCGAGGTGAAGTCACCGATTGACTCCCGATGATGCCACGCTCAGTGTCGCTTCCCCTTTACGTGCACCCAGGCCGGCCCCTCATGCGGCTCACATGTGGCGTGTGCGCACACGGAGACGATTGTGCGTGCTGGTGAGGAACATCAAGCAGCCATGCTGCTAAATTGGTTCATTTGTGCAGAGGACGGCCACAGCGGGCTGTTTCAGCGCTCGTCATCCATGACTTGATTTAGAGAAAGTCTGCAGTGTTCATGGTTTTTAACATGCAAGTGTGCAGCAAGTCGAACGCACAGTTTTGCAAATTCTCTTTGCGACACTAGCAGCGTTGGGTTTTTTTCCCTGCTTGTTTGGCCCAATTCCAATTCTCTTCCTTCATCCTCAACCTTAACCCTCATCTTTACCCTCATAACCAAGTACTAATGGCTAGAAACACTCTTTAAATGCAGACACTTCCTCAGTCGATAGGGGGCAGCATTACGCCAACGCGGCGTTGAGTCTATCAAGCCAGAAGAGAAGAAGCCGTAGCCGTAGCAACAGTGCCACTGCAGTCCGCTGTTGAAAACTAAGATAATGCGACGTTTTTCATCATATTTATTCCTCTATTAACAAAGGAAATACATTTGTAGCTTGCCAGTTTGTTTTGACTGTAAATAACGCAATGCATTCTGGGTAAGCCTTACTTTACTTTACTGCCCGACACTCCTCGTTTTTAAGGAACGGAACGACCGTTTCATTCCTTAAACTCGCTCCTCGACTTCCTAAGAATTAGGACAACACTTGCACTTCGAGGAAGGAGGGTTAAGGTTGAGGATTAAGGAAGGAATTGGAACGCCCCCCCCCGTTTCTCTCCTTTTCGTTCACTCTCACCTCTAATCAACACTCAGAATTTACCGGCTGACTTCCTGGTAATTACCAGGAGCGTTAAAAAAAGATAAGGAACGTCTTCCGTCGATGCCGATGCTTCCTGCTGCTTTCGGTGCAACAGTTGTTGTTCCCGGCTTGTTGAATCGAAGCCCGATGGGTTAATCACACCGCCGCACGTGTTTCCGTTCGTTCCGAGCGCGCTGCGGAAAAATCAGCTTGTTTGGGATTTTTTTTTCCGTCTGGGTGACAATGAGTTCACACAAGTTCCAGCCGAAATAACAACAGCGTTACGTGTGAATGCATGTGCTTAGGAGCCTTTGTTTACTGGTTCAGGCGGGCGTCTCTGAGGCCGTCGGCGGGATTGTGTGTCTGTCTCGGCGCATTGTCCGCGCGGCGGAGCGGGAGCGCGTTTCTTCGTCGTCCGCGGCGTCCCCAGTCGGACAATTAGAAGGTGACAGTCCCATTAGAGCGGGCTCGCCGCGACAAAGGCTGAGTGCGGCTGTGAGTGACGCGGAGCTCAGCCTCGCACTAAATAACTGTCAGTCCGCCCTCGTCCACTCTGACCCCTCTGGCAGCCTCCCTCCGAGCCACTCCGGCTCCCCCCCCCCCCCCGGACGCTCATTGGCAGCTTTGGCGGCTCCCTGAGCCAAGCACGCCCCCCCTCAACCCCCCACCCCCCCCACCTCCCTTTCAAGCCGGTGCCCCGGACCCATTGGTTGGACTCCGCTCGCCTTGGGCGCGCCAGAAGGGCTTTCAACTGGCCTGGGGGTGGTGCTGATTGGCCAGGCTGTCACGGCCGCACGTCTCCCGCGGGAGCTCGAGGTAGCGGCGTGGGTCACGGGACAATTGGGGGGGGGGGAGTGCAAGAGCAGCAGAAAGCTGCTTTGCCCCCATCTCCCCCTCTCATACATCTGTAACGCCATCGACTCGCCGTCTCTTTCCCGCCGCGCTCGCTCCCTTCAGTCAGCCTCCCAGCTGCCGACGCGCACGCGGCCGTCTTACTTGAGGACGCCGGGGGGCCTCTGCGGAGACGGAAATCTCTGCCGTCGCTCCGCTCTTCGTCTTTTTCTCGGCGCCGATCCGAAAATTAACGCCATTGTTAATGCACAGAGACCGCTGGTACATTTCAACGGGATCCTGGCCCCTCGCGGAGCTCATCTAAATTGCCTGGCTAATGCCATAATTGGGTTTGTGAGTCAGTTCTTAACTTCCATTAATATTTGTTCTCTCTCTAATTGCCCCCCCCACCCCCCCACTCCCCCAATCTACATTTTATCCCTCTGCCTGCCCTAATGGTGTGACGTGAAGGTAGTGACGCGCGTGTTCAGGCGTGCGTGAGCGCTCCAGAAGGCATCGGAGCTATTTTTCTGTGGGGCTTCGTTCTGTTGGGGGGGGGTTAACGATGAACGATGGCACGGGGGGGGGGGGGGGGTTCATTTAGCGGGCGAGACCATCGGGGGAGGGTTGGAGCTCTAAATCGGAGGGGCGACGCCAGAAATAAGACGTTCAATGTCTGAAGGAGAGCGCCAAACTGCGTCATTACGTCGCGGTTTATTGTTGGCAATCAGGCTACTTTGGTCCCCTTCATTAAAACGCACGTCACTTGACAACGCGGCTGCTTTTTTCACAGGTTTTTCTTCAAGCCGCTTGCCTCTTTTTCACACTCACGTATCACCGGATTGTCTTTTTCTCTCAATCTCCACATTAAAAGAGTTCCACGAGTAGGGGGAAAGAAAAAAAACACATTGCCTCCAAAAGACTTCAGCGTTGTTTCTTTGTGTTGTCACTTGGAAGGAAGAAGAAGAAGAAGAAGCGAAGTCTCACTCTATTATCTTTAAATCCAGAGCCGCATCCGAGCGATTACCTCAGGAAACCTTAGAAACTCCCAGGATTCCTCCGCATTGACCGCGCGGAGTGCGGCCGAGTGACGGCGTCGGGCCGCCGGAGCAGACGAAGCCTTTCTCGGGTGGCGACACGCGCTCGCCCGTATCGACGGGACTCTCGCTGCCTTCCTCCCGCCGGGGGAAACCGGAGGAGGAGGGAGGGGGGGGGGGGCAAGGAGAGTGAAAGACAGAAAGCGATAGACGAACCGAGGAGGGGCAGGAGGGGGAAGAAGGAAGAAAAACCACCGCAAAAAGGCCGACCGTCTTCCCGAGCGGGACCCTCGGTTCGTCTCTCGTTCAGTTTCCCATCGGCAATGGCGTCGACTTGGGATATCTGGGATAGAGCGAGCGCGATGGCGGCTGTCAGTGGCCTTCCCGCCGGAGAAACATTAAACCTGAGCTCTCTCCGGCTCCTCGCTCTCAGACCTCCCGCCGCCGCGCTGACAGCTTTTACCCCCCCCCCGGAGTTTCGTTGCCACGGTCTTGCATGTGGGGCTGTTATTGTATGTTTTGGAAAGTTTGATGGCTTTGGGAAAGGCGGAAAAAAACCAAAGAAAGAAAATCAAGGCCCCGCGTTTTCCCTAATTGGAAATTTTGTCTCCATTTTGTCAGCCCGTCTGGCGTTCGGCTTTCATCCTGCCGCTTTCTTATTTCCTCCAATGTCATTCGGCGGGATGTTTGTGTGCGCGGCCTATCAAACTATTTGAATTCCTCATCGCCATCAAACGCAGGGCACATCAGCCTTTGAAGAGTGACAAGCGCGCAGCGGGGGGGATCAAAGCCATGCAAAACTGGAAATTTAAGAGGAAGTTAAAAAGCATGTAGTTTTGCCATTTCCCTCATGTTCAACAAAGGGAAAACAGATACTGTATTACAGCAGGGGAAGATGAGACGCTATCAAACGCCGCCGTTCTCCCGGCGCCCCCGTGTAGTTTTGCCGGCTTGCTTTTGATAACGCCGTGCAACGCGGAAAATTCGCCCGCTCGCGGGGAACGAGCAGGTGCGGCGACGTTGCGGCGGCTCGGGGAGCCCGGAGGATCGCCATACGCCCGCTTCAAGAGACGCCAGGCGAAACCCCCGATCCCCCCCCCCCCCTCGCCTCAGCCGACGGGTGAGGGAGGGGGGGAAGAAAACGGGCCGCGGAGCAAAACAGAAATCAGACGTACGTCGAGCCCGCTGCTGGAATTACTGGAAAGTCGCGCGAGTTGAAGGGAATTTTCAGTCAAGCTGCCGGAGTATCAAGAGAGCAAATGAGATTTGGTTGGAACTGAATGCTCCCCCCCCCCTCCCTCCTTTTTATAAAAAAAAACCCCATCAGAATTGTTTTCGACTTAGCCCTAAATCCACATGATGAATCGTCTGTCCCGTCCCGAAGCAGCGTCCCCCGCGCTAATCCTGACTGGAAGCGCCGTCTCATTATTTCAGCGTTGGACAGTAACGAATCCGAATCGCGCTTTCGTCGCCACCAAAGAGAAGAGAAGAAAAAAAAAAAAAACACGAGCCATATGTCGGCTGCGCCTCGTGCGTGAAGCGGCGCCTCGGAGGGGGAGATAACCTCCGGAAAAACACTCCGCGTCGGAGCAATCCCGGCCGAAAGCCGGCTCCGTCGCCGGCGTCCCCGCGATCGGCAGACGCCGTCTTAATCGCGCTTGACAGCTCAGTCGCAGCGTGTCCGCGCCGTGACTTCTCGGCGCCGTCTCCGCCCCTGCCACGCGTCCCGGCGCGGAAACGCGGTGGCGGTCGTCGAGCAGGCCGAGTCCTTCTTGGCAAACTGCAATAACCTTTTTTTTCTCTGTCGTAGGTGTTTGATGTTTGACTTTTGGCGTCGTCTGTGACATTCAATCCCAGCAAGTGATATAAATAGATGTTAATATGCTTCCCGGCCTTCTGTGTGTAGAGCAAAATTAACCACAGCCTTCTGATAGACAGAAGTAATGAAAATAAACACCAGCGAAAACACACGAGCGCCAAAATGAAAGTACTTCTCCAACTTTTTGGTCGCCGTGCAGTCAGACTCGGACGTATCGAGCGTTGACAGTCATGCGGGAAAAGACGCAAACTCGGAGCGAACCAGGGAGCCATTTGGCCAAACCCCGGCGCCGCCGCCGTTGCCGCGCGTCCCGCCGCCTCCGTCCATGCGCAAACAGTGGAGCTGGCTCGTCTCCGAGGCCGACGAACGCGTGTCGTCCGCGTGTGCACACAGATTAGCGGGCGGCGCTCCAGCTGACCAAACGAGGCGCCCGTTTTATCGGAGCCCCTCCGCTCTGTTCAAGCAACCAATTAAAACACGCGCTGCAGCCCCCGAATATAATAGATGGGACAAAGTTGGGGGCGGGGGGTAACAGATTGTTCGGTCGTCGTCGGGAGGGATCGGAACGTTTTTCTTTCGGCGCTTCATTATGTTGTTCTGTTTAGGCCGAGGTTTGAAGTGCATTGTGGGTAAAAAAAAAACGAGCTCCCCACTGAAGGTGTTCCAGTCCAATCCTCAGCAGGCAGCACAAAGTGAAACAAGTTCTATTCAAGTAGCGAGAGAATCGATCGGCTGGTCTGTCTTGTTTTTCTTTTGGCTTTTATTCGCACTAATTGCGGCTTTCGACGGAAGTTTGCATTAAAAACGGAGTTGTTCTGAAACGAATCCAATCGGATGGAACTCCAACTCAAGAAACTACGGGACTACGTTGCGCTGGCTGCTAATTTGCGGTAAGAAGATGCAGGAAAAGTCCACATTTCACCCAACCTGAAGTGTAACAATAAAGCCTTTTTTCCCCTATCAATAAAAACAACCGTGCACATCTTTAGGGAGAGCACGCACACTCTGTCCTCTTCATAATAGACTGGGAGAGGGCTTTTAGGGAGCCTAACCTGGTGGGGGGCGTTTGATGTGCCCTCAAGGCAAAGAGAGGTGACCGGGGCCATAAAGAGCTATAAAAACAGAGAGAGAGAGAGAGGGAGGGAGGGAGAGGGGGGGGGGGGGGCGTGTGGAGCCGAAAGCCTACAACAAAGGCCAGAAACATCAAGTGCGGATGAGACATAAAAACGGCTATCAAAGAGTGTAAACCACAGATTCCCATTATTGTGTGACATTAGCCCATAGCACACAGTAACCCTTAATGATCCCGTGGGTGCCTGCAGCCCACGATCCTTTAATGACTTCCTATTTGAAGGATTGCTGCTTCCTGGAAGCGAAACACTGCCAGGGAATGAGAAGTGCTGCTGAACCGCCGCCCCAACCCTCCACCCCCCCCCCCCTACACCCCCCCACGCTCAGTTCAGCACGCGGTATCGCTCCAAACAAGTCGGGCGACGGAGTAAGTGGATGAATCGCCGAGTATCATCAAATAAACACCAAATTAGTCCCTGTTTATGTCAGCATCAAACTACTTATGCAGATCGGATGATCAGACAGGGTTGGATCAATTAAAGGAGATTTGGACAGACTGGAACTTCACAGTGCGCTAATTAGGCAACCAGCCGCCGCGCTCAATAAATGGAAATGTATTCCTTTCCGTTGCGTGCGCCCTATCTGTTTGTGCGCCTCGCGTCACCCCAAGGAGTTCCAGCAGAACACTAATTCTTCATCTAATTCCCCCCCAATTCCCCGTCGCTCGTGCTCCCGGTGTCTTCCGGCCTCCATCCCGGCTCCGTCGTCTCGGCTCGCGCTGATCGCGCGTCCCAGAGGATCCCGGCAGTTGTCAGTAATCAAGGAAATCGCTCTCAAAGAGCTACAAATAGGTCACTTATCCGATGTCTGGTCTGATCTGACGGAGACAGGCAGCCAGCTAAGTCCCCCTTGCATCTGCCTCTCCGCGGTGTTTTGCCGTTATTAGCCGCCGCTCCGTCTGCGAAGGGAGGCGCCCGAGTAAGGAGACGTCAGCGCCGCCGAGGACAGACAGCGAGGGGAGGACAGCTCCGTCATTGGCATTCCGTTCCGAGGGCTCAATCGAGCGGTTGTCACCGGTGGGATTCCCAGGACTCCAGGAAGCTGTGCCTCGTCCCCCCCCCCCCCATTCAATTTATTGATATAAAGACTCTTCATTAAGCGGCGCCGGCGAATACGACGCGCGGTCCCGGAAGCGGAGGACCGCCAGACGCGCAAAGGGGGAGCCTCTCCGTCTCCACTCGGGGCTATTAGAGCGACGCGCCGACCGCACGCGGGTCAGCTTTGAAGTTTCGGTGGGAGCGACGGATCGCGCGCGGGGGAAAAAAAACGCGGGCACGCGGGCGCGGGACCGCGAGGCCCCCGTGGCAGGTGAAAATTTCATAAGTGCGTTTCCCACATGACGGCCTCCTGAATTATTGAACTGAGCCGGGCCTTTTGATCCGAGCGCCGGCGCTTGCGCGGCGGATCTCCTACCTGTCAAGCGCATTTGGATAACCGCGCATACATGGCAACAAGCGCGCTCCGGTGCGCGCAGGGAAAATAGCAGATGCACGGAGGTTCGTCTTCCCTTCGCTTGTGTTTTTTTTGCGTTTTTCTTTTCTCCTGCTTGTCCCTGCAGCTCGAGCAGATGGGACTCTGCGGTCTGCTTCAAGTCCTCCTCCCGCGGCCGCGAACGGCGAGTCCCCGCCGCGCTCGTCTCCTCCGCAGATGAGACGGCGCGCTGCCGCCGCACGTTCTCATTACCGAGATACGTTAAATCCGCCGGCTCTGCTCCGCATTATCTCCCCGTTATCCGAGCAGATGACACTGATGATGGGGGTGAACGATCAAATGATGTTGTTATTTATGCCGTATTTTCTCCCTCCTGTTTTGATTGGCAGATGGTGGGCGTTGTGAATAATAAATGTAATTAGCGGGACAGTATCATCACGCCGCAGCGATTACGCGCGTGGCGAGCGAGGCCGCCCGACAGAGGGTTCGTGGTGCCGAAGCCGCCGAGTCCACGCGTGGAAAGTTGAGACGCGAGCGCGGGGAAATGAAAACCGCGGCGCCGGAAGATGCAGCCGAGTGGCGCACTCGGGGCGTGGGAGCGTCACGTTGGAAATTAAGAGAGAGGGTATCATGTTCAAACAGGGGGGGGAATGTTTTATGCAGCAGCCGCCGTCACCGCTGAACGGATGAAGTAATTTCATTTTCATGCATGATCTGCAGCTCCACAGACCAGGGAAATTGCATAGGAGGGGAAAAGAGAAAGATAGAGAGAATATAAAAAAAAAAACCCAGATTCAAGCCTTTCTTTTTTTTCTTCCTCCGTTTGACTCTGTGATTATTCCCTCTGACTTGTAACCATAGTGATGGTTCACTCCCCTCCAAGAGAAGAGAGAGAGAGGGAGAGGGAGAGAGAGAGAGACAGAGACAGAGAGAGCCACAGAGAAAGAGAGAGAAAAAAGGAGAGAGAGAGAATGAGAGAGAGAGAGAGAGAGGAAGGGAGAGAGAGCGAGAGAGAGAGAAAGAGAGAGAGCAAGAGAGATCGACAGAGAGAGCAAGAGAGAGAGAGAGAGAGACAGAGAGAGAGACAGAGAGAGAGAAAAGGAGAGAGAGAGTGAGAGCAAGAGAGAGCGAGAGTGAGTGAGAGAGAAAGAGAGAGAGAGAGAAAGAGAGAGAGCAAGAGAGGTCGACAGAGAGAGCAAGAGAGAGAAAGAGAGAGAGAGAGGGAGAGAGAGAGAGAGCGCGAGAGAAAGAAAGAGAGAAAGAGATAGCGAGAGAGAGAGGGAGGGAGAGAGCAAGAGAGAGAGTGAGTGAGAGACAGAGAGAGCGAGAGAAAGAAAGAAAGAGAGAGAAAGAGAGCGAGAGAGAGAGAGAGGGAGAGACAGAGAGAGCGAGAGAGAGAGAGAGAGAAAGAGAGAGAGAGAGAGAGGGAGAGACAGAGAGAGCGAGAGAGAGTGAAAGAAAAAGAGAGAGAGAGAGAGAGAGAGAGAGGCATCTCGGCGATGTGCTCTGGAGCTGAGAGTGAGGTCAGACGAAGAGGTGCTGTGATTAGACAGTATGCGGCGCTGCTCTTTCTTTCTCATTTCTAAGTGAAGTCGGACTGAGACACACAGACACAAAATGCCAAACAACATAATTGGCAGCTATTTTTGATGGCTGAAGTTGTCGGTTAAAACTCCGTTCTCCTCTTGGAGAACTTCATCCACTTACCTTCGGGTGAGGAAGTCGTTGGGGGGTTTTTTATGTCAACGTATGAAAAAAGTGTGAATATTTGTGCTGGGACCCAATTAAAAAATGCAATTAAAGGCTTTGTAATTGATTTAACACAATCAGTCAGATCTTAATCAGGCATAATGATGTGAAGGGACAGTATTGTCGCTGATTTATTAGCAGATAAATCCATCAACACGCAGCGGTTATACAACGAAAACATGTTTCTTGCTTTGAAAAACACATTTTCCGTGTTGGAAACCGCACGTTTGAGTCCGTTCAAAGAGAGGAGCGAGCGAAGAAAAAGCGTCTCTGGACAGATGCTGTTTCGCATCGACGTGTTCGCGAAGACTTGAATTGATTCTTTCTCGCATATTTTGCAGGAAACGGCATTTCAGTCCCTCTTTGAATCCGAGCGAACCTTTCCCGTCCGTCGGGCGGAGCGGCGCCGTTCCTTTGCGTTCCTTCGTTCTTCACCGACACGTGAAAGAAATGTGAAAATACGTGAGTTGGCGCAGGGGTTTTCTTGACTGGCGAGCTCCGGACGGCACGGTGCTTCTCCGCGTTCGGCTGCTTATTCTCTCTCCGTCGCCTGATTGCTCGATTTTCCCTCCGCAGCACGACGACGGCGGCGGCGGCGACCGCAAACACGGTGACTCACTCTCTGAAGCGGGAGAAGCAAAGCGAAGCGTCGTCACGCGAGAAATCCACTTTTCGGCTTACGGTTTGTTTTTTTACGGGTGACAGTTTTTCTTGTTGACGTTCATCTCGTTTTGCACCTTCCACTGACAAACATCTGGCTGGCGATAAACTAAACCTGAGGTGAAACACACGAGCGCTCATCGCTGTGAAAAGCTGCTGCAGGTTGACTTTCTATTGAGGCCATTGGGGTTGGGTTTTTTTTGGCGTAACCTGCAATCAGGCCGGGCGCCGCGTTGGTATTGGCTGAAGTTGTTGCAGAGGACGTGCAGTCGTGGCCTCTCTAGTTCATCTCGGTGGACTGGGTGCAGAGTCTGGGTGTCGGGAGCTCCCATGTGGCTGTAGGTGGTGGGACTGGACTTGAGGTAGAACCACAGAAAGGCAACAACAGGTGTCAACAACAGCTTGCGTGGAGGGGCAGTTTTATTTACCTGCGTTGAAAGACAAAAACAAAGGATCAGAATGACACCACCTACTGTTTTTTTTCCATGAGACTTGGGGGCAAAAAAACAAATGTTTTTGCAGCTTCCTGTTTAAAATATCAGTGGAAATTGAAGCCTTTCTCAAACTGTCAATCCGCGACTTCAAAGCTTTCAGTTGTCCAGCTACGTGCCGCCTCCAGCCTCAGCAAAACAGCCCCTTTTCTAAAGGCAGCCGTAGGTTTTGAGAATTGCTTTCGCCGCCAATGCCCAGAAAATGCACCAATTGTCGGTCGGGTTAATGTGGAGAGGTGACAGTCCTTGTCGTCGCAGCCAGACTCTGGAACTGACAATCAACCCAATGCCACGGCGACGCAGCAGCAAGCAAAACAGCAGGGTCACCGGAGTCCACGGAAGATCAATCGCGCAGCGTTCTTCCTTCTCATTTCACGGCCGCGAGCCATCAAACGAAAATATTGATATCTTATTGAGATGCCAGAGCCCTCGACAGCGTATCCGGGGCCCACGTGAAGCACGTCACTCCCAGTCTGAGTCGTGAAACAACAGAGGCAGCGAGCCGTGGTCGGACCCGGCGGAGAATAAAGGCGTTTTTTTTACATAATCCGGCAAAGTTCGCCGCCAGCGAAACACTCGCAGCTGGACAAAAGGTTATTTTTCACCGCGCGAGGTCTCTCTGAAAGCCAACCGCAGAAAAAAAAAAGCCTCAAACTCAACAGGTCGGATCCTTTGGCATCAGATCTGTTTTCCTCGCCGCACCGAGTTCAATCTTCCGTTTTCACCTTCAGGCTGTAGGTTCAAAGTGTGAGCACAAAAGAAACGCTCTCTGCAGAAATGTTATCATCAATGTATCTATCAAACGGCTCCCGTACGCTCCGTTTTCACTCGAGCCTTTAGTTTTACTTCACAACGTGCTTTTGACAATCCATGCCACATACTGCGCTCTGATCATTTTGTACCTTTTGTCGGGAGCTTCGGCAAACGCCTGAAAAGCAAGGACAGAAAAACTGTTTTTCACTCTGTGCTGAACTTCTTCCTCTCTCTCTCTTTTTTTTTTTTCCCCTTCGATATCCTCGTGTCGTGTCCTCAGATCCGCTCGGATCAGGATAAGGACGTGGGCATCCGCTACAGCATCACGGGAGCCGGCGCCGATCAGCCCCCGAGCGGCATCTACAACATAGATCCCATCAGCGGCAACATGTTTGTCACCCAGCCGCTGGACCGAGAGGAGCGCGCCTCCTTCCACGTGAGTAGCGGGCCTCGTTTGTCTCCGCTCCCCCTTATAGCTCCACTCATTATCGCACAATCACCCCTGTGGAAATGTTCCTCGGCACCCCCCTCCTCCTCCTCCTCCTCCTCCTCCTCCGCCCCCCCCCCCCTCGCCATCTACCTTTCAGGGGAGTGTTTGTCTGCCAAAAACAAAAACACCAGTCGGAGCACATTCGGAGCCGCTCTGATGTGCGCTGCCTTCACACCAGCCTCTCCGGGGCTTGATTGATGCCGGAGCCAGCGACGAAATGAAGGATGCCTTGACAAAACGCGCCGCCGCTTAAGCCGCAGTTTTAGAGCGCGGCTCAGCCGCACACAGCGGCGCAGGATGGATAGAACAGAGGGAGGGGAAGAAAAAAACCAAGGTAGACCATTGTTTTTGTCCCTGCCATCAGAGCTAATGAGCAGGTGCAGCTCTGGATGTGCACGCTCGTGTGTGTGCGCGTGTGTGTGTGTGTGTGTGTGTGTGTGTGTGTGTGTGTGTGTGTGTGTGGCATGCTGATAGATAAATGATTTGTTTATACCCTGAGCGGGATCGGGGTGTTTCTTTTCCTCTCTCCTCACACATCGCCTGCTTTTGCTTTGTGCACAGCAGGCCGACGCAGCGTTGCACGCTCACCTCGTGCACTCTGAGCAGCTGTGCTGTTTGCAGGGCAGGCTGACAGCTGTACAGTTAGCCTGCATGTGGCCCATAGGAACCCCACCCCCAACCCCCCCACACACACAAGCACGCACACACAGTGTGCTGCCTGTCCATTGCCGCACTACGTTTCCTAACCTTCACAAAATACGAGTCCAGCAGTAATCCTAACCTCCAACCTCACAACCGTGTCGGGGTCCTCCATTTAGAACCCCTCAAGGTAGGTCAAGCACCACAACTACAGTGCGTAGTGCAGAGCAGTTTCATGTGCTTTCGGGTTTAGGAGTCTAAAAGGAGAGTCAAACACACACACACACACACAGGTTTGCGGCACTATTTTTTTTTTACGGCTGTGCCATTGACCTGATGATGACCCGAGGTGTGAAAACCACATCTGGACCTTTGTCGTGCACTTCAGGATGGATGAATGGATTTGCATGGACAGACTTGGACCGTCACAACAAACCAAACATAATCGTGACCTGCTCGTTACCTCTCGAACAGATTCTACACTTTACATATACGGCCGTGCAAATTGGTCCCCATAAAATACAGGCAAGTTGAACACGAGTCTCCGTGGAAACACAGGTTGAACAGCTTGGTGGAAGTGGGAATTAAGCATGCAGACCCCGTGAGGCCCGAACATACGCTGGGCCATCAGTTCATATAGCCGCCCATCGCCGCTCCCGCTTGGCCTCAGCGGAGAGAAACGCCTCCTCTTGAGGTGAGCACTTGTGTCAGACTCACAATGCCTGCATGCCTGTCATCATGATAGATGGCTGTGCTGCTGATAGGGCTAATTCAAAAGCTTGCTTCTGTCTTTGGAGGAAGGAAGCAAAGGAAAGGGAGAGAGGGGGGGGGGTTCTCCTTGGGGCACACAGCAGGGTGCGCACACATCACAAACACTAACGCACACACATTCACAAGTGCACAAAATGTAGCTGCAAAGCTGTGTTTGTGTGTGTGCATGTGTGTGTGTGTCTGTGTCTGTGTGTGTCTTTTATTCAGTGTTCGTGCGTGCGTGCGTGCGTGTGTGTGTGTGTGTGTGTGCGTGTGTGTGTGTGTGTGTGTGTCTGTGTGTGTGTGTGTGTGTGTGTGTGTGACTGTGTGTGACTGTGTCTGTTTGTCTCTGTGTGTCTGTGTCTGTGTGTGTATGTTTTTCAGTGTTGGATGGAGTTTTGCATTGCTTGCATTTGGGCTCTGAACACTGTGTGTGTATCTGTGCGTGCGTGCGTGCGTGCATGCGTGCGTGTGTGACTGTGTGTGTGTGCGCGTGTCTGTGTGTGCGTTGGATAATCGTTTTTGCATTGCTTGCATTGGGGCTCTGAACACTGTGTGTGTTTCTGTGCGTGCGTGCGTTCGTTCGTGCGTGTGTGCGTGCGTGCGTGCATGGCCAAGCGTGCCTGCCTGCCCGCGTGTGTGTCTCCAAACCCACTCTTATACTCAACCAGCAAATTGGGATCAATAAAGCAGGCAGGTTATTGGTCCCCGGGACCGGACGGCCGCTCAGTAAACAGTTCTTATTTGACACAGCCTGTAGTGAAAACAGCATGTTAGGTTGAGGGCACTTCAAGCTGAATTCACCTCCTATTTAGACTCCGTGGACCCCTCGCCGCTTGTGATGTGATGTATGATTTAGTGCCAGAGAACGAAGCCGGCGTTTGACCCGAGGGAAATTTAGTCAATGGCTCACTTTCTTTCAACTTGACAGGAAGTTCCCAGCACCGCTGCGCTCTCGCGGGCCAAACTTTGCTTGTTAGTTTTGGGTTCAAGAGAAAAGAGAGAGATGAGGCTGCTGTTTTTGTCAGACTAGCACCAGGGGGAAGTGATCTGTGAGGTGAGGCGAGTGGGTGTTAGCCTGAGCTTCACTTTTGTCAGACAGAGCTACTGAGAGGCAGCAGGGCACAAGGAGAACTGAGCAAATACGAGGATGTCGGGATGTCTGGGGTTTTTTTTTTTTTTTCTTCCCACCCCTTTTCTCTCCTTTCTGCTTGCATGAACGCCTCAATTGCTGTGGAGAGCTCGGATTCATGTTTTTTTGATTTTGCTTTATGGGAACACAGCAGTGACATCCAGCTGACATATGGCAGAAAACGGAGCTCAGCTCATTTTAGCAACATTTGGAAAAAAAAACCCTCTCCAAAGATCGCTGCTTTTAAACACATTTCAGCTCTTCCGGATGATTTCCCGTCTGATTCCTGGCGCAAAAGAAAACCAGGAAGCCAACTTGTGCAGAATCAAAGGGTCCGTCTTGAATCTGCCACATCAAATGTACACTCGGAATGAAAAACGTTGATGCAAATAATTTTGTTGGCGAGCAGCGGTGACTGAAGAATACTTCAGCTACAAGCCTCTGTTACTATCATCCAGGTGTTCTTGCAGCTGTTGCGCTCATTTCTAGCCCCTTTCACAGACTAAATCCCTCGAATCAGCTGTGATAGAAACTGTGTCCGCAACTGACGCTCCGATCTTCAAGCACCCGCACAGCGAGCGCAGTTATCCTTCGCCGGGTAAAGATGCCAACGGGCGAAGTACAAACTATATGTCTCCCGTGTGGTCGATCCAGTCATGCTGAAGCTCGCCCTGCAGAATCCTGATGCCGCTCCGCGCACATAAATCTGCAAGCGGCGCAACGCACCCTCCTCCAGGCCCTCAGATCACATTTCCAGTCCTGCCATCCTGCACGCAGACGCACATAAACAGACTCCCAGGAACACACACAGGAAGGCACCGGCGCAAACCAAACTGTCTAGACATAAACGCATTTGGAAAAAATATAGGAGCCCGCACACACACAAAGATACACACACACACACACAGACCAAACAGTAAGGACCAAATACACTCACACAAAACACAGTTCAAAGACACTAAAAGACACACTCATTATCACACATTCACGCGCTCACACACATAGGCATGCACGCACGCACGCACCCACACACCGACACACATTCGCCAAACAGTAAGGACAGAATACACTCAATACAGTTTAACACAACGACGAAAAGACACACTCATTATCACACATTGACACACACACACACACACGCACAGCCAGACACACCCACACACAGACACACAGACACACACACCAAACAGTAAGGACCAAATACACTCACACAAAATATAGTTTAACACAATGATGAAAAGACACAATCATTATCACACATTGACACACGCACGCTCACACACACACACACACACACACACACACACACACACACACACACACACACACACACACACACACAC
>JASSRZ010000072.1:3494180-3507419 GCA_032164315.1 Malacoctenus gilli | reverse complement strand
CACACACACACACACACACACACACACACACACACACACACACACACACACACACACACACACACACACAGAGCCAGACACACCCACACACAGACACACAGACACACACACCAAACAGCAAGGACCAAATACACTCACACAAAATACAGCTTAACACAAAGACGAAGAGACACACTCATTATCACACATTGCGCCCCTGTGCTGAAGCAGCCACACATGTCACAGTCACACATCCTCAGCATGCAGCGTTCACAGCTGAGAAAACAGATTGGGCTTGTTTGTTTGTTGGGTCCCCTCTCTGTGTTTGTTTGCTGTGCTTCAGCCAATGGAAAACTGGCATCTTGAGGATCATTAAGTGGCTAAAGAGGGCTCTCGTGATTGGCTGGGTGCGTCCCACCACCCCCGGCGCATGTCGCTGTCCGTGTTAATATGCGTGAACATGTGTCTGGATCGGTGTCGCGGACGCTCGGGCGGCCGCGCGTTTCCCGCGCGCTTCGCCACGTCCCTGACAGGCAGGCGCAAAAAAAAGCCGACGTGATTAGTCGGTGTTTTTCGGCGAAGGCAGGTGCCGCCGTTCAATCCTTGGCGTCACCCGGCGCTACGTCGAGACTCGCTCTAAATAGGCTGACAGGCGGATCCTCCTCAGCCGCGTGCAGACGAAATATTTTGCTGCCAGCGCGTCGGTTTTTAGCCAGACCGAGCAGCCTCGCCGAGCCAAGCTGTGATTGAATAACATTTCTGCTGAGGATATGAATTTCCAGGCAATTGAATGAGAGTAATGTAAGTCGTGGCGAACAGTGCCGGTTTGGTTCCAGGGCTATTACAAAGCTTTGCGTTGCGTTCGATGTCATTAGCGGGGATTGGCGGGGTGTGGAGGGTGTGCGTAGCGGCAGTGGTGGAGATTAAGACATCCCAGTGTAGATGATGATTGCCTTTGTCAGTTCTCCCTGTTCGAGCCCCCCCACACCCCCCCACACTGCCTCTTTGTGTTTTCATCTCTCATTTACTTGCACAAGACTCAGTCACTCTCCTCCTCTGCCTCCCTCAGTCGACGTTTTTTTTTTTTTTCGCCTCCCTCTCCCGCTTTGCTCTCTCCATTCTCACACCGCGCATTGTCAAGGAACAGCTCATCAGACCCGAGACATCCATCCAAATGGCTGCCTTTGTCAAAACAAACTGAGACAAACATTCTCCCCGAATCAAAAAAAGAAAAAAGATATAAAAATCGGAGCCACAGCTTGAGCAGCAACACCTCTCAGATCTTTTTCTAGGCCTCTGGCTGCGCTAACAACGAAATAGGTGTTGTTTGTGTGTCTGGAACATTTCACTACTTTGCCCCTCTCTGTGTTGTCCTGGTCCGTGCCAAGATACCAACGGGAAACTCGTGCCCCCGTCGGCTGACAAGAAATGGACAATTTGCCAGATGAACGACGTTGCCAATTAACAAAGTCAAGGTTGTGCCGAGTTTGTTCCCATCCAGACGGTCCGCGGTTTTCCCATCAATCACGCCGGCGGCCTGTCGTCAAACTTTCGCAGAGCTCCGCTCGGAATCTTCAACAAGGGGGGGCGGGGGTTCCTGGTTCCTGGTTCCTGAATGCTGACGACGCTCTCCTCCACAGCTGCGCGCCCACGCGGTGGACATGAACGGCAACCAAGTGGAGAACCCCATCGATCTGTACATCTACGTGATCGACATGAACGACAACAGGCCCGAGTTCCAGAACCAGGTCTACAACGGCTCCGTGGCCGAAGGATCCAAACCCGGTAAGAGCCGCTGAATTCTGTTGCTATGTGCAGGTGTGTGTGTGTGTGTGGGGGGGGGGGGCAAACGTGTGGCCTGTTTGCCCAAACCGGGACGCCACGGGGGTTCCAGTCGGCCTTTGATATTCCCTCTCAACACCGCCAAAGAACAAAATGCTCCTTTTGATTTTTCAGATGTGTGCGGCTGCAGAGTCAGAGTACCTTTTTGCGAATGGAGCAGCATTAGCACAAAAGCCAAGTTAGGCCTATTAGTGAGTTCATAATAGAGTTATAAAAGTCTTTCAAGCAAACAAGGTTTATTCTAAATAGCATTTTGCTTTTCTTTTCACTCAACACCATTTACCGGTTGTCCCATTTTCGAGTTGTCGTCCAGCTGTCAATTCAGTCCAATGGAACCCCTTCAGCGACATTAATAACCTTGGAATTGAACGGAAAGTATACGAAACACTCAGTGTTTATTAGTTTCTGTGAATCTGCAGAGAGATCGTTTACAACAGCAACCTTTTGCGAGACTTTATGGAGCGAAACAGAGTACACTATGGTCTCGGTTCACACTCTTGGTGTTTGTGCTTCTTTTGTGCCTCCTCGTGTTCTCTCTCCTGCATTTTCCAGGTTTCGGTGTGAATAGTCTTACTTCCCGTGAAAACTCTAACAATTCCCTGATTTACTTAATTTCCTCATCTCTCAGGTTATTGATAACTTTACTTCCTTTCTCGTCATGTCCCTCTGTTCAGAAGAGAAGTGCTGATTGGTCCGTTTGCCTAATTGCTGCACTTGTTTTCTTCCTGTTGTCTTGGTTGTGCCTTTTGTTGTTTTCTGTCTTGAAAAGCGTCTGTTTTCCCACTGAGTTGGTTTGTCAGCGCATATTCTTTCATGGCGTTTGGAAGTTTGCTTGTCTAATTTGATGACTTTCAATTGCTCTACGTGGACTTGACGATTGTTCCAACGCGCCGCTTCTCTCAGTGAACCAATCGGACGTCGTCCCCGTTTGTTTCTGCCACGCCCGCGACCGCGTCCAGGTCCGCGATCCCGGTGAACGAAAGCCAACACAGCAAACAAAGCGGACGGGTTTATTTACAGCTGCTTAATTGCCTGTGTAGCTGCTTAAGGTCGACACCTTGGAGCTGAGCAAATCGTCCAGTTAATGTATTGATCCGAACCAACTAGTTTGCGGACACAGCGGGAAGACAAAGCGATCTCCCAACGACCGGCGTCACGTCTTTTTTCCAACCACGTTTGAAAGCTTAAAAAAAATAGAAAACAACGGATGGGACACGCGACGCTCCTGTCAATTCAGAAGACGAATGCAAAGAGCTTTCAAAAAATAATGAAGGGATTATTCTTCACTGCTTCGTTCAAAGAAGGCTGAGCTGATTGGAGGTGGCCGCTTTTTTTCTTCTTCTTCTTCTTCAAGGCTCATGTTTGTTGTTGTGCAGCGAACGTTTTTCAGGAGTTTCTACCTAAACTGCCGGCACATTGTCATCAGAGTTTCCCTTTTCATAATCTCGACGGAAGCAAAATCCGGAGCTGTCAATCAATTAAAAGGAAACTTGCATGAGTCAGCTGCTCATTACTTTTATTTATAAATGGCTCATTAGGAAGCCGGCTTCTGCCTGTCGACTCCTAACTTTTCGGAGAAGTGTCGCCGCCGTCAAACTCCAAATTGAAATTCCTTAATAAGTGTTGAAGTGTATTTTTTTTTTCGATTATAAGTAGGGGTTTGTGAGAATTTCACGTTATTGCATCCTGTTTTTATTTGAATTTTACACGTCGTCCCCGCCTCCTCCGGAACTGGGCTGCAGAAGTAAAACGTTCGCTTGACGTTTGTTGTCTGCGTTCGCGCCGCCGATGGCTCCTGTGCGATGATGTAACACAATGCAAGCAGAACTTACCGATATGTTTGTGGAGGCCTTTGTGTCTCTTTGTGTTAAAGTCTCGGTGAATCTGCGCGGGACCCACAGAGGCTTTCTAAAGCCCCTACGCCGCCGCGCGCACCGCCGTTTGACACATTATGAACTCAGAAGGGAGTCCCATTTTCGGACTCGTGATGTCGCCATGCTGGGGCATTTACGGGCTGTTGTGTCATACAGGCAAGAGGATGTTTGTGTGTTTGGCTTTTATGATTAGAGTACATAGTGGGATAAAGAAAGGGTACTTGGGACTTGAAGGTTCTTCTGAACTAGTTTCCCGGGAGTGACGGCATTTGCATCACCTGCACATGGACTAAGGCTGTGTTGACATGGAAATGAGTTACCAGTGTCCGCGAAAGCTTTACTATTTGGTCATTTTGAGCACAAAAATGTCCGATTTGTTTCTTTTATTCAAATACTAAAATGTGTACATCTGACACTCTCCCTTCCACCCTCCCTCTGCCTCCACGCAGACATTGTTAGTTGTTCGTGGATGATCTCTGCACACCAGTTCTTCTTGTTTTGATGTCACCACACGGCGCCCCCTTCGCACCCTGCAGCGTTTTCAGAAACGTGCATGGGAAAGCGCGCTTCTTTGAACGACACAGTCTGCTTTTAGACAAAAGCTTCATCGTCACAGTGGGTCTGAGGCGCGTGAGTGGAGCTCGCGCCCATCGCCCTCCGAGCCTCGGACAACGCTCCTCTGGTCGGAGAACGACACGTAGAGCTGGAAGCGGAACTCCTCGGCATTATTGCTGCCTTCCTTGTTATAAAAGGAGCTTTTAATTCCTCTTATCCATTTGATTGAGTCATAATATACCTGTAGAGATGAAGCTGCAATCGTGTGCTGCCCGAGCCATTTAGCACAACAATTGGCGTAAAGGCATGTCAGATTACCACTTTGTCTTGTACTTCTTCTTCTTCTTTTAGCTTCATACTGTTCTCAACTGACGATGATTAATGCTGCAATCCGTTTGAAGATTTACTGTAGAGCTCTTAATGAATAGGCCTTATTGGATTTCCTGGGTTAATTTAAATTAATTCGAACAATTGTCCGCGAAGAAAAAAAAGGTGCAACAATTTGTCTCTAATTGCTTAAGCAATGCTGGTTGCCTCTGTTTTAGGACCAGAAACAATCGCAAGTGGTTGTTGTTTTTCTTTAAGCTCAGCTTCCGGCTGTACGGTGCGAATTATCACGTAGCGCAATTGACAGAAACGTCTCGCCGAAGCCGACGGAAGGCCGAAGACGCGCCGCATCATTATCAGACCCTGCAGAGCATGGAGGGCAGCGGACCTTCCCTCCGAGTCGGGGAGCCGGAGTTGCGGTCAGCGCAAAGCCGGAGACGAGAGCGGAATGCGCAAGCAGCTCTCGTGTCCCGACTGGAAGAACTCTTGTTCTAACAATCAGACCCCGAGGACCCGTGTTTGTCTTCACAGCGTTCAGATATTGTTCTGCCGCGAAGTTTAATCTCGGGGGGATTTGTAAACAATATAGGAAAGTATGTTATGGCGTGCGTGCGTGCGTGTGTGTCTGTGTGTGCGTGAACAGTGGTTTCTCAGTGGAGCGTGGGTCTGTATACAGACCTCCTAATTAGCGAGGGCAACCAGACACTGCAAAAGCTTCTTCCTTTGCCCCCCCCCTCCCCCCTTTCCCGCCCCGCCCCCCCTCCAATTCTCTCCATGTAGTTCTGAATGAGAGCATGAAATGGGAAAAAAACAAAAAAAGTCCGCGTGACTTACATACCTGTCCTGCGCGGAATGAAACCTGTGATACTTATTAGGAGGAAGCACGTTGCGCTGTGTTCCGCTGTCACGGCTCTGCCCCCTAATTAGGGCGTCCGCCGCCGCCGCCGCCGCCGTGCAACTTTTGTTTGCGGGATCGCACGTCGCGAGGTGTTGCGAGGGAGGTGTCGGGGAAAGCGCGCCGCAGCCTCGCGCCGCAGCCTCGCCTGTCCCCGCGCGCTCCGTCGCCGGGCTTTGACTTGATGAATTTTAATTATGTAAATATGCAGCGCGCCGGCCTAATTGCCTGTTGAGTCGAGGGGTGGGGGAAAAAAAGCGCGATTCATCTTCGGCGAAGGTTTAAGGAGACACGCTTTTATACTCTTTTTTTTTTCACGGGGCCCATTTAAGCCTTTAATGTATCCACTGCCACTTAAATCTTTCACCTGCTATTAATGGACTCTGTTTAGACCTGAAGTTAAGTGCTGCACAGCTTGCCGAAGTTGTTTTTTTTTTTTTCCCCCCCTTCCGCCGTGTCCTCAGCAGCACCGATTCTCACCCTTCTCAGTTGGAGAAGTTGGCCAAATGAAAGTTGGGGTGCATTATTAATATCTACTCTGACTCTGCCGAAGCCTTTTTGCATCACCTTCCGCAGCGCTCCACAGCCTCTGCTCGGCTGAATCTTTAAAACCTCGGGCAACAACCCGAAATACAAACATTCAATAAAAGGACGCTTCTCTAAACTAAGACAGAGGGGGGAAATCTGGCGCTCTTTGAAGCTGGAATAATGCATTATTTCCGGTTTGGGGACACCTCGGTTCGTCTCTCTTACCTTCCTCGCTGGTTCCTCGCCGGCTCCTCAACAGCTGCCCTCCCTCCTTTTTTGTCTTTTGTCCTCGGCCGGCGTACCTTCTCCTCGCTTCTTGGGTGGATTCAGCCCGAATTGTTGTGACAAACTGACCTTTTCAGCGATTTAACAAAAGACCCTCCGCATCGCCGCGGAGCCAAACTGGATTAGCATGTGTTCTGTGGGACTACAAAGAGCGGCAGGTCCCCCGGGCGTCGCCCCTCCAGACGACACCGCTCGCTCCACATCCCCCCGCAACAGGTGGCGCGTTAAGGCCCGTCACGGCGCCGCGGCTGACAGGTGCTGCTGCTGCGGGCAGCGAATGCTGCTGGACTCCGTATCGCCCAATACACCTCGGCGCTCCCGCCTGGCCTCCGCTGCCCACAGCAGCCTCGAACACTCCACTAATGCACGCGAACTCTTGATTATTCAGGCCTACTCGTGCATTTTTCAAACGCTATTTTGTTGGCATTCCTCCTAAAAGCCGAGAAGGTATCTGCCTTCGATTAAATCGCCATCTTTTTCGAGTTTACCCAGAAACAAAAGGCACGAAAAAGGTATTTTCTCCTCAACACTGAGTCGATGGATCCCAATCGTGCAGTTTGGATGCCAGTTACTTTTCCACTCTCTGCTTTCTGCGTCAAACTTTGGTTTGCATCAGTCCGTCCCAGCTGATGCTGGTCAAAGGCTGAACGCACTGAACAGGCCTCCAGTCTCTCACGGTGCAAACACTGAGACACACACGTATTTAGAGTCAACATTTGACCTCGTATGTATTTTGTGGGACTGTGGGAGGAAAACGCACACGCACACACACACACACACATTCAGACACACATATTGACACACACACACACATATACACACATACAGATACATACACACACATTCAGACACACAGATTCCCATACACAAACACACAAACACACACACACATACATACATACATACATACATACATACATACATACATATACACACATTCAGACACACAGATTCACACACACACACACATACATATACATACACACACAGACACACACACTTACAGACATATATACACACATTCAGACACACAGATTCACACACACACACACACAAACACACACATACAGAAACATACACACACATTCAGACACACAGATTCACGCACACGCACACGCACACTCAGGTCAGTCTGGGATGATGTGTCTTTGAGCTCTAACTGCTGCTCCTGACTTTTAATGCATCCTTGGATTCTCCAATATTCATTTCAAGAGAAAAACAAAACACTCGAAAAAAACAACAACACATGTTTCGACAAAACTTTATTTTGGATTTCTGCCCCCGAAAAATCTGTGATATCTTGTTTTTTCTTTTTTTTTTATTTCATCCCACAAATGTCATGAAAAAGGGGGCTTTGCAGTGAGCGGCAGTGGCATCACTTTCGACATCTCCAGACCCCCGATATCAAAGGTTGTGTGAAGCATTACAACACATCTCCACATCTCGCGCCGTGTGAAAGCCTTCAAAGAGGCGGACCTACAGGGGACGGGCCTTATCGCCATCGCCAGACGCTACGAAGGGAGAGATTGCATCGAAACTTCAAATCTGCTGCATGTGTCACTTTTTTTTTTCCCCTTCTGCCACCGGCTTCCTGCTCGGCAGCGAATAAACTTGTGACTAATCACGACCAGTCGGGTCGGTGATCAGAACGCAGCGGCCGGTTCTCCTTCCGATTCCGCGGAGGCCGTTAAAGGGGGGGGCGTGCCGGTGTGTGCGCAGAGGTGGCGGTCACCCGCGGATAAGGCGCCGTAAGCTTCTTACGCCCTCACAATGGACACGTGGCCCGAGCCGAAAGGACCGCATGCGACACCGGTATCTTGTCGCCGAAAAGGTCAGGAAAAAAAAAAAAAAATGACAGTGAAAGTCCAGAAAATCCTCAACACTGTGACATCAAACGGCCCCCGCGCAGCGCTAAGTGGCCCCAGATAAAGATTTGCGGGGATGGCGTGACTCCTTCAGAGGAGCTCTTGTGTTCTGAGGCTGCAAGTGTACTCAGAACATCTGCCCTGTGATGCTCTGCCCCCCCCCCCCCTACTCCCCCCTGCTCCGACAGCAAGTTGTTCCCTTTTATGGAGCATCTCTCTCCAAAAGGCCGTCTGAAATGAGAGTGCAAGATCAAAACCAGCAGCTGAGTGCCTTCTCTCACAGTCGATTTACCCTCCCAAGGGGGGGGGGGGACATGGGCAGGGGGGGGGAGGGAGGGAGGGAGGGGGGCTGCATCTCTCTCCCTTTTTCTCTCTCCTAACAGTTGCAGGAGGGAGATTTAAGAGACCCCCCCCCCACCCCACCCCCGAGTCGCCCGAGGGAGCGTGGGCAATTAGAGATTGACGCAGGGACAGAGAGTGACGGAGGCAAACGGTGGGGGTGGGAGGGGAGTGTTTTTCGTCGGCTTCGGGAGGGGGGGCCTTTCACACCGCGGCCTCGCCGTCAGTCAGCCAGAGAGTCGCGGCTTCGGATCACACGTCTGGGCCGCGTGAACGTCTGTCCGCTCAGCGGGGGACGCCGGTCAGCGATGCCATCCTGGAAGAGGACACCGTTTTTTTGGGGGGGGGGGGGGGCTTCACTTTGTGTTGATTTCAACCAGTTTATTTTCAGCGCCAGAGGATTTTTTTTTCCTTTTCCTCGCCGCAGAATCGATCCAACAACCATTCTCACCTGTTACTTTCTGATACCTCCCGCTTCAACTTTCAAAGTCTCATTAGGCGCTTGTTGTACGCTCGCCGGAGCAGTCGTTTTTTGGGTCTCTGGCTCCTCCGAAAATGTTCCGCTTCATTCATTAAAAGTCCTTCAGAGAGACTGATAAAAAAACCCACATTATAATACCTTTGATGTCTTTTCAATAAAGCAGGAAAGAAGCGGAGGCGGGATCCTCCCGCATCATTTGAAAGTGTTGTCAGTCTGAGGCTACGCCCGTCACTCTGCAGCTGCCGTGTGTGTGTGTGTGTGTGTGTGTGTGTGTGTGTGTTTTTCTTTTTTCCTCCTGACAAGTCACGTTTTCCTGCCAGTTGGGACGGCGGGTAGTTGTAAATAGCGCGATGCCCCTGAGCCTCCAACAGATTCGGGGTTCTGATGTTTACTGCTTTTCCCTCTTCCCAGCCAGACACCCGACAGGAGCCGGATCAAGCGGTCTGACACTTTGTTGCGATTCAGGATGGATCCGGCGCGTCTGCGAGGCCTTTCGCTTACCCGTAACGGCTTCCTTTAGGTAGACGCGCCGCGGTGTTTGCGGGTTTTGCCGCGGAGACGCTTGCAGTCATAACACGGGGTTGTTTTTTTTTCCCCCTTCTTTGAGGTTTACGTAATCTTCGTTGGGGTCTGCTCTTTTATTTGGAACCTTTTGCCGAAGGTTTGCGACGGATCACATCGAGCGTTGTGTAAAGTTTGAAAACTTTTCTGTGAAATACACCCAATAGAGGTTTATGAAACCTCACGTGATTTAATAATGGAGCATAGTGACATATTTCTTCCTCCTGTAATGTCGAAAACTATGGAACTCGCTCCCACTACAAGCTCCATTTCGGCCTATTTTTAAAACCCACCTTTTGTTCCCTTTCGTCCATCTTGAGCCATCTTCTTTTATTGCTTTTTATCGTTTGTATTGTCTTCTTGCTTGTTAATTGATTCTTGATTGTTGGATTTTATTTACTGTGCCTGTACGGCACTTTGTTCAGCTGTTGTTGTCTTGAAAGTGCTCGATAAATAACGTTGGCTCGGCTTGATCAGAAACCTACCTGCTCCGTTCAGCGTTACCTGTCGAATCGCCTGCAACACGTAGAGTCGGCGTCTCTGCGTGTTTGCGAAAACCGTGGACGTTGTTTGATCCAGTTAAAAAGATTCGTGCGCTACGAATTTGTTGTCCGTGCGATGGAGAGGAGACGCCGTCGAAGAAGCATCACCAGTAACCTCCTTCGGACGCTTTTACAGCAAGGTTGTGCGGGGACACCGTCTGATTTGGTGAAGGGGAACGCTGTAATTTGACTCGAATGGGATGCGGCTACAACAAGCTCCTCGCTCCGGGGCACCGTCACCTGAAAAGGAGCGCAGCCTGAGCAGGGAAGGGGCGGGGCCATCCAAGAGCGAATCAAAGGCCGCAGCAAGTTGCGGTGGAGTCACACAGCGAGCGACGATATGCGCTTTGCTCACTCCTTTGGTCCACTTAAAAGGCTTTTTTTTTTTTGGCCTTCCAGGTCATTGAAGGTGACAAACTTTTCATAGTGAACAAGATGGTGTTCAGCGAGATCAGTGGACATTTAGATTTGAGGTATACAGGAGAGAGACTTGAGTCCACCTTTGAGACTGCAGGTTGCTCTTGCTCGTCTGAGTTTGGGGACCTCCCCCCCCCCCCCTTGTTACTTCTGAGGTCTGGTAACTTGATGACTTTGGTCTCTTCCTCCAGCGTTGCTTCTCTGCGGCGCTGAATGCAGCTGGGACCCCTGACACACCTAAAACGACCCTGCAAACTCCCCCACTCCTGTTGCTTTTCTACATAACAAACAGCCTTTGCTGTCCGCACTCCAGCGAAGGACGGACGGCGTCCGCCGCCCGTCCTTCGCTCGAGCGCGGACGTCCGCCCCTGTGGCGTTGCGCCGTGCAATTCAAAACGCCTTCCGTTGCTCCGACCTCTGCGCTCGAGCACGAACGCGGCCGTTCGCCGAGTTCGTTGGCGTCTTTGAAGGGTTCAAACAGTGCGACTGCGTCTCCGTGTGTCCTCGCGGCGCGGCGGACGCTCGTGGAGGCCACGGCTCGAGAAAAACTTCTCGTCCTCTCCCTCGCTTCCTCCCAGACTCACCGGGCCTCCACCTTCTCTCTTGCCTCCTTTACCTCTCGACCTCCCCTCCTCCCGGTGCTCCGCCGTCGGCCGCACCGCCGACTCTCTCTCTCCTCAAAAGACAACCTCCATCTCCCCTCCACTGATGAGAATTATTATCCTCTTACGCCATCCATCCTCTGCCCTCGCGCTCTCTGACTTCCCCGTGTACTTTCAGTCGTCTTTATAAACTCTCTCATCTTCACTTTCTTCCCTCCTCTTTGCAATTTCCTGCTCGGCTGTCTTATCTCGGAATCTCGCCGCGCGTCTATCTCGCCGCTCCGACCTTTTTTTCTGCCGCCGATCCATCTCGCTCTATTTTTGCTCCATCTCGCTCTAATTGGGAGGCAGATGTTGATTCCGGCTGATTAATGTTTAGGCGGCGGATCGACCTCACCGGTGATCCCCGGAGTCACGTGAGCGGAGCGGCCGGCGATGTACGCGCCCGCCACCAAATTTTCAGGCCCAGTGATTTTGGCGGAAAAGCAATTAGGATTTGGAATTAGTGCTCAAATTAAACAGGAATTAAGCGGGCTCAGAGTTTAACCCCTTCGGGCGCCGCCTTCCCTCTTTGTGATGTGGGAGCGCGCCGTCATCGCGTTACTAAATCTTCCGCAGTGCAAAGGGAAAAAAAAAAGAAAAACACCGCGAGCCGCGGCGCGCGATTCATCACGTCCTCTTCCTCGCCAAAGGACTGCGAAAGGTTGATTATGCATCAAACATGTCCTCCACGGAGGAGCCGTAATTGTTTTCCCTTTCTCGCCTGCCTCTCCTCGGAGTATCTCCCGTTTTCCTTGCTGGTCAAAGTGACAAATCCTGCTTTGAAACTTAATGAAGTTTGAAATAGAATTTGAGGCTACAATTATCCCGTGCAGGCTGTCACAGGAATGATGGTGCCTTCAAGACCCAATTATAGGAATGGAGACACCTGTAACGGCTCAGACCTGGAGGTGGGTTTGGAGGGGGGGGGGGGGCACACGAATCTCCACGGCGAGCAGCTCCCCGGCTTCAGCCGTGACACCCTTCATCGATGATTCAGAGGAACTTGACTTTCCCCCCTTCTGCTCTTTTAAAAACAAACTCAAGATGTTGTTGTTGTTTTTTTTTTCTTCTCTCCGCGTAGAATTATTTTGATGGCTTTTGATGTGATAATTGAACACTGCTGATTTCGTGCCTGCACAGCGTGACACCCGCCACCCACCACCATACCCACTGAGGTAAACAGAGTGCTTCTGCATTAGCGGCTGAGTTACTCTTTCATTCCCACTTGCAGAAAAACAGCGCCATTTTTTAAAAAAATGTTATCGCACTTATTTGAGCTTGAAAAAAAAACCTCAATTACGATGATTTAACTTACTGCCTTTTTTTTCCTTTTCCTACGTGTAATTTCGTTCTGTAGGTGAGCGGTGAAAGAACCAGAAAGGGAAGCGGGTTGTTTTTCTTTTCTCAGCCTTTTAGTCTTTTAACAGTAACTATGAATTTACTAGGTTTTTATGGAACTTTCCTCCGTGTGAATCAACTGAATTATTCCGTGTGACTTTTGCTTAAAACGTTTTCTTTTATTCAATTACATGTTTTCGCTCAAATTAACTGTAACTCTTCCGAGCATGTCGTGAGTTTTTATGCTCGAGCATCAACGGAAACAGACAAAAATGTGCTACTTGACAGATCAAGTCTGTTCTGTGTGATCTTAGAGTTAATAGTGTGTGTCCCCCTTTCGTACATTTAGGTGTGAATGTGATGTGTTTTGTCCAATGTGAGTGGAATCTTCAATAATGCAATGAAGAGAACTCAGCAGCAGAGGCCGTATGTCGAGGCTTTACGCTCCTTCTGCTCCTCTGTTCCCCTACTTGTGCTCCTCTCTGCTTGCAAGCACTTCGTGTTGGAGCGTGTTCATGCTTCAGCCGCCCCTGCCCCCTCCTACGTCCCCGTCTTCCCTGCGAGCTGACAGCCCCCTTTTCTCTCTCTCTCTCTCGCTCTCTCTCTCTCTCTCTCTGTCACCCTCTCTCTCCGTCTCCCTCTCTCTCTCTGTCACCCTCTCTCTCCGTCTCCCTCTCTCTTGCTCTCTCTCTCTCACTCACTCTCTCTCTCTCTCTCTCTCTCTCTCTCTCTCTCTCTCTCTCTCTCTCTCTCTCTCTCTCTCTCTC
>JASSRZ010000072.1:3480623-3494080 GCA_032164315.1 Malacoctenus gilli | reverse complement strand
CTCTCTCTCTCTCTCTCGCTCTCTCTCTCTCCCTCTCTCTCTCTCTCTCTCTCTGTCACTCTCCCTCTCCCCCCCTCTGTCTCTCTCTCTCTCTCTCTCTCTCACTCTCACACCCCCCCCTCTCTCTCTGGGCGGCCAGCTACCGCCGCCGCCTGTAAATGGCTGGCTGATGGAAAGTGACATTTTCGCAGAACCCTGAGAGAGGAGCCGAGGTGATCTCTCCTCTTTCCAGCACAAAGTGCTCCTAATTGCCCGCTCGCATTTGCGAGCCCAGCTGACAAACTCGTGCAAATCAATAATCCTGCACGGGGGAGGATGCGCCGACACGAGTCCCCGTGACACGCTGGGAGGACACAAGCCGCCGCATGCATACAGATGTGCGCACATGTGGCTGGAAGTTAATGCAGACATGCATCCGTCCCTTCGCCCCCCCCCCCCACTTGCGAGTGCTCCCTCTGCCTCACCATCTCCGTGCTGTCCGCTTTAAATGAGAGTATTTATCTGTGATTCGAAGACAAATAGGGAGAGAGTATTGGAGCATTAAGGGCAGCCGCGATGCTGCTGAAGGCTGAAATAATGGATGGTGGAAATGGCAGAAGACCCAGCGCAGCTCATTACTAAATGGACTCTGCAGAGGTGGAAACTTTGCCCCGCCAGCATGAAACGCACAGAGGACAAAGCAGCGCAGCTTAAAAATAGGGAGGCTTATTTAACCGATTTTGTTTGTGTTTTTTATTTTGCGCGCGAGGCTCTCTAATGGCCGCGAAAAGTTGTTTGTGCCGAAAGAACAGAGAGAGCGGCGCCGCAATTTGGAAAAGTCTGATTGACTTGTTTCAAGTTTCAAAATGAGTTTGTTGTCTGCCCAGTCTTCTCAAAGGCCCCCTTTCCTCCTCTTTGATATTTTTTTCAGCAAATTCATTAACAGAAATAGGCTTTACCAGCAACCTTCAGCTCGCTTTGCGTGCTTTCCGACCGTATGTGTGGGGAAGGACCTTGAGGAGCACATCTTTTTGTTTGGGGAAAAAAAAATGACGCTTTTCTTTTGTCCTCACGCTCGTTTCCCCGGTTTGACCACCCTCCGTATTGCAAACGTCAGCCGGCATCGTCTGGCGGTTCGCAGGACGCAATTTGTGTTGCTCCAGGTCTTTAACTCCCTCCTCCCTCCCCCTCTGCTCCCCCCCCCCCTCCCTCTCCGCAGGCTCGTCAGTGATGCAGGTGACGGCGGCGGACTCGGACGACTCCACCACAGCCAACGGCATGGTGCGCTACCGCATCCTGTCCCAGTCGCCGCACAGCCCCATCCCCAACATGTTCACCATCAACAGCGAGACGGGGGACATCGTCACCGTGGCGGCGGGCCTGGACCGAGAGGTCAGTGCGATCCGGCGCGATCCGGCACATCCCGTCCGATTCGCCATATATTAGTGGGTTCGCTTTGCAATCGTGTTATGGGGCGAGGTTGCGGTATAGACTGTGTGGGTGAGACGAATGTCCAGAATAGTTGTCGTTTGGCCAACAGAAACACAAAACCCCAAACATACCAAGTGTTCTCGTACTTTTTGGCCACATGCAGTATTTAACACTCGACAGCTGCTTTAACATCTATTCGCTAAAAGCATGAAGTCTGTGCTCAGCTAAAAGCCTCCTCTCAAAGCGCCATCCCACCGGCGTAAATTGTGGCATCGCGAAGCGTTTGGAAGCCGGCGCCGCGCTGCGTCTTGCCCCGGCCACTCTCAGACTCGTGTTGCTGAGAGCCTGAGTGGATTCACACTGTCACAGCCAGCATGCTGAAACACTGGAGACTCCTCACAGCCACTGTCTGCCAGCTGTAGCAGTTTGGAGGGTGTGTGTGTGTGTGTGGGAGGGGGGGGCAGCTGTTGAGGAGTAGAACCAAAGTACAGTTCAACAAGACACCGAGCATACGGGCGATGATGTAATGTCAACGTGTGTGTGTGTTTGTGTGTGTGTCTGTGTGCGTGCGTGCGTGCGTGCGTGCGTGCGTGCGTGCGTGCGTGTGTGTGTGTGTGTGAGTGTGTGTGTGTGTCTGTATGTGCATTCGTGTGTGTGTGTGTATGCATGCGTGTGTGTGTGTGTGTGTCTGTGTGTGTGTGTGTGTGTGCGTGTGTGTGTGCATATGTGCGTGCGTGCGTGCGTTTGTGTGTGTGCGTGTGTGTGCATGCGTACATGTGCTTGTGTGTCTGTGTGTGAATGTGTGTATGTGCATGCGTGTGTGTTGTTATGTGTGCATGAGTGTGTGCGCGTGTGTGTGTGTGTGCGCGTGCGTGCGTGCGTGTGTGCGTGTGTGTGTGTGTGTGTGTGTGTGTGAGGAGCTCCAATCTTTGTGTCATCATGCTTCTATGTTCAATATAATTACAAATATTGTTTTGTTGAAATAAGTACTGAAAAAAGTAATCAGTCAAAAAAATATGTATTTCACCATCTGCCTATTCATGAAGAATGAACAGATTCAGACTCGTCAACCACCGCGCAATGCACACATCACAACATTGATGCTTTTTGAGCATCAACAGCCAAATGCTCCGTGCTGAACTGATGCAGTTCTGTGCATGCGGCTGAGGCGGAGAGTTTTCGAACAGACAGCAACTGGCCAGGAGCTACAAAGTTAGTCATAACAGCAAAGCGTCAGACTTTCCAGCCTTGCACGCACCAGCACCAACGAAGAAGAGCCGCCGCGAAGAGGCCGAGGTTAAAACTTGGTCGTGTCCTGTGGTTAGTTCATTCAGAGGCTTTGACTCTGGGCTGCGCTCCGATTTAAACTGCACCAGTTTGACTGGGAGTCGACCGAGATCCACTTCAGAGCGCTCCCGACCGTGCGCAGCCTGAGCTGCCCTCTCAGTCGCTGTGTGAGAGGATCTGACACACACACACAAACATACACACACTTACACACACACAAAAGTCTTGTTAGCAAGAATACTATCATAAAACAGCTGTATTCTGACATTTTGACATGTTTATCTGGAAAAATAAAAGTTAAAATTAAAAGAATGAATAAATACTTGTTGAAAGCTTAACTACCAGGAAGTAACGACACTTTCCTCATTCCGAGTGAGTAAAAAAAGTTGATAAATAGGGCTGTAATTTTAAATGAATTACATTTATTCTATAACAAAATGACAACTTCAGTAATGATGCCAATACTTAAGAATAATTGCAGAAATTAAAAAGATACAGTAAATAGGCTGTAAAATAATGCAATTTTGTAAATGCAATTAACTTGTTTACCTTTTTTTCCTCAGACTGTGCCTCTTTTTCCGAATATAAGCAAGTTAAGCAACCCAGGGAACAAATAAGTCTGCATATTTTAGGGATGTATTCAATAAATATGTTGTTCATCTAGTTAAACATGATGACTACGATGTACCTGTTACTTAAATGTCAGCGAATAAGAAAACCAATTATCCAAAAACCACTCAATGGAATCGCGATGGTCAAGCGAGCGAATAAAAATTAGTCTCACTTCAACCTGACCGAAATGTCAGCGAATACAAAAAAAACACGAGCACATTTCACTCATTATGGTCTATTTTTTTTGTGCATGAATTAGAATAAATATTTGTTGCTTTCTCGGTGTGAGGACGATATAATGGCCAAGAGATTCCAGCGCCGCAGCATTGACGGGGTCATGGGAGTGTTAGCTTTTGTCGCTGTCGCTACTTGTGTTGTTTGCAAAAACCCACACACACGCGCACACACACACACACACCATCAGTGCTTCAATCCCCATCTTACTCTGCTAATGAGGAAGGTCACAGAGTGTCAACTTGTGTTTATCTCGAGATCCATCAGGTGACTGTGGACAGTGGTGCTTCATAGCTCACTGTGGCAGTTTCTTCTCTCTCTTTTACACACACACACACACACACGCACACACACACACACACAAACCTATCTCTTCTTCTGACTTATGTGTGCATCTGCATGCATGTATGTATACAAACGGCAAGATGAGGGAAACATTCACATTCATACGGCGCCATTATGAGGATAATCTCTTGCTCGTAACTCCGTTGGCTGGTTTTTACTGCGGACATAAAAGCACCACTGAGTGTGTCTCATAATGTTTATATTCTGAGAAGTCCCACTGGTCCCTCTCAGCACTAAACCTGGCCAGGCAACACACTGGCAAATTAAAACAGGACTCCACCGACGGCAAGGCGAGCGAGCGAGCGAGCGCGCTCAAAGAATAATTACGGGTGAAATCTCAAGTACAGAACCCGGGTTTGATAACGGAAGAAACAATACATCAATGCTCCTTCCCTCTCCAAGCGTTCTATGGAGCTGGCGTAGCATGAGAGCGTGCCGCGTCGGTGGGACAATATAAATGGGTTCCCGGCGAATGCGGGCCAGGCCTGTGTCCCTGTTCCCAGCTTGGCCCGGTGGCGGCAGGAGCAGCTGATGTGAGTGAGGGAGAGCTCATTAATCCGGACCCATCAAGCCAGGCGCGGCCCCACCTGCCCACCAGCCTCCCAGTAAAACTGGGACACACCTGGGAGTTCACCCACCTGCCGTCAAGGTCAAAAAAACAAGTGCAAAGTTGGAGAGATTGTGAAAGGAAGCTCCTGCGTGTCACCCAGGATCAGTGGAACGGGAGGCATCAGTCTGCGAGAGGAGGCGGTGGAAGGCGCATCCTGTAGCCTCACCCCCTCCCCCCCTCCCCTCCCCTCCCTCACTACTCCTCAGCCACCATGCTGGTGTCTAATTGGAATATTCATGCGCTAATTAAGGGGTGAGGCAGGTTCTCCCGTGTTGAGGAGAACAGGGGGTCCGCAGAGGTGAGCCGGGGATCACTTCCCTCTGACACCACTGAATACCAATTATTCCCCCTCAACTGCCCACCCTTAACCTTCCACGTGTTGCAGCCCACAGGCTAACGATCTAACCAACCAGCACGTGCGCGCACTACATCTCGAAGCTCGGTGCACCACGGAGCAGGTTTTTGCGGTATTTTTATTAGGGGGGGGGGGTTCAGAGGTTGATTTGTTTTATAAAGTTCCAGATTATAATAATTCTTCTCATCGTAAAACATGATGTAGAGAAGAGAGAGGTCCCCCTCGCAGGTTTTTCGTCGAGATTTCGGGAGCAATTCTTCCAGTCGAGTGCTTTCGCCAAACGAAAATGAGCCCGTTTTACCGATGAATAATTCATTCCCCCCCAATATAAAATTTTAAAAATGGAAAAATATTGGATCGGAATTGAATATTCTAAATACACCTGAAGACATTTCTCTCGTCTCTGCCTCTCCCGGCTGCTGATGCGGAGAGATAACCTGCGGGCACAAGGCGTCGGTCTCGGGAAGGAGTTGCGTTCAAAATTATGACAAGTTTCCTTGTCTCGCCGCGTGCATAATGTTCCCATTGTTGTTTGAGTCTCACGGCGAGCGCGGTGAGTGGGGCCGTGATTCGCTGTCACGCCTCGCCGGGAGAACACCGGGGTTCGGTCGTGTCCCCGGTCAGAGGGCACCTGTGAACGTCTCACGCTCCGTCGTCCCTGCTCTGATCCGTTTCGACACTTGACATGCACGTTGTTGCCGCTTCAAGGACAAAGGCTCCACTTTCTGGTTGAGTTTACGGTTGAGTTGGGGGGGGGGGGTCGAGTTACCGCCTCGGTTCGGTGCTACCGAAGACCCAAAAACACTTGGGGGGGTGTGATTGAGGCTTCGGTCAAATCGCTGCTCAGTTTCTGTGAGTCAGACGGCGACAATTGACGGATGTGAGAGTTCAAATCAGGTAGAACATGTCAGCCCTGAAATGAGCCCAAATATTCATCATTCTTTCTTGATTAAATACTTTAACACACCTCGATGATCATTTAAATAAATAAAACACAGTAAGCTCATACAACAGTATTCTGTTCAAAATACAACAAAAGTTTCTTTCATTCTAGGTTTTTATATTCGTTACTTTTGCCAAGCGCAGGTTTTGTGATTCGCTGGTGTCAGATTGTCAGTTTGTCTGTTTGCTTGCGAGATAAACTCCCCCCAAAAATTCTCAATGAGTCAGGAGGAAATTTGCAGAATGAAGGTTGGTGAAAGGAGCGATTGTTGGTGTATTTTGGTGGTCGTCCACTTCTCTGGTGGTTGAAAATGACGAAAAACAACATTGCGGTGTCCTGTTATGACAGCGTGTGGCCACTTGGCGGAGGTTTGCGCCGCGCGAGGGCTTCTCGCTCCTACTTGTCGTGGCTCTCGTGCTGTCGAGAGAGAGACACTCGTCTAATAAAGTGCAACTCGAATGCAGCAGGTAGCAGACGGGGACATGTTGGAGTGCCGCAGCTGGCACGCCGGCGCTCCCTTTGTGCCCTCTGTCAATGGCAGCAGTTCCACTGGCAGGCAGAGCTGTTGTCTTTCATTACCCCAGGCTGTCTCCGTCTCCCCCGAGCCCCCCCCCCGCTTGGAAGAGGCCGGCGCGGCACGGTGCGCTGGCCGCGCCGTGCCAGCCTGTCCCCAGGGCCGCTGCCAGCTCGGCGTTGGACCGTCTCGCCGTCGATTAGGACATCGCCTGGACTGCCTGAAGGACATGAGTGCCCACAGCCTGGCTCTATTAGGTACCGCGGAGCGCGGGTGGGTGGGGGGGGGGGGGGGTTGCGAGCGGAGGGCCGGCATCCTAAACGGGCCTGGGGCTTTTATTGTCTCAGAGATGCTGAGTTATGTTAATTCACCCGTCTTGCACCGGCGCTTCGCAAGCCAGACAGCAGAGCCATCGGAGGATTGTGAGCTGGTTGCTGAATGAAGAGTATCGATGCATGTAGGTGGATGTTGAGTGCTTGAACACAACGTCCAAGCGAATGTTCACTCATTAGCCACCGGAAAGCATTCCGGATGCTTCCGTCATTAATTCAAGCAGTTTTTTCTTTCCTTTTCACATGTTCTTCAGAGATTCAGCACGTGGCGTGTCCACAAAAACGTTGAAGTTGATGAGGCAGCTTGACGTTACGCAGGCAAAGGAAAGAGTATGGAGGAGTTTTGGTGTTAAGTGTTTTGAGCGTGATGCTTCTATTAGGCTTTTAAAACAGACTGTCCAAAGCAACAAACAGATTTCAGGAAGGATAATGTGTAACTGTTGTTCGTCTTACATGCTTAGTCACGGGGCGTGTTGGCAGTTTTATCCCGGAGCAGGGCTCGGGGGGGCGGAGCAAATCCATCAGGAGACAATAGCCGTTTCTCAATACCAATTGTGCCAAGTGCGAACTCCCAAACTTCTGAAGTTCGGACTTGGAAACTCGGAAACTTCAGAGAACGGGCGTTCGCAGTACGGTTTTTCTACAACTGGAACGGCAGCGTACTCGTGACGTCACTTCCTCGACTTCGGTGTCTGCCGCCGGTGATTATCCAGGAAATGTTTAGTTTATGTTGTAAATTTTGATAAAACTAAAATAACCACATAAAACAAACAAATCGTAGTAATTTGAAAATTACTGTCACAGTTGTGTTTTCGCTCTTCCGCCTGGGATTCTGGGATACGTGGCTGTTGGAGTCCACACGAGTCACCATCCGATGCATCCTCGGTAAAGTGGGCGTGGCAAGTTCACATCCGGGTATCTAAGCGTACTTGCCGAAATGCCGACTTGTGTATTGGAACAGGACTTGGGCTGTGACGGATGATGTTCCACAAGTCCACGAGAACACAAGTACACACAAGAACGAGTATTGAGAAACGGCTAATGTTAGTGACTCCTTTGTGAAAACTCATGTTGTAATGAGAAAATCAAACACCTGGACACATACACACACACACACACACACACACACACACACACACACACAGGAATATTTCCAGGTTGTGGGATGAGACGGGATTACGCAACAAACAAACTGACCGTCTGCAGGCCCTCGACATCAGATGGTGACCGGGTTCTTCTGTGGGGAAGCCGCCCGTTTCTGTGACTTGATTTACTTTCAACACACAAAAAATACAGCGTACATAAAAAAAATTACCCAGATTTTATGTTTTGAGCTTCATAGAAGAGACGACTCAAAGATCGTTGAGTTTTTTGACGAAGAGACGTCACGGCGTCCTGTTCACACATCACCTTCCCCAAGTCAGTGTGATGTCGAAAAGGTTTACACTTGAAAAACATCACCACTCACAACCTTCTAAGTCACCCTGTAACAAAGACAAAAAAAACCATCTTTTTCGGATATTTTCCCCCAAAAAGCAACGACAGACGTGTACCGTCAGTCTTTACAACTTAGTTTACAGCGGATCCCCTCCTGCCGCAGCTCCGCTCGCTGGCAGCCACAAGGCGCTTTGGATTTTTGGTTCTCTTTGAAGCCGATTCGACAAAGAAACAGAAGCCCTCCGGGTTTGTCGTGATGACTTCTGGTGACTGAACTTGGGCTCGTCTTTGTCTCGGCTGATGAGCGAAAGGGGACGACTCGTGTCGCCTGCTGCCGCACGAACGGGGCGCCTTCGCCTGAAGCTTCGCTGTTTCCGTGTGACGTACTGGCGCCAGCCACTCTGGCAGCATGTTCATCAGCCACATGTTTGCTCCACCCCCTTCCCCCTCCTTTTTTTTCGAATCTTATTGCGATATTCAGTTGGATCAATTATTAAATAAACCGCCTGCCCAGGCTGCCGCTTTTTTCCCAGCTTCATTCATATGTGACTCACAGCTTTTATTTATCCTGCGTGTGCGCTGTGAGCTGTTTGCGTAGATGCGGGGGCGTATCTAATCAAGAGGATTCAGAGTTTTATATGTCAGATTTACCTACGCCTGTGAGTCAACGTACAATGGCACTCGGGGAGTTCTCAGAACTCTGTCGTGTTCCCTTTTTTCGAAACCCGAGCTGTTTTCTGTCCTGAACCCACCCTGGGAGACGTCCCTGCGAGGGAGGACGAGGAGGAGGAGGAGGAGGAAGACGGGGAGCGAACAGTTTTCGTTACCGAGCGGAAAAAGAAGAATCAAGACAAAAATTAGCCGCGCCGACTGTACGTCACTGAGATTACGAATCTCGTCGGTAGTAAAGTGAAGCGTGTGAGAAGCTTGTAATAAAACGTCTCAGATCAAGTTGGAGGCGTCGAACCTCGTGTTCGATTCGGGGGAGGGGGGGGGCACGATATCAACGAGTGCTTCTTCGCTTGTTAGAAGTCTGAAAGGGCTGCTTATTTTTTCCCACCTTCACATAAGCATTAACACACCAACGATGCAGCTCTGACCGGAGGCGCTCTCGCAACCGACAGGAGCCGTTTAGGTTTCAGCGTCTTGCTCAAGGACACGGAGTGAGATAAGGGGATCAAACCTTCACCTTTTGACGGGCAGCAACAATATAGGCTGACGTGCGAGTCCCTGGAGGCAGAAGTATGCGAGACGTCGCGGTAAATCGACTCAAGCATCAGGGTCGAAACGAGTCGATTTATTGAAGTGGACGAAACGGAACTGAATGGAGACTGTGGTCGATGTTGTGGGGGGGGGGGGAGAAGGGGGGGTCGCTGACACTGAGGGTCACTGAGAACGAAGGAGAGAGCAGTCGGTGGGGGGGGGGGAGCTGGTCCGTAACACTCGAGCGAGCGAGCGCGGAGCCGTTTGACACGCACCGTAAGTGACAGGCTAATGACCGTGTTCTGCGGGCGCTCGGCAGGAACACAATGCGCAAACGGCACAAGTAAAGCGCGCGTCCCCCTCGCTTCTCCTGCTTCTCCCACGTCTCCGCGCGGCGGTGAAAACGCACACTCAGCTCAGGTACAATTAATTCACCTCCGCACGCACGGCGCCAGAAAAAAAAACAAAACAAAAAAAAAAGCCCGCTCCTGTCCACCCCGGCTTGTTCGACATTCCCTTTACCAGTCCGGATTATTTCCACTTCTCTGTTCTCACGAACGGAATCCCGCCGGTACTCGGGGGCCATTTGCTCACTGAGCGCCGCCAGCTTCCTCCACCTGTCCTGATGGCTGCTTGGCTTCACGCGTTGAGAAGCGAAACGCCGATAGCCCCGAGCCATCGCTCCGCTCCTGCTCCTCAGTCTATGGGATGGTAAACGGCCTCATTTGGGCCCCGCCGATAAAAAGGGATTGGCCCACAGTGTTGGCAGCGAGGTTCGTGCAGGTGTTTCTGATGGTTTTTAGCTTCTTTAGATTTAGTCTGTAACACACACAGCCTGTTTATGTGTGTGTGCGTGTGTGTATGGGGTGTGGGGGGCGTCATCCTAGACTGTTGCTGTCGGTTGTTAGACAAGAAGCCATATTTCCTGCCAGCACTGGACTCTAATCGAACAGTGAGATTTTCCGCTCTGCACTTCTATAGGACTCATTAGAGAGCCTTTTACACGCTTGTCGGGTGGCCACTTTTGGACAGCCGTGTGTGTGTGTGTGTGTGTGTGTGCGCGTGTATGTGTGCACCCGTGGGTGTGGGAGTCTGAGGGTCCCACCTGTTCCCACTCACTGGAGCGTTTGCGGATGTGCACGCCCGCTCGAAAGCACCGCAAACTCACAGCGGCTCTCGGATGAGCGACGCAACGCTGCAGGGTGGGACGCATCGGCCACAGCCCCCCCCCCACCCACCCCACGTGCCCACCCCCCACCCCGCCGCTTGCTGTGTGACAGCTCCACCTGCTGGTCTCGCGGCTGACACTCCTCCTCCTCCTCACCTGACTGAAGAGAGAGAGAGAGAGAGAGAGAGTCGTCCGTCCATCAACGCTCGGGCCGATTAGCTTCCTGCAGCCATCTGGTGCCGTTTGTGGATTGATGTATGTGACCGGATCTAAATGAGTCTGCGGAGAGACACATTCATCGCAGCCTCTATTTACTGAAGCGCTCTATGCGGGGAGATGGTATTGATATTTCATTATGAGTCTAATAAAGGGCAGCCAGTATTGAGTTTTCATTAATAGGCTTGGTTTGGTGCAGATTAACATGTCTGTGGACTTCATAATGACTTGGAGAGATGCTAAATTACTCCAGCCGGGTATTTTAACTGGCCGGCCTGCTTTGAGGGATCCGACAATCAGCCGCATCCTCCCCGAGCGGAGGGAGATGAAGAGATGCCGGGGAACTGGTGCGGACGCGGGCGGCCGAGGACCGCGAAGCAAACCAAGACGTAGTGAAAAGACGGCGAGCGATCAAAAGTGCCGCTGAGTACGTGTTATCAAACAACACATCATAAACCAGAGGGGGGGTTTAACCCCCCCCTCCCCCCTTCTGGTTTCTGTTGTTCACGCATATTTGGACGCGATTTAAAGAAGAGAGGAATCAAAGCCGCCGCCTCCCAGCCAGGAAGCGTTAACCACCTCGTCTGCAGCTACACAGCCGCTCGCTGGGCTCGTTTGTGGCTCCTCCGAGCAGGCGCCCGTCTTCAGAGGCGCCGGCAATCAGGGCGGCGGAGGGAAACGCGACCTCGGCTGAAAATGGCGGAGGAACATCAGAACATCAGCGGGACGCGGCGGCGGCGGCGTTCAACGCAGCAGCAGGCCCTCCGCTCCAAAGACGAGCCCGCGTCTTTGACGACCGTTTTTCCGACAGAAGCCCGAGCCAAAAGGATTAATGGGAAGGAACCGCGGAGCGAGGCAGCGTGACGACGCGCACGCAAGACGTTCCCCTCAGACTGAACTTTCAGCACCATGGACAGAGTCGCAGGGAGCCCGCGCGCCAAGCGGCCTCTTCGCTCGCGCGCCCTTTCGCCGAGAACCCGGCGTCGGATCCGCTCCCTCGGCGCTGCGGCGCCCTCAGGGGGCGGGTCCCTCTCGCTGTAACTGGACTAAATAAGGGCCCGCTCACCTCCTGAAGCACCGTGGCGCATCTTAAAGTGGCAGCGCCTCCATTAAGATGAGGGATGATCTAAATCCGCTCCCACGGCGGAGAAGCCCGGACTTTTAGGCGATAATGGATGGGCCCCTTTTACAAACGCATCGCTTCGTGACTTTGTGTAGTTTTGTATATATGTGGGCCTTTTTTGTGTGTGTGTGTATACGTGGCTGCAATTGTGCGACTGTTATTGAGCGGGTACGGTGTTCTCACCGGCTCGGGACTTCCTCAGGTGCTCCGGTGGGAGCTCGGCGGCATAAAAAGGAAATAAGTAAGCCGGGAAAATTGGCGTTCATGCACTGACTCACTTATCGCCTCGCGCGTCTCCCCGCGTCAACGTGTGGCGGTTGAGTCCCGGCTGGATCTGCGGCAGCGCTTTGAACGCCCAAGCGTCACCCGTTGTCTCTCTTGTGCGTCCGTCTGTTTTCCAGAAAGTGTCCCAGTACACCATCATCGTCCAGGCCACCGACATGGAGGGCAACCTGAACTTCGGGCTGTCCAACACGGCCACGGCCCTCATCTCCATCACCGACATCAACGACAACCCCCCGGAGCTGACCGTCAAGACCGTGAGTGATGCGTTCAGGCACAACACGGCGTTGTTTAAAACACTGGTTCATCACAAGTTGTTTGTTGTGAATTGGGGGGTTTTGCAGCAGTTAAAGGGAGCTTATGCTTGAATATCCTTCGAGTTAATGGTTCGAGTTTCACTCTCGACGCCTGAATGGCCACAGCCGACTTTCCTTGAAATCGTAAAATAGACTTATTTCGTGTGTTGTCCAGTTTGCGAGTGAACTATTTAATATGTTACGGGAATGGTTTTATCCCCTGTAGTCGCAGTTATAATTCAGCATAAGGGAAAGGGGGGGGGGTGGCAGGTTCTGTCAGCTCCTGGTCCTGAAGGGTCTGGAGGTCCGCGAATGTTCACCAAGAACAGAGGAACGTGTTCTGAGAGAAGGGGGGCTCGTCTCACCGCCCCGGTTTGGGAGTTCTTGCAGCTTGTTCTCGACAAACCATCTAAGCGGAACTTTTTTTTTTTGTTCCGCTGGTGTCTGACAATTGCTCTAAAATTAGCCCGAAGTTCCAGTGGGAATAGTTAAAGTGGAGAACGCTTGTGGTCAGTCTGTTCCCGCTGGTGCCATATTACCTTTTGCGTGTTTTTCTGGACACTTGTGGCGTCGCACCCGAGTGTAACGAAGGTGTGATCAGCCTGATATCAGGCAGCTCATTACAATCAGGTGTGAATTAGAGATCCTGGGGGAAAGAAAACCTTTTGCGGTAATGAGCACGGACGTCACTGCACCGCGGGAAGTCGTGCCCTCGGGTGGCGCGAATGTTACGGGTAATTCAAACATTACGAGTCAGTCGTGTCGGATAATCCCGGAGAGGGAGAGTCGGCGTGCAGACGAGGGCAGAAGAAGTACAGCGTATGGCGAGGCAGCGGAAAGTACCGATCAAGATCAGTTTTCTTCTCCCCCTCCCTCTCACTGATCCCCCCCCCCCCCTCACAGGGACTCTGCTGGCCAGCTTTTGTCTGCAGGCATCTGGCCTCAGTCCCTGATACTTCAGCACTGGTCCGACAGGGTACAACAACGCAGCTGCCAACTTTGCTACAGAGCCCTGCACGTGCGTGCGTGCGTGCGTGCGTGCGTGCGTGCGTGCGTGCGTGCGTGCGTGCGTGCGTGCGTGCGTGCGTGC
>JASSRZ010000072.1:3444201-3460135 GCA_032164315.1 Malacoctenus gilli | reverse complement strand
TAGATAGATAGATAGATAGATAGATAGATAGATAGATAGATAGATAGATAGATAGATAGATAGATAGATAGATATGTACGTATACATATACAAAGAAACAATGAATGTAAACAAGTATATATAAGAGAGCAGGAAGTTTGTACAAGAACAAGTGAAAAAATAGAATAGATAAATATGATAAATAAATAAATATGATAAACTTTAATATTTACAGTTGGAAGAAAATGAGTCTATATACATATTTACTTATTGCATGCAGTAGAATTGGTTAGAAAAATGGGTCCATTTATACGTAAGTATGTCAGTTGCACACGAGAGGTTCTTATTGTACAGTCTGACAGCTGCAGGAAGGAAGGACCTGCGATGCCTCTCTGTCACACACTTGGGGGGGAGCTCCTAGGTGCTGTCAGTGTGTGATGGAGGAGGGGGGTGGGGGTAGGGGGGTGGTGCAACATAAAGTTGACTTTCACTTTTAAAGGCAAAGACTTTGTCAGAGCAATTTTAATGGGCATTATCTGGTGCTGTCGCCTGCAAACATGTTGTGAACAGCTCCGGCTTTATCTGGCCGTGTGTCGCTCAAGAAGAGAGGAGCACTCGGTGTGAAACGGTGTCCGGGTGCGATAAAGTTGACCGCCTTGCTTTATGGATATTTCATTGACACAATTCCCTCGTCCTGCTTCGGCAACTCGAAGCTCAAAGCGACCGACAGAGCGTCGTGGGGAAGCCTCGGGAGGACATGTTTGACACGCATCCTCCTCTGGGATTCGAAATCAAACTGATTGATTCGGGTCAGAGGTCAAAGGTCAGCGCCGCATCGATTCGGTGGAACTCTTGTTGTTTGATGCATAATGTGGCGAGGGAGATCTGTTTTGTCTGTATTTACTTGCACTGTCCATCCTGGTGGAGAGCCAGGGTTGTCGTCATGACAACACGTCCGGCTTTGCGGGTGATGGTGCGCACCGCTTCACCACTGTGCAGCTGGAATGTCCCCAATAAACAAAGGTGCATCCCACGTGGGGGCTGTGGATGGTCTAACGGTCTACGATGCATACCTGAAAAAGGTGACCGGTGAAGTATTAGTACACAAAGAGGCTCTCAAGGTATCTCGTAGCTGCTTGTTTACCGCTGTACGCGGCCACAATGACTCCCAGTCTGCTGACGCAGCGCGCCGGGAGCAGTAACGGGAGCTCCTGCGGAGTCTGAATGTGGGACGGTGAAGTCTGCGGCGTTCCAAAAACAGCCTGCCATTTCCGGAGCCCCAGTGACACTGTTTCACTGCGGCTCCGTTCCGAGCGCTCGCAGACTCGACGGCAACGCGCATCAAAGTCTGACAGTCTTTGATGGCAAACAATGAGGCCCGAACAAAGGAGGACTTCCAAGTTGTAATCCGAGCCCGCTCTGCGACACAGAGTCTCCGGCGAGTCACAAACGCAGGTTAGAAAACCGGCAGGCGGGGAGATAATGATGACTTTAACCCTCCGTCCCCCCCCCCCCCCCCTTTCTTTGGCCCGCGTCCAGGACTACGACCTGAGCCAGCTGCAGCAGCCGGAGTCTCTGGATCACATCATCAATAAGCCGTCGGGGGTGCGCCGGGTGGACGAGAGGCCCGTGATCGCCGAGTCGCAGTACCCAGTGAGACCCAGTCTGCCCCACCCCGGGGACATCGGAGACTTCATCAACGATGTACGGCCCGCCGCCGAAAGTCTGTCGGAGAAACTGTTGGTTCGTTTCCGTCGCGTCCGGACGTGAGCCGGAGTCGCCGGAAGATTCACGTGTTCCCTGTATTGCGGCGCCGTAAGCGGCAGCGACAACACATGCCGATAAGTCAGTGCGCAGCTCAGGCTTTGGCTCTGAACCGGCACTCAAATAAACAATAAAACACTAATGAGTGGGTGAGCCAGAGGATGCGTCCTCTGGTTTACAGCAATCATTATATGTGTACGGGTGCTTGCGCGGGTCAAAAGTGTTCCCTTTCTCGTAACTTTTCTCCCAAAGTTACAGGACCGAAGCGGTAAAGCGACATCTGACGTGAGCCGCACACTGCTCAGACGTTTATTATTCTACCAGACAAAAATAACCCGGTGGCATCGAGAACGATCAGCAGGGAAAATGAAACGGTCTGCTCCGGTAATTCGGCCTCTTTACAGACCGGAGAATCACTTTTGTCTGGGAAATCAGGTGAAAGACGTGAAAAAAACGGTCAATAATCGACATTTCCGGCGTGTTTTCAAACCCGCACTGCGACGTGACGGCGGCGGTCACCGAGGACGTGCGACCCCCCAATTCCGAGAGGCGGTGCCGGCGGCGTCCAGGCTCCTCCGGCGTCCTGACCGGTCTTCGTCTTTGTGTCCCCCAGGGACTGAGGGCAGCGGACAACGACCCCACCGCCCCGCCGTACGACTCCCTGCTGGTGTTCGACTACGAGGGCAGCGGCTCGACCGCCGGCTCCGTCAGCTCGCTCAACTCCACCAGCTCGGGGGACCAGGATTACGACTACCTCAACGACTGGGGCCCCCGCTTCAAGAAGCTGGCCGACCTCTACGGCGGCGGGGACGACGACTGAGAGCGGAGCCGGGGGCGGGGCGGGGAGGGGGGGCGGGGGACTCGCGGGTCGGACGGACGCTTCTCGAAAACCACGGGTCGGGTCGGGTGGGGGGGGGGGGGAGGCAGGGGACCCAACCGCCATGACGCAGGCTCCTCGGTAGACTCCGTCAGGAACGGACCCTCGCGTGGGGGGGGCCGCTCGCTCCCGCAGCGACCAAGCCCGTCGTCATGGCGCCCCGCTGCGATGCAACTGTATTCTGGCTTTATATATTTTCCGGTGGCGAGTTTGTAGTGTGATGTTTCGTTCCACCTTTTTCTTTTTCCGATTTTTTTTTTTTTTGGTTTCCTCTTCGTCGTGCTCTCGCCCGCGCCGGACCTGGAAGTCTCGGGAGACGAATCAAGGCGGCGGCGGCGGCGGCGAGCAGCTTGAGTCGTGAATTTGTGCTTTGATCGATTGTTACAACGGAACCATCTCTTGCTTTCGTCTCACACTGAAGGGAATGTGTTTCTGTTTCTCTCTTCTTCTTCGTCTTCTTTTCTTCTTTTTTTTTCCGGGAAGACGCGCTCTGACTCTCTTTAACTCTGTCGACTTGAATTTTCCTTAGAACAGAAGCACTGTCATTTTATAAAGTGCCTTTTGTGGTGTGTTTTTGTATCAGACTCCTGCTATCTCAGGATCGGTTGCCATTTGTGCAGTACGGCGGAGGCGCGCGCGCTCTCGTCCTCGTCCTCCCCCCCCCCCCCCCCTCCTCCTCCTTTCTCCCTCCTCCTCCGTCTCACCCCCGCCCTGCCTGTCGCCCTCCTCCCCCTCCTCCTCCACCCCGTCACGCCCTCTCACAAACCCCACCGGCCAATCGCAGGTGGGCAGGACACAGCCAGGGGCAGACGATTGGACACCATCACCCCCCCCCCCTCCCCCCTCCCCGAAACATTTCAGCCCGAAGAGAAGCCACTCATTGCAGGGGGGTGGGGGGTGGGGAGGGACCGCCCCCCCCTCCTTCTTCTGCAAGGACCTGCTCAGTTTGACTCTCACAAGCGTCACCTGTCGACGGTGGGTGAGCGTTTTTTTTTATACATGCGGGGGGGTTTTCTAACGTCGTGGAGGATGCCTGCCCCCCCCCTCCCCGACTCCGGGGATAGGTGGGGGGGGGGGGGCTTTCAGTGGAGACGCCTGCCTGCCCGCCCTGTACGGTTTTTGTGTTGCTCTCTCCACAGTGTAAAAGCTTACGTAGGCATGATCTCGACCGGAAGGCCGAACCCCGGAAGCGACTCGGAGCCGAAAAGGCGTCCGGGAAAAGTTTGGTTTGGTTCTTTGACTTTTTTTTTATTTTTGTTTGCGTTCATTTTCGTCGCCTTGAACATTCCCGTTTTGTTTTGTTTTTTTATAAGCCAACAAAGCTATTAAAAAGGTGCATGATTTTTTTTTCCCCCTCTCCTCTCCAGATGTTTTACTCGAAGCACTTGTTACTATGTGGTGAGAATGTGAAAATAGTCAGCGGAAAACTATATGAATATACTCTGTATAAAGACACTGAGAAAATAAAAAAAAACACTGTAAGATACATATTTTTGAAGTATTGATGACATAAAAGTTGCTGCTCTCTCTCTCTCTCTCTCTCTTCAGCTCGACTTTGAGCTTTGGGGGGGGATTTTTTTTGCCCCTCTTCATTTTTCAAATGTGGATATTTATGTTGGTCTTCTGTTCTTTCCACTTGGAAGATGCCTGCTTGGAACTTTAATTTGGGTTTCTTTGGAACTTCGAAAAGTGCTTTGTTATACTCTTTTTCTATACGAAAAAAAAAAAAAAGGAGAGAAAAAACCCAATTCCCCTCCCTCGTTTGGGGCTGTGTTGTCGCCTCGCACACAAGCGCCCCCCCCCCCTCCGCCCCCCCCTCGCTGGCTTCTGGCCGTGGGGCAGCAGAAGGTCCGTTCGCCATGCCTGCTGATAGTTGTTCTATTAATCAGTGTACCGGAGTTCTTTTCTTCCGCCATCTAGCTACTGGATGTCTGCTTTAGACAAAATAAAACGACCCATTTTGAAAGCGTGCCATCTTCTTTGGACTGCTCCTTACGTGCGTCGTCCCGGCGCCAAGGTACGGTATGCCGAGCGGTCAGATGCGCTGCCACTCCGAGCTCCAAAGGAAAAACAACGGGCCCGTGTGATCGCGGCCTTTTTTTTCCCGTCGCCTCCCTCTTTGATTGCGGCTCCATCCACCGCGCCGCCGCCGCCGCGGAGATCAGAGCTGCCGCGTGTCGGATCTGAACGTTTCCGTTAATGGCGGCGGGGCGACGAGTGGCTCCGAGCAGGCTCGCAAAAGAGGAGGCACGCAAAATTTTGTCCCAAAATTCGTGGCTTGAACTTCGCCGTGTCTTTTTTTGTCCAGGAAGCGACCGGTTTGGGAGATGCGCACTGAATTTGTGTTACGCTGTTTTGCTTCCTCCTTCTTTTTCTTTCCTGTGGAATATTGGGTTTCTTGAAGTGTAAGAAAGCGAGTCGTCAAGTGGCGCCGACCCCCTCCCCTCCTCGGAATCCTGCACCTAATCTTTGACCCCATTTTTTTCCAAAGCTATGGCTTCATTCTCGCTCTTCTTATTGCGTAACAGACGAGGAGTCGCGAGAGCAGCTTGTGGGGTCAGCAAGTGTATTTGTGTCCGTTCCTGTGATTTCAATTAGTCAGCTGAAGCGCCCCCACCCCCCAAAAAAAAGAAGGGGGGGGGGGGAAGAAAAGCCCCACTGGGGACTTAAAGGGATTTAATCCTCTCCGGCTGTGTGTCTATCAATTAACCACACCATTAATCCCCACGGCGTAATCTCATTAGATAGAGCGCCTTTAATGAGACGCCCGGAGAGAAAGCGGAGGGGCAGGCAGGCAAGCGAGAGGGAGAAAAATGAGGCGGCGGCGGCGGCAGCGGAACGCAGGTAGGCCGCGTGGAGAGGTGATTAGTAGGATGGAGGAGAGGGTCAGCCGAGGCAGGCTGGAGCTCAGTGGGAACAATGCATAACATTTAGGAAATAGTTTGGCGGGGTAGAAAGAGAGAGAGAGAGAGAGAGAGAGAGGGGGAAGGATGTGGGAGGGAGGCGGGGCGATGCGCCGATGGGCCGGCGTGGGCAGAAATGAGAGGCCCGGGCAATGAAGAGGTAAAGAAGACGGGCGGAGGTGAGCGGAGCCGATGGAACGGGCTGATCCCGGTAATGAGAAGGTGCTTCGATTCCCCGAGTCCCCCCACCCCCCCACTCCGTAATGAGAACATCCCGTAATAAACCTAAGTTAACCTTTCCGCGCCACAATAATGAATTTCTTCGACGGGGCCCGGCACAAGCGAGGCCCTGCGTTAATAAGTGAGCCATCTGCGGTGGGCCCGGCTGCACTGAAATAATAATCAGATTGGTAAGAAGAGGAAGAAGAAGAAGAAGGCGGAAAAAAAAAGAGTCTCCTTGGTCGTAGCCGGTCGGCAGATAAGCAGATTAACTTCGGGGACGGGCTCTTTGATGGGCTTAGCTGAAGTTCACTTGGTTTCCCTGTGGCAGATAGGCAGAGCGAGGAAGAAAGCTAACTCCAGTTGCCCCCCCCCCCTCCCACCCACACCCCCCCCCCCTGATAAATGGCGTATATAGACTGAGAGCTTTGCGGCTGGCTTGCAGCCAGTGCCTTGTGTGTTGTAAATAAAGTTCTCCTCTTCAAGCACGTCCAAGCTTGGCTTTTTTTTTTTCATTTCCCCCCCCTTTCTATATAGGCAGCCAGTCTCTGGGGCTGTCGCTGGGAAGAGTCCAAGGCGAGAAAAAACACCACCACCAGCACCACCACCACCACCGGATGTTGGTTCTGATGCCGCCTCCTCCATCCCCACAGTTTTCGCGTGGATGCCGTCCCCCGGCCCGCCGCCGTCTAAAACCGGATCAAAAGCCGCGGACTGAATCGGATGCTCCCGCTGTTTTTTTCTTTTGGGGCGGAGGAGAGAGAAAGTATCCGGCGTTTAATGACCGGCCGCTTGATGTGGACGACTGATCTGGCGGAGACACTCGACGGTCGTAAAGGCAGGGAGTGCTTAACAGTCGGGCACGAAACGCCGCGTGTGTTATCGCACGCGGTTTCTAACCGCCGTGCTCCACTGATCGCCGCTGATTTATGTGCTTCTGTTGTTTGTTTTTTTTCTATCAAAAGGACTTTGTGTGGAGGAAACATGCAAGTACGCTCTTCACAGATGCGGCGAATTAGGAGGTCCCGAACATGAACTGTCATCGCGCAGAGAGACCCTGAACAAAGAAGTCCGTCCTCCTCTGCCATATGGCCGAGACAATGAGGGCGGGGGGGGGTCTGAGGAGGAGCTGTAGGAATCACTGCATCCATCCTCGAGGCCTTGTCTTCGTCTCTTCTGCGGGGATGGATCAGTGGGGACAGAGTTCTCGACGTTTGGGGGCGACGTGGAACACACAGCCTCGCAAATCCTTGACGTCGTTCAGCCGACGCTCTCGCCACAGAGGACAGCTCCTGTTTCGCGCTGGTTTCGCAGAAGGACGAGTCAGAAGACTCCGAGCCAAGGAGTCTTGTTTTCTTCTCGTCTGTTTACCTGTCGGCTTCTCAGGCTTTCAGGCTTCGGCCTGTTGTGGGACAAACAACCGTCACAAAACGGCTTTTATGTTTTTTGGGGGGGACACAAAAGAGAGAAAGTCGAGTTTTAAACGCGTAAAAACGTTGTTTTTTGATGCACGGCCATCGCTTGAAGGATGCGTTTACAATTCGTCACGTTCGATGTACAAAAGTTTGTTTGTAATCCTGACAGCCTGTCTTTGGTGACCAACACTCAAATGGGGGTGCATCTACACACAAACACACACACAGTTGGGCTTTTGTATCAGTACTCACTGAGCGCAAATCAATCACAGACCTTTTTTGTGAGGAAGGGACAAAACCGTAACATTGGAGGGGGGGGAGGGATCCAGTGTGGCGTTTACTGGCCTCATCTCGGAGTGAGAAGTGGATTACTAACTAGTTTTTCATGTTCTCTTGGCCTTGTTCGGAGTTCAGTGTATTCTCGCGACGCGGTACGAGAGCATGTGGCAAAAAAAAAAAGCTCTGAATCGAAAGCTGTGGTGAGTCAGAAGCGTGTAAATTAAAATGGGATTCTTATTTATGTAATTCTGAAGTGGTAACATCCAATCACAACACTACTCAGGTCAAATGGTGCATATGGCTTCTGTATCATCCACACAGTGAAGGAAACAGACGGCGGTCCAGCAAGCGCGCACAAATGTGACAGATCACACTGAGTGAACCAAAAACCATTAATGTTATTCCGCAGTTTTAAACATCAGTGAGCTGTATTGAAGTTGCGTTCAAAGGAAGCGACAGCTACATTTCTTTGGTGACTGAAACTTAGTTTATACTGGGGTGAGTCAGCAGCGTCCCGATGGGTCTGACACTCCCGATCTTTTACTATCGCACGTCAAACGTGTAGATATCGTCTCGGAAACGCGATTGAAATGTGCTGACATTTTGGAGCCCAACAACACTTCACCGGCGCTGCATGTTCACCTCAAAACAAACGGCAACATCCAGAGTTTTGTCTGGCTTTTTTTCCCCTCACTTTCATTCAGTCTCTCCGGCCTCAGATTAAAGGCAACAGCGTGCATGCGGAACACCAGCCGATGAGCATGATCGCGGTGCGGAAGTCCTGCCTCACGGAGGCGCCGACGTGGCCCCGGTCCTCCCCGCCGCGTATTCCCGAATACATTCCCGTTAATGAAGGGATTTGCCGCGCGCTCGCAAACGCAATGTGACACCGCGTCAGGCGCTGTTATTCCCGCGCAGGTGGACCGGTTTATTTCGGGATGTTTGGGCCAATAACTGAGCTACTTACCGGCTAATGCATCAACAATTTATGACACGTTGAGAGGCGGAGCGGGGGGGGGGGGGGGCGCGTTCATCCGGGGAGCGTCTCGCTACGCTGCACTCGCGCCGCAGCTCGCGGTTACTCAGCCCGCGCAAATAAAACAAGCGGCGAACAACTCGGGAGGTGGCTCGAGGTGAGACTCCGGCTCGCCGTTTGCCTCGGCCTCACCGCCGCGCCTGAATTATTCGACAGGAAGCGCGTGTCACAGGCTGTTGTTGGCGAAAAAAGGACTCCGGTGGGTTGCGGCGTTTCCAGAACGCCGGCCCCTTGCGTGTTACTGAACCACCATTTTTTTTTTAAAGGAATGGCGAGTTCATAAACATCCACTGGGATGAAGGCACCTGCGTGTGGATGCTCAAGGCTCGAGGGCGGATTCAGTGACCCTGACGACACCTGACGCTGGAGTTTGATTGGATAAGAGCTGTAAGAAAAAGGGCCACAGAGAAAATTCGGATTTTCATTCATTCATTCGTTGTCTGTACCACTTATTCATCCATAAGGAGTCGCAGGAGGTGCTGGAGCCTGTCCCGGCTCAGGTCCACCCCGGACAGGTCGCCAGTCCATCGCAGGGCAACACAGAGACAATCACCAATTGACCTTCTGCATGTTTTTTGGACTGTGGGAGGAAGTACCTGCATGCACAGGGAGAACATGCAAACTCCACACGGAAAGGCCCCAGACGGACACGAACCCTGGACCTTCTCGCCGTGAGTCAAGAGCACAAACCACCACGCAGCAAAATTCTGACTTTGATAGAAAAAATTTCTGGGAAAGATGATTTTAAATCGGTTTATACTCTTATTATGTTTGGGCCGTCATTAGTCGCAAGTATTCCTCAAACATGACGCGTCTGTGAAACATAATTAGCTCACCTCGATAAGAGCTCCCGCCGACTGCGTATCGGCGCTCTATCTCCGCTGTTTTTGTCGCGGCTTCCTCTTCACGCTCCATCGTCCTCTCTCTTCCATTTCGAGGTGTTACGTCGAGGTGTCACAAAGCTGCCTCACATCCGGCAAGATGGTGGACGCCAAGAAGCGACGGCTGACCCCCGAAACGACGTGCGTTCGCTTCCGTTTGACTCCCACTTGGCTGGTCTGAACGTACCGGGTCCGATCTGGCGCCAGAGCGACCCACAGAGAGCCGAGAGCCCCGTCGAAGCGCGGCGGCAGCGCTCGCCGCGGTTATTCGAACGATAATTCGAGCGTGTTTTCGAGATCTCGCGCCGAGACACGCGGCTCTCGTGTTGCCGCCGACGCTGAGCGGCTCTGCGGAGAGCGGCGTGCCGGGGAGTGCGCTGGGGGAAATCCGAGCCGCGTCCTCCAGCGGAGCATCTGTTCTAATCACCGGCGCGTAATTTCCTCACCTCAGCCACAGGTTAAGTGCCTTCCCCGGGACGCCACCCAGCCCCCCCCCCCCCTCCACACACACACTCTAAATGCTGCGGGATGATTCCTTCGCAGCCAAGGCGGTCCCCGGTGTCCTTCCGGGCCACGATCGAGCTCCCGTTCCCATCTGCCCCGCCATTTCCCTGTCAGCATCACTCGAGGTGGACCAGTGCCTGCCATGAATAATGGATGCGAGTGCTGTCATTAGTATAAATAAATAATTGATCACCACACGTGTGGCAGAATTAAGTCTCGTCAACGCGATGATGATATTACAGCCCTGCCACGGGAGGAACGACAAGCTCCCGGGCCCCACGCACGGCGATGAGCCGCAGTCAGACGTCCGTGCTCTTCTGCTCGTCTTAGCGCGTAATTTACGCGACGTCGCACCTTGATGAAAGAGATAATGGCCTCTGAAACGCTGCCGGCATGCGACACTTTTCTTTTTTTCTGTTCTTTGTGATTCACAGACATCCAATTCACATGTTCACGTGGCCTGTAAAGTCTCTTTCTGCGTTTGTCTGAGTGGTTGCTATTTCGTGCGACTCCCCTTTACCGGCGAACAGCCTCGTTAAGGGAGATTTAGTGTGATGCGGCGACTGAGCAGGTTAAGGCAGAAGTAAAGGAGATGAGTGGAAGCCTAACCTACTTTTTTCTCCCCGTTCCAGCGACGGTTGAGAAAGAAAGAAAAACAGCCAAAGAAGTTTCGTGTCCTGTTTCCACCCGTGACGCTTTCCCAAGTGAGTTTCGCTTTATTTAGCTCTGGCTGCACCTTGTTGTTTTTTTGCTGCTTCTCTCTCGCCTTGTTTTCACTTCATGGACCCGTTTCTACGAATGAGTGATTATAGAGCATCTTCCTCCAGCTAAACGACGAAATCTGACGACACCATCGAAATATTCGGCTGTAGTTTTGGTTCGTTTCTATATCGGAGGGCTCATCAATACACTTTTGTGACATCTACGTTGACTCACTGGTGTGAATGTGTTTTTTGCGTCCACCAGAGTTCCTTTCAGAGCATCACTGGCCTCAGCAAAGCCCTTCGTCGTGCCTCTGCGGTGTCATTGGTCCGCTCCTCTCAGTCCACAACTCACCGTCACAGCACAGCAAGTTCGAGGACCGAGAGGCGGCCGAGCATCACCGACTCTCTCTCCGAAACAGAGGCCGACACCTCAGTTTGTCCCGGCGTTCCGGACGCATGTTGCACATTAGTCTGCGTCAACCTCGGGCGTTGTCCCCCACCCCCACCCACACCCCATTTCGCCGCCTGCCCCACCCTGCGCGGGAGATGACTTTGCGAGCGGAGATGTTCTGCTCCTGCGGGCCGCCGCCGCCGCCCGCCGCTCGGCCCGATTCAGCTCCATTAAAGAGGCCAACGGGCTATTAACCCCTGCGTCAATACCTCACAGGTTCCGCCGCGCTGGCAAACCCATTTCAGCAGCGGTCATAAACACTGGCCTTATTATAGCGTCGGCGGGCCAGACCGCGCTGCCCTCCCCCGGCCGACCCGCGGACAAAGGAGTCCGGAAGTCAGCATTAACCTGGGCGAGACAAGGGCACGGGCACGCGGGAGGCGGCGTTGTGCCAAGGCCCGAACTAATGAGCTGTTGCTCGCCGTTTCTATGTCAGGAGCTTGATTTCTCACAGGGGTGGAGGGTGGAGGTGGGGCGCGAATCGTTCTCTTTCATTTAAGAGTAAAAGTGGTTCCGGGCCAGTGAGGGTTTTTTTTTTTCTCGCATTTTAATGGATGATGAAGTGCAGCGAGTGAATCACACCCGTGCCACATCAGTTCATCCAAATCACATTCTCATGTCCCTCCTAGGAGAGAGTTTTATTCATAAGCTGGAAGCTTAATCAACGTTATGCAAGGAGGCGTTGAAAAGAATGAAATTGATTAACTGACTTTTTACTATTGCATTTGTCTCACAGCGTGAATACGGGGGGATTACAGAGAGGGCTTTGAATTCGGCAGGTTGCAAAGTAATGTCAAAGCAGGAAATATCACAAGGCTTTTGCTTTTTTTTTAATATATATATATAAATATATATACACAGCTATAGGGGTCTGGCCTTGATAAAGAATTTCATAAGCTTGCAATTCATGTAAGTCAAGGAGGCTGGGGGACCTTTCATCAGCCTCTAACCGTCATTATAACTGAGTTCCCTCTGCGAGCGTAAACAAGTCGGCTTTATAGGCAGGAGGGAGGGAGGGAGGGAGGGAGGGAAGGAGGGGGAGAGAGGGAGAGAAGTGCTGGAAGAACACCCCGCTGAGAAGCACTATCACATCAGTCAAATCCTATCTTGGAATTTGACAAAAGCACCCGTCGCTAACTGCAGATGAACAGTCGGAACACTCTGAGGCGTGCGCGTCGCCGGCGCACACAAACAGACTCGCTTGAGATTTATTGTATAATCTTATCCGGGGGTGAGAGCGGCGACGACAACGCCGAATGTATGAAATTAATAACAGCCGCCTTTAATAAATGTCACGGGAAGGAAACTGTGATGTCACCCCTCGCCTCTTCCCTCTGGCAAGCTCGGGGTGTTTACCCAACACCCTCAGGTGCAGTGACTGGAACGTCGCTAGGCAACCGCACCATCCCCGTTGTTGCTCTGCCTCTGGCACTCAAGTGGGAGCTTATGTGGACTTAACTCTGAAAGAGCAGCAGTGTTGAGGAGTGGAAGGGGGGGGATTACCAGGAAAAATATTGGATTGGGCCCAGGCACAAGGGGGCGAGGCCTCACCTGAAGCGCCCACGCCACCGGGCCGAGCCGCTCCGAAAGACCGTCGGGCTCCGCCGGTTCGACGCTCGCGGCTGAAAGCCTGGTTTTCAGCTTCGAAAGCCTCCTCGCCGCGACATATTTATCGTTCATTCACCTTTTCCAGCTCAACGTTGGGGGGAGGCGCTGGCTGGAGCCCGTCTGAGCCTAAAACGGGGTCGAGGCAGCTCCCACACACACATTCACACCTTTTGGACTATTTAGTGACCCCGATTGACCTCATAGTACTTTGGGGGGGGGGGCAGCTTCTGCTCAGGGGACATCCCAGCTTGACGTGTCCAGGTCCCCAAAGAGGAAGCTCAACCTCAAATTGCTCCAAACCGAGGTTGAGCACGGTCCATGGCGCTCGCCGCCATTGTTGTGCTCGCGTGAGTGAACAGACGTACAGGACTTAATACTGTGAAGCGCTACAGGAGCAGCGAGCGTGCTGTAAAAGTTGAGTAAATGTACATAAAGGTCCTTGAAGGAGGTCGTTTGTTGGACGCTCTGCAGTGAAAAACAGGAACACGTCAACGCCAGATGTTCCCAGGTGACACAAGATGAGATGGCGAGTTGTGTCAGCTGCAGAAAGGGCTCCCTAATTGGTCAAAAATGAGCTACTGCCCCCTCGTGGATCCCTAGTGTACTTCCATTCCAGAGAATCAAACTGTGGCTCATCACCACTGATGAGCTCCAAATATTATTGTTCCTCTTTGGTCGCTGCAGATAGGAAAGCTGCTCCCCATCATTACAACATCAGGCGACTGTCCCAGTGGCAGAGCGGCCCCTAATTATTTCCAGCACGTGGTTTTTCCGTGAACGTTAGCAGCTGATGCGGCAGCTGTTGCTCGGGCTCCATGTGTGGGGGCTGATAATGGAGACGGACTCGAACAAGGCGGGCCGACAAAAAGGAGCGGCCAGCGCGGGAAACAGACTGCGCGCGTGATTCCATTTGGGGTTAAGAGCCCAGTGCGGTGCTCAGGGGAGCTGCGCTCAATAGCTGCTGGTTTGGACCCGAGGGGAGGGGGGAGGGGGGGACGCACGCTGTGTACGACATGTAGCTTTACAGATGTTGGGGGATTAAGGAGAATTATCTGTGAACAGGTAGAATGAGGAGGAATTAAAGGGCGTGCAGCGTTCAAAGCGTGGCTTTCGTCAAAACTCCAGGTTTGCATAATGCAATGCTGCCCCCTAGTGGAGCAGGATGACACAAACAGTCCTGACCCATTGAAATCCAAACATCAAACTCCAGCAACTGTAAAATCATTATTTATTCAAACTCTTCAATAGAGAAAAATGCGATTTTTTTCCTTTTTGCTGTATGCGTAAATTCTCAATTCTATACAAAAACCGTGTGTAAAATCTGAGGTGAAACATTTACAAATATACAGAAAGAAACTTCAATTGCTTGCGTCATAAACATTTAAAAACTATAGGGGGTTTGGGGGGGAAGTGGGGAGGGGGCTGTCCAGTAGCACACCAGTATGGAAGCAGGTCAAGAAATGCTCGGAGGACATTAATCAGTCTTTAGATGAGTAAAAATGCACGTTTAGCGGGCAGCTACAAAAATAGAGCTTCGGCTACGCTTGTTGAAGCAGTCCAGGCTAAAAGCTGTCTGATCGTCCTAGAAATGCAAACATGAAATGTCTGTTAAACCAAACAAACTTTAAAAAAAACACACACACACAAGCACACCTTTCTTCACACTGAAATCGACACACTAATTATCCACACCGAGTGTAAAGGAAATGCAGTTTTGCTTAGGATCGAAGCTACAAAAGTCGTCACAGGAAATCAAATAAATAACTAGATGTTGATTCAAGCCTGAATTTAGTCAATAAATATGGAGATGAGAGATGAGAGTGAGCTACGTCTCGATGAGTTACAGCAGGGTTAATTGCTTCCGGGTGGTCGTATGGCTTCTTTAGAGGGTACGAAGGCAACTCAGGAGGTCGTACAGTTTGGAGTTGACACGAATTCTGCTGACAACAAATAAAACCGTTAGATGAGATTAGTGGGTGGTCTAATCAAACGAATGATTTGCATCGCTCTGAAGCCTAATGTGCATACGAATTACGTAGAAAATAAACTGTACTATGTTACAGTGCATCGTTCTTTTCTCCTTGTTTTGACGAGATATTGTTCTTCCTCGTTGAACACAAGGATACGTTTTTTTGCAAAATCTTGGGGAACGGGGAAACTAAAGTGATGTTTTCAAACAACTGCTGTGACAGAAGAGAGGCGTCGTGTGGGGAGGGAGGTAGAGAGGCCATCCTGCGTGGCGTCGAGCGACTTTCGGGCCGCGGGGCGTGTCCGAGCAGCCTTCGACATGTGTCCTCCTCTTTACTCACGCGAGTCTCTGTGGTGGGAGCAGTCGGTCTCTCCACTCGCTTTGTGACGCTCCTCTCGCTCTCCCTTCTTCCCCCTCCTCCTCCTCCTCCGTGACATCAAGCCTATTTGAGGAAGCCCTTGTAGAGGATTTGGGAGCGACTGGTGAATCTCTCGTTCTCTAAACAGAAGAGCAGGTCCCTGAGATTGACACGCGTGATGCGCTGCCGCGTGGGTCTGGATCCTGACGAGCCAGGACCGCCGGGCAGAGATGGACCGGATCCCAGGCCCTGCAGGAGCACAGTGAGAGGTGAGGAACCCGGGAGCTGGTGGAGAGATTCAGGCCCCCCCAATAGTGAAGCTGACTCATTGTATCCACGTATTTCTTATCAGTCAGCCATCATATCTGCCAGGACATGGTTCAGCTTAAACTGCTGCCGGGGGAGATAACGGGCTGGGGAGCAGGCAAAACCTGACCGAGTTGCGGCTGAGGGGAAACCACAAGCTGACCGCCGCGAGATGAGATACGCTTCAGGCCATGTCAGCGGCCAACGGCTCCGGGAGCAGCTGAGGAAATGAGGTTTCTTTGTTGCCTTGAAGGTTTCTCTTTCCTGGATGAGCTCAGGTTCATCCAGATAAGATCTGAGGGAAGATCCTCCAAAAATTGCCTGCTTGTTGCCTACAAACTCCGCTCTCGGTTAGCAGACGAGCGAGTACGAAATATATGGCATTGCCATAAAGCGAACCGCCGGGGCGGGCAGCGCGAAGGACTGACGTCCACCGGCGGCCGTGACTTGAGTGAATCCGTTGAAACTCCAAATTTTTGTTTCTGTTTCTGTATTGTCGTGCAATAAAGTTGCATCAGCTGTTTAAAACAAAAGAAGAAGAAAGTCCCGCGGTGGGATTTGAGCTCAAAATAAAGTTTCTCATAATAAAGCCAGAGAAGGCACGGAAGTCCAGTGTGTGTGTGTGTGTGTGTGTGTGTGTGTGTGTGTGTGTGTGTGTGTGTGTGTGTGTGTGTGTGTGTG
>JASSRZ010000072.1:3420294-3444101 GCA_032164315.1 Malacoctenus gilli | reverse complement strand
TGTGTGTGTGTGTGTGTGTGTGTGTGTGTGTGTGTGTGTGTGTGTGTGTGTGTGTGTGTGTGTGTGTGTGAGCTGTGACCCTGAATGCGAGGCTTCTACCCAATGTTTCCTGCGGAGCTCACTGATAGCAGCTCTGTGTCGGGACGCTGTGGGCCGCCGCTGACAGCTTGTCACCAAATCAACTCTGTGAGGCTGACTCAGCCCCCGGGGAGCCACCTGTTGCCGCTAACAAAATCTTCAGCGGCGAAGAAAGCCGGTTTCGCGCCTGATCTCATTATAACTGACAGCGACATTCATTCTGACACGCACGAACTCACGAGAGGTTTCGCCAGCGGGCGGCCTGAGATATGACACGTCTCCACGACTTGAGTCGAGCGGCTCGGCGTTCTCTGACCCGCTGAACCGCCATTAACTGATGTAAACAGAGCGCTTACATGGAGATGCTCAGGGAACCAGGAGAGCCTTACGTGGACGTGATAAATAGCTACGCAAACAGGAGGCAAAACGCTGCTCTCGATGTGGAAAACTATTGAGGGAAATTGAAACTCGGGTTCATTTATTTTCCGCATCCTTCCACCTGCAAGTTGATGAAACATCACTGATTTCCTGGCTTGAACGTTACCTCAGCCGACGCAAAGGAAGACGGAGAGTCCAGGTTCTTCCTCTTCTTCCTCGGACCGATAGCTGCCAGAGCCGTCAGGTTGGCCTCCCTCTGCCTCATCTGGGCCAACTCCTGCTGTTGCATCTGGACAACGCGCACACATACCGACATGGAAATGAAGCGTGCGGCGCATAATGTACACGGACAGAAACCTGCGTGCTCCCTCCTCCTCCTCCTCCACCTCCTCTCACCGCACCTCCTTTGCTTTCTGCTTCAGACGCAGCTGCTCCGGGTCCTCTTGTCGAGCTCGAGACTGTGGGGCCAAAAGCAAAACACAATTAATTAATGCTGGCAGAGGAGAGAGCAAATCCCACGTTCTGCCAGACTGGAGACTCTGAAATGCGCAGGTACATGAAAGCCAACGATCCAGCCGCTGTAAAGCCTTGAAACGAATCACACAGAAACTGTTCCTACTTCAAAACGCAGAGTTCACGACATTCGCAAGGCTTCTGCATCGTCCCTGATCCAAATACAGAGCAAAACCTTTATTAAACGGACAATCTGAAAGAAAAATACAACTGCTTAAGTAAGCTCCTGTAGTGAAACTTAGTTAATGAGAGAAAAGCGTGAAATATTGCAGTTTCTCGCAGACACGATTCAAGGTTTTACATCATTTCCGACAGGGCGGCTTTACCTTAGCTGCCTTCAGGAGGATCTCTCTCTCCTGCTCCTCTTTGCGCTGCTTCTCCAACTGGTCCAGCTGCTCAAAGAACTTCAGCTGAGCCCGAACGTCGCCGCTGTGCTCGTAGTTGTCGTCCTCCTGCCGAGAAACGGCGGCGTTACGACGCGGCCAAACGTTGCCGAGACAGCGACGGCGGAGACGGTCGTGGGAGCAGAGGCTCGAAATGTTCAGGAGCAAATCTGGGTTTTGCATTCGTCTCCAAGGACGTGCTGAAGCTCCGTTTGAGCCTCGGAGGGGGAGAAAAGAACGCCATCTCGACTCGCATCGTGTTGGAAAACAAACCTTGAAATGGATGTTTTTCTGCTGTGCTACTTGGGAGACTTTTTCCAGTAGGTGCTGGAGCCGTTGCTGCGTGGCGTGGGAGACGTAGTTCACCACCTCCGCCCCCAGGTCAGTGACACCGTGCCTCCGACCTGCAGCGACACGCCAGCCGAGCGTTGAGACGAACGGACCGACGAGCGAGCCAGTGGAGGACTCCGAAGGACGCCGTCACCTCACCGATCTCCAGCATTCTCCTCTGCAGCACGGCGCCGGAAAGAAACGCCTCGTCCTTACAGGAATGTGTCACCGCCCCCACCAAGCCGGAGTTGGTGGCCAAGATGTTGGCGCTTTCCTCCGACAGGTTCACTCCGGCCATGGACGCCACGTCGTTGATGTCTTCGTCGTCTCTGTCGAAAGAAGGCATCTTGCTGTTGTGGCGTTGACGACAATCGATACGAACGATCGTTTCATTCGTTTATATTGATTCAAAGTGGCGTTTTTTTCCCCAAATCTTTGAATTTAGGCTTTTAATCCTTAAACCCTGAAACTTAGATCTCTTCAGGCTGATATTCAGACATACAAAACGAAGCCGAGTTGATCAGAGGAGACATTTCTGCAAAAACTAACATTCGCCAGCTGTCGCACATGCTGCAAAAAGTCTCCGTGCTGTTTGAAATGTATGATTCTTTGCAAAAACTACACACTTGTCCAAAAGTAGAACTAATATTCTGAAAAATATTCATGAGCGCCTTCAGTAAGTGAAGTACTGCACATCTAAGAACCCAAACTGTACTCTGGGATTTCCCTGGTATGAGTTCAAAGCCATGTGACTACGACAAAAATATCATACACCTCAATTTGGCGGCTTGATTAAAAACAACACAGTTAAGTATTCCCAGACACTGTCTAATATTGATACAAAAAGCCCATTTATGTGCTCATACAAGGGATGTGCTGATTTAATGAGCATCCATGGAGATAACGTGCAATGAGTGCCAAACAGGAAACCTTGCTTTTTTTTATTTGCAATCTAACTAGGGTGGCTGATTTTTAATTTTAACGCATTTTTAAAGGCCATGTGAGAGTGGAAGCGTGATACCTACTTGAAAGTGCCACCAGCTTCTTTCAGCTTGTTCCTCTGAGCCAGGGTCAAACCTGCCGCGGACACTTGTTTCGACAAAGAGGGCGCCTCCGGCCTCAGAGGAACTGGGGGGGAGGAACGACGCGTTTACCAATTAAAGTCACGAAAGTCATCCCAGATGTGCGTTTCCGTTTCAAGTCAGACATCCTCACCGGGCTGCAGCTCCTTCAGGTGGACCTGCTGCTGCTGCTGTCCCAGCATGATGCGACCCGGGGCCTGATTCCTGAGCGTCACCATGGGCGTGGGCGGGACTGTGACTTGAGGTCGCAGCAGCGCTCTCTGCTGCTGAGGCTGGATGACCTGAAACGACAAAAAGAGCACCTGAAGTAGAGTCTTAAACTTTCTTCTCGGCGACGCTTAAAATATCTGTTATCTTCTCAGTCACGTTTTCTGTCAGCTTGTGTTCAAAATATCTCATCTATTTGGTTTTAAACTCCATGACATGGGAGTCTTGAAGTGAAGCTCTAGAAACAAGGAGGATCTCACATTAGTTACCAGCGAAGGCGCCTGTCCCGGTTTGGTCAGCCCCGGCTGGAGCTGGGGCCGGGCGATGGGGGCCGCGAGGCGAGGGGCCGGGCTGCCCAGGACCACAGTGGTCGGGGTGGGGGAGGTGGAGGAGGAGGAGGCTGGACCCGAGGCCGGCTGCGGGAGCTGACTCTGCTGGATGAACGCTGCCGAGTCCGGGGTCAGCTGCCTCAAGGCCGGGAGGCTCCTCTGCGAAAACAAGACGGAAAACGTCGACGAACCGATTCGAGAATACTCTGTACTCGCAGAGCCGCGCGCTCCGACGCCGTCCCCCCCCCCCGCTTACCTTGAGGAAAGGCACGAGATACGGTTGGGGTGAGGAGTTGAGCTCTTTGTACAATCTGCTGGTGAATTCTTCGGCCTCCAGCTTGCTCTCCTAATAAAACATTGAGAAGCTGCAAGTGAGAGCTGTCGCGTTTACGGGGACAGATTTACGGATGTTCTCTTGGCAACAGGTTTTTCCGGGAGAATGTTACAAAAAAAAAAAGAAACAGGGTGACATTTTCATTACGTGTCATAAAAGTGCACCTCCTGCTTTGTGAGGCTCACCACTCACCAGCAGGTCCTTGACCAGCTCTCTCACACTGGCTGCGGTCTCTGTGGACTGCTTGCCGCTGGACGCCAGCTTAATCAGCGTGGACAGGAAGTTCTTGCATTTCTTTACATTCTCCATCGTCTCCTGCCAGAAACAGAGACCATCCGGGTCACAGGGCGAATTTGTACCCAGGGTGAATATCAGATTGTCCGGGACTCAGCACAGTCCAGCGCAGATGCCAGGTTTCATTGGATCAAGCGGGATTAGCGCCACTCACTTTGCTCACTGTTACTGAGGTAACGGTGGTCCCAGCTGTTTGGCTCACTGGCCTAGGGGTCATTCCCGGTACTGCGGCCCCAACTGAGCTCTGGGGAATAAATAACATCAAAACATGTGAATGGGGCGATCCAGACGTCTTTACAGCCACGTCTGAGGTCGTTCTGATCGGTCCCTGCTCTCATCGACACTAATCACAGCTGGAAGTACGCAATGATCCAAAGCAACAGGGCAATAAACAAAAAAACATCACCAAAAACGATGCAGTTGTCCTAATTTGCCATAAAAATTGGAATCAAACAAGTGAAGCTGTTTGAGAGGCAAAAAAATCGGAATGATTTAAATGAACGGGGGCATCACAACATCCTGTTTACATGTTTGTTTTCAAGCTGTTTTACCAACTACAAATTGCACATGACACGAGTCCGAGGTTGAGCATCTCCAGGGCACTTTGCAGCGAGTGTTATTGAATGCCTGCTAATAAATTTATAATATCGTATTTCCATCGGCGCACTCTTCTACGGAAAGTGCAGGAGACGCTTTTCCAAATAACAAAGACACAAATGCAACTAAAGTGCATTTAGTCACACTGTGCAGCAAATAATACAAACACAGAAAATGGCAGCTGGGCTTGTTTTTTTCTTTACAGACAGCCGCACTCAGATTGATTCTGGTGCCTGTGAACAGACAAGCCGGAGTCCTATTATGATGAATTATAATAGCACAAGATTAGATTCAAACAGCTAATGAGGCCTTTGGAATCGCTGTTATGGCCTATTTACACAATGTAAATCAGGAACACCTCAATTCTGGGGCCAAAGTGTTTGGCATTAACAAGCTCCAGAGACACTTTGGAGGCAGGTCGAACCATTAAACAACTACAAGCACTTAGAGAGAGCACAAACCATCGCCAAAGTGTGTTTTTCATCGTTGTGAGTCACCAGATTACAGGAACGGCAGCAAGACTTATTGACTTGTTGCTTGTACCGCCCCTAAACCGTCCTGCAAATTTCCTCGGAATGCCGGGAGAATCTTAGCGTTGTTGAGTGACCGACCGACGGATCGAAGGCAGCAAAAAACACGACCTCCATGAAACGCTTCAGTACCAACACACCTGAAGGACAGGAGGTCTGTGGAGAGTGGTGGTCGCAGTGAGGGTTGTTGGGGTCGGGCAGCCTGGTCTGATAATGGTGCTGGGAGCCACTTGTCTGCTGATGATGGTGTTTCCAGGAGCCTAAGATATAGAGTGCATGAGCCACTGCTTCCCAACACAACCCAATTTTCCTCGCAAAATGTTGCCCAGGGCAGACAAGGGCATGGCTTATATGAAACCAAAATGTCTTTTAAAAAAAAACAAAAAAACAAAGACCTGTCCTGGAGCGACGCTTGTTGGTGCCGCAGCCCGCGGTGCAATGCCTCCCTGCGCCTGAGCCTGCATCTGGGCGAGAGCCTGCTGAGGGATCATCAGGAGCTGTCCGCTCTCACTGCGGACCAACACCATCCCTGATGCAAGACACAGAATGTCACACAAAACAATGTACAATGACGTAAATAAAGCTTTGAGAAGAAGCAGCAAAATTGAATTATTTTCAGAAATTATAACTGCAAAAATGATTAAGTTGTCACATGGTAGAACTGAACGGTTACAAATAAGTTACTCATGTTCTGTAAAGACACACAAGACTTTAAACAATTGAGAAGATATTTAGTTTTCAAGTTGGAAGTTTTGTCTCCACTCACCCGGGGGCAGCTGGATGTTATGCACACTGGGCTGTCCCGGGGAGTTCTGGGGGAGCCTCGGGGCCAGCATCTGGGGCGCCATGGGTCGGACCCCGCCAGCAGCGGCGGCGGCGGCGATCGTCGCAGGGGTCCGCGGCGAAGTCACGGCACCGGGGGTCCCCACGGGCTGCGGTGTCGACTGGATTATGGTCGTGGGTGGCTCTGCCTTTATGATGTGCGAGCCTGCGCTGACAGCCACGGAGCTGGGCGGCTGGCCGCTGTTCACAAGCGGAGTATTTGCGCCGACACCGGGCTGGCTCGCCGCGTTGGCAGCCAGAGCGGGGCTCGCCGTATTGTTCCCATTCAAAGTTGCGCCGGAGCCCGCGGTGTGCACGGGCGGCCTGACGAGAGTCACGGTGGGTCCCGTTGCCTGGGTCGCGGGCTGAGTCGAAGCCCCCACGCTTGGCGTCTGAATGACACTGTTGGACGAGGGGGGCACTGGAGCGCCGGTCAGCCCTTTCGACAACACTGGTCCACTGTTGACAGCTGTGACAGATATCGCGGCGCTGCTGCTGCTATTAGCAGGACCACTTGTCTCTGTCGCCCCCCCGTGAGGGGCAGCGCTTCCTGAATTGTGAGAGTTCATAGTTTGGCTCCCATTGAAAGCCTGCGCTGAGTGTGAGCCTACTTTCCCCTGGTGGTTCGGGAGAAAAGTTACTCCGCCGCTAACAAGTGTTTTGCCGGGGTCGTGTCCCGCGGTGGAGTCCGTGCTGGCCGTCGGTGCGTCCATAGCCGAACCATGGGGAGCCGTTATGCAGAGACCCCCTGCACTTCAACTTGTTCAACAAGGAGCACAAACAAAATCTTGAATGTGATGGGGCAACACTATGGCACGTCTACTGCTTTGCTCTGTCAGCTCCGACGCTTGCTTTTCGTGTAAACTCGGAGAGACAAAGAGGAAAACAACATTAGTAGTTACGGCGTACCTGCTTTAGCAATCGTCTTGACCAAGTCCCAGCTGGACATTAGCTCGAGCTACCCCCTTGTCCCGGAACTATAGCCATGTAATAACCGACTGCCTGGTGCCTACCACAGTGGTTATTGTGACACAAGAGCGACAGCTGTGACTCTACAGACCGTGCAGGATGACACTCTACCGCTTTATTCAGCCCTGTGTGTGAAAAGAGCTCATCCAGCGGATCGGAGACAACCGCCATCTTCACACTCCTGCGAGCTTCTGAAAAGTGAGGCGCTTACCAACTGACGTGCGCATGCGCACAGCTGCTCAACGTCTCCAAACTGGGAGCTCTGCGCGCCGTGATTGGCTGCTCGGCATGGTAAAAGGCGGTACCAATGGCTTCAGCTGTCATTCCAGGGGATGCGCGACAAGGAACAACACCGCTCGGCAGCGCAAATGTTTTCACCAAATGCTACATCGTCTCCGATGCCTCCCCGCGCGTACGATCAATAATCCGCGTCACATTCCCACCTCGTGACTTTTGGTGGAATAATATCGCGGTTTGCAACAAGCAAACTAGTCGAATTTTACAATTTATTCGGGCTCGATCCGCCGAGCAAGATGGCTGCAGCGTTATAGCTCAGAGAAGTTGCTGTTGTGAAAAGACGTTGGAGCGCGCCCCGCCCTCCCGAAAAGAGAGAGACGCTACTGTCAGCTGGTCACGGGACAGTGTGGCTCAGCACTGATGTAGATCCAGAAACCGAACGGAGAAGCAAAGTTCTTAAGATCTCTATGTTGAAAATAAATAAATAAACGTACTTTTTTTTCAATCCAGTTAAACGTTGCCAAGCGTGAATATTTGTGGAGTGGTATATTGACGTCCTGCGGAGCAAAAAAATAATAATTTTGAGTGGCAAAGTTACACTTGATTAAGAAAGTAAAAAAGTTTCACAATGATGCATTTGACTCTGATTCTGGGGGAAAACGCAAGGGAAAATTGCACCATATTGTGTCGTTTAAGGGGTTAAATTATAAACTTATCGAACCTCTTTGTGAAGTACTTTTTTTTTATTATTGTATTCGAGGTATTAAACTGATGTGTCTCTGGTGTACGCCGGTTAATAAATTAAACTCCCCCTGTTTTGAGCTCACGTGACTTTGGTCCAGCCAGAAACAGGTGCGCCACAACTCATCTTATAAAGCACACAGGTGTCCGTTAATTGTGCTCGTTGCTTTTCGATTAATGTTTGTTTTTTTGCGGGGGCTTCATGCTCTGTCGTTTGGCTGCTGTTTGTTAATCCTAAGAATCCATCTCTACCTCAAACATGAGTGCCGGGGGAGGAACGCCTTATATTGGCAGCAAAATAAGTTTAATATCGAAGGCGCAGATTCGGTATGAGGGAATATTGTCGTCTGTGGACACAGACAGGTCCACCGTCGCTCTGGCTAAAGGTAAGTCGGTACTGAGCTCATTTTCGGGTGTTTTTTAATTTATTAGTTTTTTTAAAATACAATTTTTATACACAATTGTCCCGGTTTTGTTTCTTTTATATTTCCCACGTCATCAGTGAAATCCTACGGAACAGAGGATCGACACACGGACAGATCAGTGCCACCCAAAGATGAGATTTACGAGTACATAATCTTCAGAGGCAGTGACATTAAAGACATCACTGTGTCGGAACCACCGAAACCACACCATGGACTGCCACGTGATCCAGCTATTGTTCAGGTGTGCAAGTTCGGTGGCTTGGGACCAGGATTCTTTTAAAGAAAGGACTAAAACGCCAAGAAAATTTGTTTTTTTATTCCAGTCATCCCTTGGCAGCTCTTCTTCCGGCTACCATCCACGCTGGAGTCCATACAGAGACATGATGCCCACCTACAACCAGCTGGCTGCCAGCTCTCTACTCAACCAGCAGTACAATGCAGCACTGGGCTTAGGTACCAGCCGGGCTTCTCTGACCACCAGCTCGACGGACGTCGGTCATGCTTTTGGTCTCGGCGACCTCACCTCATCGTTTGCTCCCTTCCCTCCAGTTTCGGGACTCCATGGCCCCGTCAGGAGGGCCCCGATGGTGGAGCAGGCGGTCCAGACGTTGCCCTTGGCCAGCGCCGCGCAGAGGAAGGGGAAAGCTGTGACCCAGCCAGCGGGCAGACAGTTGGCCCGTTCGGCTCAGCGCTCCGGTCGGGCGAGCTACCAGGCTCAGAAGGAGAACGTTCCCTCCAGTAAGCAGACGCGTCGGTGAATTTGAAATCGCTCATTTATTCCTCACATCCCATTAAGTCCGAATGAAGTTGGAGCGGCTCTTTCCGCTGTGTCTTGCGTTCAGGTCAGACAAGAACTCAACCCAGTGCAGCAAAAGTCCAGGACTCGGGAAACCAGAAGCAAAGGCAAAAACAAGGTGTTGCAGCAAAAACACAAGAGTGATTAAACGGACCCTCATCAATAAATACATTGACATCATGGACAAGACTGGTTTTTAACTCGCTTTGTCTCTCTCTGAGGAAACGCACTCGAAAAAAGAGGAATTTTGTTGAAGCACATTTCACAAACGTGTCCATGAAGCTCAAATTTAACAAATGATCATGGACTTGAATGTTTACAAAGCCAGTTTTCTCGTTTTTTGACGATCTTGTGCTCGTTTTCTAGGCAATCGCAGGCCCAGGAACCGGAGTCGAGGCCAACTGCTTGTGAAAAGCTCAAAGCCGACCACTCTGGAGTTTGAGGCCGACTTTGACTTCGAAACGGCAAACGCTCAGTTCAAAGATGATCTCACCAAGGAGGTCGTGGGTACGTCGGTTGACGGTCGGTCGGCCCCTCCGGTATTGATGATGCACAGTATCATTTCTGCCATCCGTGTCCGTCGCAGTCGTCGAGAAAGCGGACTCTGAAGCGCCGGACAGCGAGACTACTCAGGACGAGGAGCCCCTTGGGGAGAAGTACTACGACAAAGCCAAGTGTTTCTATGACAATATCTCATCCGATCTGAAGCCCAGGTACTTGAGGAACCTTTTTAGTACTTGTTTGTGGGGGGGGGGGGGTTGTGTCGTCGCATTATTTTCCCCTCTTGTGCCCTCAGGAGAACCACCTGGGCGGAGGAGAAGAAGCTAAACATTGAAACATTTGGAGTTCCCGGCCGCTTTTTGAGGGGTCGAGGATTCAGGGGCCGGGGGCGCAAGGAGCACAACACCACGGAGCAGCGAGCTCCTCCTAAAATTGGTGGTGAAAGGGTGTGAAAGTTTTTTGTTTTGGGTTTTTTTTTGTTAGTGTTGTAAATATTGCAGATTTCTACTTATTGAAGTACCTCCCCTTTGAATATTTTTTTTCTTTATTCCAAATGTGCAATTGGGAAATGTTGTGCTTTGGATGCTTTATATAGATTGGGAGCGTAGTTTATTTGTGATCCAGCCGCTGTGCACTAAAGCTCGAGACTTTAGCGGTAGCTTGAAAGCACGCAATGTGAAATCGTCTCGTTTGCCGACGCGCTGGCATGCCTCTTTTTGTTTAGCTTAAAGCCACAATATAAAATAAATTATGTCTGTCAAATGTAACTTGAACTTGATTTTTGAATCGTTCAAATTAATGGACAGTAACTTTTGTTTGTTCCCCGTTTTGTCAACATAAAGACTGTAAAGGTTGCTACGAAATACATGTTTCACAGACTGGATTTTCTCGATGGTTCTTCATCCTCAGCGTGAAAGTTGTTGGTAGAAATCAGTTCCCCAGACTGGAGACAGTCATGAGTTGACAGTTGATCCTTTGCTTGCAGAATAAAAGCTGGAAGGACACCCAGTGAAGTGCATACCTCTGCCTTACCACACACAAGCTTTGTAATTCCTCTGGATCCACGTTATGTTCCCAATCACTCCCAAAACTGAATTCATCTTTGTGTCTACGTCTATCCCACCAAATCGTAGTATCGGGGATGAAAACCTAACCTCTCCGGCAGAGGCAATCGTTCCCTGAAAGCACTAAGCCTGTTTTGCGTCTGCTGGCTGGCAGATTAAAGCGAGTTGTTTGAACCTGGGTCCCAGGTCTTCCACGGTCTCTTGTAAAGAAAAGTCGTTGACGGCGACGATGCTCTCGAACTCCGAGAGGTTGGTGCAGGAACCTTCTTCGGCGTAGAGGTGAGCCTCATAGTCCTGGTCTTCTGTATCGTGGAGGACGGCCAGTCTCTGGACAAAGAAAGTGTTAAATTTAAGTATAGTGTATCGGTCTCGCATGCCTACACTCAGAAGAGTGACTAAGACGACATGACCAACCATAGGAATCAAGGTGGAGAGTGTTGCAGTCATCGCACAGCTGGACTTGTGTTCTCGGTGAACGCTTACTGTTCCTGCATCTGCGGACTGAACACACGAGTCGTCCACAGGTTTAAGTTTCTCCACCCCCCCCCCCGCCCCAAAGGACATTATATACGAAACAAATGTAATCCTACCTCCTGGGTGTGGTCGTAGTTGCCGGAGTAGTTGGCTGTCTGGGAATTCCAGGTTGCCTGAGATTTCCAAGAAATGGTGAAACAAAAGTGGTCAAAGGTTTGTCGGTCCACCTGTGACGTCAACAATCCACGATGAGCTCGCTCACTTGATTCCAGTTGTTGCGGTACAAGTAGGAAAGGTCTTCTCTGTTGTAAGCAGACGCGCTTCTGTGAGCGAAACTTTGCCGTGTCCCGAGCTTGAAAAGAACAAGAGACAGTTCAAACTGCGGTCTCCTCACGTGTCCCGAGTTGCAGCATATATGATTGCAAGGAATGTGGGAACAAATGTACCTTTCATAGTACGAGATATTAAAAAAAAAATGCAACGCTCAGCTATACTTCAGCAGTTTCCCCCTGCAGCTCTGGGTCTCGTCCATACACGCACCTTTATGGAAGTGCAGGTCTTTAATGTCCCATCAGGCACAGTTTGCTGCATAGACGAGTTGTGGGCAGTTTTCTCAGCAGACACAGCCAGGGGGATATCATCTGGTATCTGCAAAAGAAGAGAGGAAAGCGTATTAATTTTTGCATGGCAGCCGGGAAGCCCTGCCTCCATGTTTGCGGCAGAGACCTTGCAGTCCGTTCCCGGTATCTCGGTGTTGGACGGAACGAGGACTTCCTCAGAACCGTCGCTGGAGTCCAGTTCGGTGAACTCCACTTTGCAGGAGACGGCAACCGCCGACAGCAGCAGGCCTGTCGAACGATGAAGTTCAACGTAACAGTGAGTCATCAGGGTTCTAGCGACGAGCGTGAAACCGTGTCGGCTCATTCTGAAAAGAGGCTGTTTTCTTACACAGGAACAGAAACAGCGACGCCAGCACGACGCTTATCGCGCCAAAGCTGGCCCCTCCTCCGCTGACTTGCCGGCTTCGGCAGTCCTGTGCCACGGAGCAGTCGCAGACGGTCACGCTGAGGTTGTAGACGCCGTGGGCCCCCTGCATGTCAGAGACCTTCAGGGTCACCGTGTGGTGGCCGGCGTACACGTTGGGCTCTTTCACCAGACCGGCGGAGTGACCTGAGAGAAGCGTTCGCCAGATCAAAGGTCTTGCCGCTGCCGCGATGCTTGTACGCTCGCGACGTGCTTACAGCTGGATCCGCGTTGGTTTCCATACCGTATGAGGGACTCAGTCTCCATCTCCCTTTGACGTTGCCCAACAGCGCAAACGTGAACGGCCCTCCGAAGGGATTTCCGTCCGGGTCAAAGGCCTCGAGGTCGGTGGTGGTGGGGCTGTCGGACAGGCAGGTCTCCACAGAGCTCACGGCGAGCTGCGGCACATTGTCGTTCTGGTCCATCACGTGGATCAGCAGCGTGGCCGTGCCTGTCATGGGGGGATCACCTGTTTGTGGAAAGAGCGAGAAAAACAGGGTCACCAGCTGCTTCACCAGCTGCATTCTCCCCTGAATATCACCAAGAGCATTTACCCTTATCCACTGCGTGCACCAGCACCGTGTAGACTCCGTCCACGACGTGAGGAGACTCCCTGTCGGGTATCTTCACTGTGGATATGTCGCCCGTGAGGGGATCCACTGTCACCCAGCCCGCAGGATCATGTCCCACCTCATAGCTGCGCAAGATGAAACGCACTTTCACAAGTGAGAACCAAGATGAGAGTCGTTGTGAGTCGTTGGATTCAACAGCAAACTCACACAAAGTCTCTCGAATGACTGGTGTCAGGATCCACCGCCCGCACTTTCTCCACCCAGGTTCCCACCGCCACGTTCTCCTCCAGCTGAGCCTCTTTGACCGTCACGGTGAAGGCCGGCGGGTCGTTCACGTCCTCCACTTCCACGACGACCTCCACGGACCGGCCCTGGCCTGCGGCCGCGCCGGCGTCTGTGCTGGTGTCGACTTTCCACAAACCGGAAGACGTCTTTTCTTCCACTTTGCAAGAAAAATACGGGGCTTCGTTCTCCACAGAGATGGACAAAGTCCTCTGAGCCCCTGTCTGATGCCTCAAAGGCTGAAGGTAAAAATGTCATGTAAGATGGTTACATATTTGTGAGCAAAGAAAATGCCATCTTCTTTTTTGCTTTTGAATGGAGGTTTTAACGTAATGAAGTCAGAGACGGGTCTACAATGCAAGTTGTAATTATGTGTGACTGCAAAGTTGGGTGTCGCAGGAATGCGAAGCATGCCGCCGAGCAGTCGTTACCTTAACTACTGTCAGAATGCCGTCATTGTTTTGCGGGTCTGTCTCTATCTTGAAGTGGTGCGCGTCATCTCCGCGCACCGTGTATCTGGCTCTCCAGGCAGCGGTGTTCGGAGAGTCCCCGTCTGTCACGTGCAGCCGCAGGGGAGAAGAACCAGTTTCGCCCTCCTTCACTTTGCCCGTGCCCTGTTGAGTGAGCATCGGGAGGCACCCGACAATCAGCCAGAACCTCGCGACCACCGGCCTCGCATCATGAAAGTCTCCCGTTTGCAACGAGACCTCAACCCTGCCGCGTCCCTATCGAGGTTAGTCGTTAATCCCACCTCGGCTTTTGAGGAAAGTCTACGTCTCAAATTGCTTGTGTCCCTCCGACCATCCCTGTTCTCTGCTTTGGAGGGACATTATGTCGCTGAAAGAGGCCACAGCCATGAGGGAATGCTACACTACATCCATGAAAGGGTGCTCACGGTCTGTAACAATAGTAAGGTAGGTTACGGGTCAAAAGAACCTCCACATCAATGGGAGGAACTAGCGTTTCCCAGCGGAGCATCGCTGGAAGCGTCAGACTGCTTGTAGCAAAGCAAGCGTCCATAAAAATTCACCTTTATCATTACTGATCTACCGAAACAGTGTGTGAAGTCCTCATCCCTTTGCACCATATTCATTGGAACAGGTTGAACGCATTATGTCATCAGCATCGCAGTCCAAGTGTGATTACGTTTTTTTTCTGTGTGTGTGTAAAAGAGTCTTGTGTGAACATGCTGTGGGCCACGTGACGTCCTCAGGCTGCAGACAGCGTCGACGACTCACTGTGTGACCGCTGATCACAGGAAGGTGGTTGTTGCCGTCCAGGACCTGAATGAGGACGGTGGTCGAACTGGACAGGCTGACGACGGGGCCGTGGTCCTTGGCCTCCACCACGACGGTGATCTCTTGAGCCGTCTTGAACACAAGTGATACGAGTCGTTGCTGTGATAAAGGGGCCATGCACTGATCCTCATAACCATTTAAAAGAATTGATTTCATGCTGTAATTTCATTGAAGAATTCACTTGTTCCTGGTTTGTTTTAGCGAACGCTCCTAATTACGTCACATGTGGTTTGACGGTGCCTGCAGGCAGCTTAACTTGCATGAATCCCACGAATGAATTCTGTGGTTGGCCGAAGATCAAACAAAAACAGGAGAAGTCTGACTGTTTGCAGCGAGCGGTCTACAAGAAAACCTCTCAGTCTCTTGCCTCGTAACTCAAACATCCTTTGAAGGAGATATCTCCCGCCTGGCCGATGAAGATCTCGGCGTCCGGGAGATCCGGAGACACGGTTTTGATTTCGTAGTGGAACGTCGAGTTTGGCGAACCCGTCTGGTCTCTGTCGAACGCGTCCAACATCAAGATGCTGGAGCCTGGCGGGTCAAGAGACGGCGCAAAGAGCTCAGTCCAATCATGGCCACTGTTTTGTGATCCAATCGAGAAGGAGCTGACGTTACCTTGCGTGAGTTCCTCCTCAGCCTCAACTTCGTACGGATTTCGTTGAAAGACCGGCGGGTTGTCATTGATGTCCATGATGCCAATCTCTACGCCTAGTCTCGTGTCCGTTGATGAATCTATCTTTCTGGCCTCAAATGTGAGCTGCGGGTGGACAACATCAACGCAGTTAGTCACAATTTGAACGAAACGAAAAAGACAAAAAGACGAAAATACAGAATACTGTGACAGAGCTGAAGTAATCCCAAAAAGCCCGTTTTCCCACACCTTCCGTTTGTGTCACCATGCCTCCTCATTTCATTACTGTCCCAACATCATGCCGTCAGTACAAGCACACACACAGTTTCGTGGTAAGTGTGTGTTGGATTGTTTTTCTCCGTCAAACCTGAAAGAGCTTCCACTGCTCAAAGTCGACGGGCTTGTGGGCGGAGATCATGCCGCTTTCCTTGTGAATGGAGAGGACACCCTTGGGCTCCTTGTCCACTCCTTCACCAGCCAGGTTGAAGAATATCGTGTAATTTCGATCGACATGGATCTGCAACGCATCAGTCACAACGCGGCCTGCTTCAGACGCTTAAAGGTTTCATGGGACCTGCGGCCCAGGACGGATTATACACAATAGCAGGACTAGTTTTAACTGGATTGTCCTAAAATCTCCAATCATGAGCAGTCATTTTTTGCAAGATTCTCAGAAAGGCTCAGCTTGAATTTTTTTGATTCATTAAAAAACAATTTGTGGCGGGAAAAAAAGGTCACAGTCAAAGTTTTCGACTCCTCTCACCGCGCCCAGCTCAAGAGGATAGGGCCCCGGATGCTCCTCCTCTATCTTGAAGGAGTCAATAATCCAAGTCCGTTTGTGGCGGCTCAGCAGCTCGGAGCATGCCACACGAGACAGAAAATAAACCTAAAAAAAAAAAAAAAGCAAACGATCCGGTCAAACTTGAGCTTTCGCGGCCTTCACAGCGAATTCCAGCCAGTCCAAAGCAAGAATGCGGAGTTTAAGGTCATTCGCATGGTTCTTGTGTCAGCTGCCCCTGTTTGCGATCATCTCTACAAAGCAGACAAACCGGTTTCTACAGGTCCTACGTTATTCCACAGAAGTAGGAGGGTCAAGAGGGCTGACAGCTTGAACGATTTTCACTGGAATCTCCAAAGAAAGCAAACAAACACTTCAGATCAAGTCAACAGCGTTTTAAGATCGAGTTTGTTTCTAATACTTAAGACCACAAGAATATTTTCTAAATTCACTTCCATCCTCTATAATCGGGTCTTCATGTCTGCTTTTGTTTTGCACCAAAACTTCGTGTAATGCGATAGAAACAGCTTAAATCGACTCACAAACTCCAGCCAAATCGTTGGTTTCTTTAAAAATAACCCTCAACAGGAAGAGTGGAGAGGAAGCAAAGACATACCTGGAGGACCAAGCGCAGCATGATGCTTGTACATGTGAGACTCGCTCGTGGCGTGTGAGAAGAGATAGCGCTCAGACAAGACCCTGCCCCCAGCTTTCCACACCCACCTCCGTAATCACAGGCTACAGAGTGCAGCCGCCCCCCCCCCCTCCAACATTTTTTTTTTATGTGTCTTCATAAATGCTCTACAGTATGTGTGGGAATCTTTTCAAAACTCCTCATACCATTTCACGCTTTTCTTGTTGGGGGGAAAAAAAAACATTTTTGACAAAGGGAAGAAACGTTTCGGCTACAGGCCCCAAAAAGAAGTTGCGACAAAGTTGTGTTGACGTCTTAAGGTCTTTTAATGTCTCGGCTATGCTGAGGGTCTTTTAGGAGTCAAGTGCTGCCCTTTGAGCTGCTGTCTGTTGGGGGGGTGGGGTGTGGGGGGGCTGACACATTTAGGAAGAACTATCTGGTCCATTTTAGCAGTTTTTTTAAAGAAATGTACCAGAGGGTTGCGCGTTCGAATCCCGGGACTGCCAAGAGGCTGAGGTAGGGAAAGTGAAGGCCACAGCTTGTCCCCGTGCTGGTTTCCAGTCTGCAAGTTGTGCTGTGTCCACAGGTTTGACTCCTAATCGCCACCATCAGGATGCTACCAGGTGTGTGTGTGTGTGTGTGTGTGTGTGTGTGTGTGTGTGTGTGTGTGTGTGTGTGTGTGAATAGTTATTCGCAAGTGTGTGTAGGCGCCGACCAGCCTGGACACGCCGTTGGAAGACGGGGTCCTTCCGAAGAAAACGCTTTCTTTGACTGAATCACGCCGCGAAAATTTTAGCGCTCCGTCTGAATGTTGTTTGTTCGTGTCGTTTGACACGAGCTGCTTCCTCGTCGGCGCTGCGATGACAAGCGTAAACGTCCTGTGATGAATGCTCGGCATCTTTTTACTGCTCGCTGCCTTGACACATCGCTGCCACTCTTAGTGACAACAGGACTCCGATCTTGCGCTCACCTGATAACAGAGTGTGATACTGATTTGTGCGACTTTACTTGAAACATCGGGCCGACCGCCCAACTGAACTGAGCTGCTGAGGATTCTTGGTGCTTCTGCTTCAGGCCTTCACAGGCCTGTGTACTGGACACTTGGCCTTGTGGTCATGCTGCTTGGGCACCTGGGGGGGGGGGCGCGGGCACAGTTGCCACAGGCGTGCACCCACTCTTTTCTTTGTTTCGGCTCCAGCCTCCAACTCCTTCTGTGTCATTTAACGCTTTCTGCTGCTATTGATTTGCTTGTTTTGGCGCAGTCGAATATTTTTTTCGCGATGGCATCCTCATACTTGTCTTTGTATCGTGAGCTGCTGAATCTCATGTGAGCCTTTTTGTGGTGAGGCTTGAACCAACATACCGACGAAAGGTGAAGCCTTGCTGAGCTCGTTCGTCATGTTTTCTGACATGTCAACTTGATTACTTTGGTTGTTTCTGTGATTGCGGTCGTGTCTCTGATTCTTCTACAGGATATGAGTACATGAGGTGACCACTTCAGAGGTCTGGACTGGGTTTAGGACACCATCCACATTGGGTGGGGGTGTCATTTTTTTCATGATGACCACTAAAGAACCAATAGGGTCTAAAAACAAAAGGGTGGCTCATTAAGGACACAAACTACTTCCGAGAAGTCATATGTTTTATCCCATGAAAACAGTTGAATTAAGTCATATTTTTTTAAAGATTAGAGAATGTCGTGAGGGAACTGATACAAAGAGATATTCCAGAAACACAGTAAAATCCTCTTGAATATGACCTGACTCACAAATTTGTCCCTATCGACAAGAAAACACTCGCGACTATTGAAAAAACAGGAAAATGAATCCAATTGATTACACTATTTTATTTTCTTACAACTAAAAACAGAAGCAATCATATGGCTGTCCAAAAGTCGGGGGGAAAGGGGGGGGGGGGCATCGATAACTCCACGCTCCAACATCTGTACCCTCAGAGAACTACTCATCCAGTCATTGACTCTCTACAATGCAAACAAAACTCCAAAAAGTTCTAAATGTAGCATATAAACACTGAATTTGACAAGAAAACTTGTAAGTTGGGAAATTATCAGTGCATGAAGTTTACTTACTTTTGCGTCTCAGGAAATCCAGAAATAAGTCTTTTTACGTTCCTCTTTAAAAATATTTTTACTCGAGATACTAGAAGAAGAAACTTAGTCGGACTGAAGCTTCTGCAGTGTTTGCAAAGAGAAAGCTACGAGGAACAGAGCCATCATCTCGGACGCATGATTTTGTTGTCCTGATATTAAGAGGAATTGAGACTCGAAAGGTTAAAAGAAGAGCATAAAGCATGAAAAACAGAATTCAGAATCGAAAGATCAAAAGAAGCATGACAAAAAATGGTGGAAGTGAAACATGAGAAGATGTACATCGCAAATTCAAACTGCCTTTCCCTCACTGAGAGCGCTGTGTTAGTATGGCGGCCTTGCTGTATCTTAATCAATAGCAAAGTTAGGGAATAAAAACATTTTTGTAGTAGAATTCACAACTTTTTTTTCCATTTTTTTGTTGGGTGTTGAAGCATTTTCCCTTAGACCAGATAAACAGCATCAGCTGACCGCACACTGATTCGACAACAGTCCCGAGTACATGTGTTGAATGTAATGAAATGAGGAGCTGTTCCCGGTGGAAGGGGTCCTTCTCTTTCTCCATATTCTTCCACGACTTCCTCCTCCTCCTCTTGTTCCTCCTCTTTCTCCTCTGATTTCCCTTTCCTCCACTTCAGACCTTCTGTCCGGTGCCCCCATGTGGACACAATGGGGTTCCGTCCTTGTTCATACAAAAAAAAATTGGATCTGGGTGTTTTTGGGGGGCCAAAACGTGTCCTAAAAAAACTTGTCCTGGAACCTTGTTTCCCCACGACTTCACTCGGAGGAGGGCGGCGGGATCTGGGCGCTTCTGGGCGTTGAGGGGAGGGGAGGGAGGACTGCTGCGAGGTGAGCCCCAGTCTCTTCAGCGCGACGCGCCGCGCAGCCCGCTGTGCTGTCATCCGATGAGGGATAGCCTCCTCCTGAGCCTCCTCTCTCCGCCGGCGGCTGTGGACACGAGAACTCCCGTGCCTCTGGCGCTCCTCGGCACTCTGCAGGCAAAGAAAAGACACCAGCGGGGCCGGTTAAGGTCTAATTTTTGCAGACTATTTTACATTTAGTTCACTTGGTCTCAGTTTAATCTGTGGACAAAACAACTCGTCGAAATGTTAACTGCATGATTCAAATGTTTCAGCGACAGGTTGAATAAGTACGGTCAGATTTGTAGAAGTAGTGGAAAGATCTTGTTTTTACTGGTTTACTGCAATTCAAAAACCACGATCATCTTTGTGAATATTTTTCACATTCTTGACTGCTCTGCAGTCAATTGTTAAAGGCTTTAAAAATAACATATGAAACTGTTAAGAGTTGGAAAGTTTATGTCAAAAAAAGGCAACAAAAAAAACCAACATTTGAGAGCGAAATTGCTTAAAACTACAGAAGATCTGTCTCCATTAAATGTATTATTCATTTTGCTTGATAATAAATCCAGAAACTCAATTTTTTTACATCCTTCATTGAAGTGTGATTCAAAAATTTCTCTATGACAGAAGAGAAAAAAGCTTTGTGAGACCGAACTTCTGCAGTGGACAGAAAACATCAGATAAGTAGCTCGAGGTGCTTTTGTTGATCTGTGATCAAGCGAGCCTTCGGTACCTGACAGGGGGGAGGTCAGCGTGGGCTCGTCCCCCACCGAGCTGAAGAAAACATCCAGACTCTCTTGGTCAGAGATTTCGATGAGCTCCATCTGGTCCAGCAGGTCCACGTTCACCTCCATGGACGACACGCTGCCGATTGGGGCTGGAAGGGAAGACACCACGGCGTCACAACGCGAACGCGCGCGCACGCGGGAAAAAAACCCTCCCGCCCTCGACTCACGTCTCTTGTAGTCCCTGATGCAGAGATGCGCCGAGGACAGGTAGACGTCCACGTCGTGCTGGAAGACCTCCTCGAAGAACCGCTGTCTCTCTCTGAGCTTCAGCTGCTGCGCCGCGTCCACCTCTGGCAGCCTCTGGCCCCGCGCGCTCTCTGCTGCCAATCACAACACAGAAACGGACCGAGGTTCACGTCTGACGTCCGAGCTTTGGCTTCAGAAAGCCGGGACGTCCCACAAACGCAACGGTGTTTTGGAATAAGTGTGCGAGTCAGCGCAAGTGCCTTGACCAGCTTATGGGAGGTCAAGAAGGTAGTGGCCAGAAGGGGGAAACCTTGAGCTGCAAGTGAAGCAGGCAGGGGTGTTTTTTCTTCTTCTCTTTGCTGGTTATTGAATGAAACATGATTGGATAAAGCAAAGAGACGATCCGCTGAGTCTTGGCTCTTCTGGAGGACCTTTGCTTTCCACAATCCGTCCAAACATCCGCACTCGACAACGGCTGCCGACTGAATTAATGCTCTACCTTTGTCCTCGTTTATGTTTCCTGATGCAGTCGCGTTGGGCCCGTCTCATCAGCATCGCCGCAATAAAGCCGAGCGCACGACCAGACGGAGGGGAGGGGGGGGGGGACGCGGGAATGCGGCAGTCGTAAACGCTGTGAATACCGGAACCCCGCGGCGGTGCAAGACACGGCACGAGAGAGGATCACGGCGTGGGAGCCCCGCAGGACTTCTCACGTCGTACGGAGTTAGGAAAGAAGACAGTCAGCGCTGCTCCCGTCGATGGGTGCGTTAATCTCTAGATGAGAGGGAAAACTGCGTCGGGGGGGGGGGCTGAAAACTTTTTAAAAAACCTTCATTTCTTGTTGAATTCTTCTCTACATCCCCAGCAATGAACCTAATTCTGGGACCAGGGATATCTTGCGTTCCTGCATCCTCCCGTTGCATCAACAGATGAAGGTTGCCGCTCTGATGTAAGCTGTGCTCTTTCCAGGCCACCAGGTCAGCGGCTGAGCTCTCGGGAGCTCCGACAACCCGCAGACAGGGATCGGGCTAATTGGATGAGGCCTTTCGGCTCTAAACTGGGAACGATGGGATGGTCTGTGCCGAGAGCAGCGGTCGCGGTCCCTCGGTGGCCGTTGCGTAATCCGCCGTGGCTTTAAGCCTCAAAACCGCAGCGACGGCGCGAAAAAGCCGCGACAGGTTCACTTCGGCGGAACGCTGCATCAGCGCGGCGGCCGTGCCAAGGCGCATGTCAGAGGTGGAAGCGCGACGCCAGCCCGTCACTGCGGCTCCCCCCCCCCAGCCTGACAGGATGCCTCCGGGGTTCGCAGACCGTGTTGGCACGCGGCTTTGAAGGGAGGAGGCAGAGGACACCAGGCAAGCCTTGGGATCCTGCTCACAGCGACCATGGATGTGCAGTAGAAGGGCGAGAGACACGAATGAATTTCCCCCACACATGAAACAAAGGCCGCCACCAAAAGGACCTCTGACCTGTGAGGGTCCGCGTGGACCCCCCCCCCCCCGAGCAGAGCTGCTCTTTCACTCAGCACGAGGTGAAGGACGAAGCAGGAAGACACTGACGCTGAAGTGCAAACAACACCAAAGAAAAGCGCTCCGACTGCGAACATATACGTCATGTTTGGGGCACGTTTCTCGCATTGACCTTCACAGAAACTCTTGCTTTGCTTCACGCCTGGAGGAATTCATGTCGTCACTCGGCTTGGCCCGGTGCCAACCGGCATCGAACCAAACCCGACGCGAACCAAAGTTTCCACCGACCTTCCGACATCACTTGGCGTCGCGTGCTGCAAACACCAGGGTTGGTATCAGTTGTGTGCCCTGTGCTCCAGCCATTTATTCAGAAAAGGACAGAATTAGCGAACTGATGACGAGATTATTGAACTCAAGCAACATCCTTCGGTTTCATCTTCTATCCGGTATCATTGTTGGACACAATGTTGCTGATTTATTAGTCTCTACTTCATGTGTTCAACTCATTTGTTTAGGAGAACTAATGTTTGTCCATTTGTGGAACCATTTGCATGCGTTGATGTGGTGTTGGGCAACGCAGGTACACAATATGCAGCCAGTATCAGCGCGGTTAGTTGGAGAGAACACATCATGTCGACATTCTTTCCGCAGACTTCCTGCGTCCCACTCTGGGGCCCCGCAGGACTCGCGGCTCATCGTTCTTGTCCCAGGAAGCAGGACTTCAATGCGCTCGGCACTCTGCCGCTGTCACCTACTTCAAGGAGACAGAAAGCAGCCGTGCGATTCCCCGCAGGAGGCGACGTTAAGCGATCATCAACACGCTTTGTAAGAGTCTGATGGCGCCATCGTCGCAGCTGAAAAGTGCCGTTTTTCTGCCGCTCGTACCCCGAGGAGGCTGGCATCTCTGCTTTGCATCCGTCTTTTTTTTCCTCCCCTATTTTGTCTTCGCAGCATTTCTGTCTCACTGTGGACGTCTGAGTCCGAGGGGCTTTGCGGCGCTCTCTCCTCTCGTCGCTCGGTTACGCAATCGCAACGCCGCCGTCCGCGCGGCCTCCAGGAAGCAAAGCGCGCGGCGCTGACAAGGCAAGGCCGTCGGTCACGGTCGGGACCTGCCCGTCCGATCCGCGTGACCATCAGAAGACACCGTGGGGGACAAAGAACTGTCCGCATGCTCATTATTTTTGTTGTCCCATGAGCAGCTCAACCAATGGCTCACTGTTCACAAGAAAATCAACTCTTTCCCACGCACAAACTGCTTATCCTTGAGTTTTTTTTCGCCCCTCAGGTAGACTCCGATTGATCACAGCATCGATTGTTTCTACTTGCAGGCCGAGGCCCGTGGGGAGCTAAAGGTTAGGTACAGATGTATATCCCCGCATTGATTTTCCCTCCCTATCCAGTTCTTTTTTTTCCATTGAATCGCCCGGATCGATACGGCTTCCCCCTCGCCGCAGACGACCCCCGCGACCTCTGATTAGCACAAGGACTCGCATGGGAAAAGTCTGCCGTCTGAAGAGAAGCCCGGCCGCGGCGTCCACGCCGAGCGGACCGCGTCTCCGGTCGGCTACGGCCGCTCCACGACACAGAGTCTTTGGTTTCACGCCACAAAACCTCTGAGGGGACCTGGAGGAGGAGGGAGAAGGGAGGAGGAGGGAGGAGGAGGAGGAGGAGGGAGGAGGAGGGAACGATGTGAGAGGATGGAGGACAAAAACAACCTGCAGGCTCGCAATTTCTTCCTTTTGTCCAGTTTCCTGAATGTCTTTCATTCTCCCGTTTTAAAACCATTTCCCTCTCTTCCTTCGCTCCACATTTTCCCTCATTCCCCTTTCCTTTTTTTTTCTTTACCCCCCCCCCCCTCCCCCCCTTTCTATCTCCTCTGCCTCCCTTGCCCTCCTTCCTGTGAGCACCCTCGGGAGCCGAGGAAGAAAAAAGGTCATAGATCAGCTGGACAGGCAGAATGACTGGAACAGACAGTAAGGATAGAGACACACAGAGCGGGCCGGACATGTCTGCGTGCCACTCGGGGGGGGGGGGGGGGGGGGGGGGGGGGGGGGGGGGGGGGGGGGGGGGGGGGGGGGGGGGGGGGGGGGGG
>JASSRZ010000072.1:3397886-3413511 GCA_032164315.1 Malacoctenus gilli | reverse complement strand
GTGTGTGTGTGTGTGTGTGTGTGTGTGTGTGTGTGTGTGTGTGTGTGTGTGTGTGTGTGTGTGTGTGTGTGTGGCAATGCATTCCTGCCCCCATGCACAGGAAAAAGTGACCTATTCATTTGGTATTAGCGAGCATTACTCAGGGTGATGAATCAACATTCCGGCGTGATTTTTTTTGGCTCACGCAGCACACGGACCCGTCACTTCGGGGAACATTCACACGGCAGCAGCAGCAGCAGCTATTTACTACAACGCCGGAGCTGAGCTGTCACTCCGGCTTTGACAATACATCCCGATAAACACACACACACACACACGGACACACAGTTTGACTGAGTGTTGGTGCTGCAAACAGAAACTGAAAGCCAAAGATATAGGGGGGAAAAGAACTTGCGGAAAAGTGCTCAACTGTGTATTTTGGTCAAACTCTGAGGGAAAAACCATCAACAAATACCCGGAAAAGTTGACAGTTGCAATGGAGAAACTGGGTGTGATTCGCACTCAAATGCATTGCCCTCAGAAAAGCCTGTGATAACTGGCAATGCAAAGATGATAGAGTTCCAAACAGGCAAAGATGAGGGGATTCATTGATTACTTCAAGAAAACAGAGTGTGAGAACAGCACACACACACACACACACGCACGCACACACGCACGCACGCACACACACACTTCCCAGCATGTGTCCCCAGCGCATCCAAATATGGAGAGGGCTCTTGTCCTTGCTTACATCCTCCTCAGGATAGACAATGTGTCACATGTGTGCTCAGTGAATCAGAATAAGAAGAGTGAGGCGCACTTACGGGTCAGGCGCTTGCTGTGGAGGTTCCCTGATGACGAGGTCATCCTGCCGGGAAGTCGATGCCGGCCGAGGCGGTCGGTCGGGGGGGGGGGGACGAGTGGCCGATCAGCCCTGCGAGAGTGGAGCAGAGAGGCAGCCGGGCATCTCACTCGCCGCGGATCCTCACCCCCTCGGTGTGCTGCTCGCCTTCCCCACTTCCCTCCTCCCCCACGCCAACTCCGAGACACTTGTGAGAGAACCGGATTGCAGCTCGGCGGAGAGGACCAGCTGACCAGTGACAGGAGGAGGGAGGAGCTGGGAGAGCGAGAGAGCGAGGGGGGGGAGAGAGAGAGAGAGGGAGAGAGGGAGAGGGGGAGACGAAGGGATTGAGACGAGGGAAAGGAAAGATTTTATGTAACACAGTGGAAAATCCCAAGGAGAGACAGACACATGTCTTTGTTATTTTCGTCTCCTCACCCCCCCCCCTCCCCTCCTCCCTTCCTCCTTCGGTCTCTTCTGCATCCCTTCTTTTATTTGTGTGGTTGATTTAAGCCCCCACTCTCCTTATTGTAAGTACACAGTAATGTGGATAAACAAAAGTCCAACATTTTTCATACAATAGAGCATTTTTCTTCCATTTATTGCATTTATTAGTACTATTATCATTTATTATTATTACTGTTGTTTTCCAGTTCAAATTTTAACCACATTTGACACACATGAATACATTAGATACATAAAGATATGAATTCCTTGTTGTCATTGAAAATATATAAGCTATTAAAATATTACATTTATTTAATGTCACCCATTCAAGTACCATTTTTCTTATTTATCACTTAATGTGTTGCTCTTGTTCTGTGTGTTTTTGTTTACTTTGTATTTAAGTTTTAATGACTTTACAACTGCAGGATTTTCAGTCTGTAACTTCCTCCTTTGTTTAGTTTTTTTAAACTCTTGTTTAAAAAACAAAGAGCCTCAAAGAGTTGAATTATGTCGTAACGTGTGTGAGGTAAATGGTGCAACAGGTCGTCTTTGAGACTTTTGACTGGACAAGATTGAAAAGTGAGTTAACAGTTTGAAGAAACACAAGAGGAGGGCAGGATGGATGGCCGACCTGCTTCTTACTCCTTGAAATATCTGATTGGAGGTCAGTTGGGGAGATGAACGCTCGCAGAGTCTCATCGTTCACGTGTCCTCAACACCATCTAGTGGACGGCAGCTGTCGGCTCAGGTTCCTCTTGCTGATTACACAATATTTGCATGCAGGGGCTTCACAGAGCGGCATTGCATCACCGCCTCTTCGCACGCGCACGGCGTCAGCATGTGGGAGAGGCCCCCCGAGGCGTTTCAGACGCCCGTCAGGTGTGTGTCACGGCGAGGACAGGCAAAGGGGGGGGGGGGGGGCCGCGCCCCCGCGCAACCGGTCGATCGCACACGAGCACTCCGTGCGAAGTTCGACGCAAACCTCGGGCGACGCGCACGCCTTCGCCAGGAAGGAGGTGCAATTTACGCGGCTGTTTGTGTCGCCACACCGACATCGGAAACTTTCGGTCTGGGGCGTCCGTGCCAAGCGAAACTGCAGAGTCGAGCTGCAATGTGGCAGTTGGGAAGTGGTGGGAGTGACTGGTGATTTCTACCAGCGCAAACGCAGTCTTGGGTAAATGTCAGCGGCGGCGGCGGCGGCGGCGGTTGGGCCTCGGATGCGCTCACCGTGGCTGCGAGCGCCACATCTCGAAATACCGTGAACTTTCACGGGGCGGCGTGTTTGTGCGTGCATCGGAGGACGGCAGGCGAAAAAAAAAAGAAAACACAGAGAGAGACACAAAAAGAGAGAGTGGGCAGAGGAAGCCTGATATGACTCAAAGTGAGAAATCCTCTCCACCGCAAACTAAGTGATGCGTAGGCTTTCCCATGACTGGGGGGGGTTTCAACTGCTGAGGCCCTGCAAGAATCGATCGCCGCGATCGAGCGCCGCGCCGCGTCCTCCGCTCCGCCTTTGCTCCAGTTTGCCGCGGCCTTGTTTTCGTTCTCTCGCGCGGTTACCGAACGTCGACCTTTGAGGAGCGCGGCCCGAAAAGCCCCGACCTCGAGCCCCGCCATCTTGCTTGGAACGAGGACGGGAGCGCTGGTCGTTCACGGCTGCCCACCGAGGTGAGAGCGGCAGTGGGTGGGCAACAGCAGGAGGGACATCGCAGCGAACAAAAGGCTGCCTACTATCACACTGCAGATGTGATCGTAAGATCCTCAACACCGGTTGTCTTTGTTTTGTGTGCGCGCGCGCGTGTGTCCAGGCGCGTCTAAAGCAAACGATTTCCCGCCCTCACTACACCGGGCGAAACGCCAAAGCCATCAGGCAGTCATACGCCTACCATCAGCTGAGGAGTTGCACAGCAGTCTCATTTCTAATTATACACCCAACAACAGAGAGCCACGGAGTGAAGGGAGAGAGAGAGAGAGAGAGAGAGAGAGCCTGTGGAATATGGAGAGAGGAAGAGGAGGCTGATTACGGATGGAAGAGAGGCTGGGAGAGCTACTCAGCGGCGAACGCAGGGTGAACAAGTTCAGATGTGAGAGACTGAAAGAGAAGAGGGAGAGACAGAAAAAAAAAAAAAGAGGGTCGGGGGAGAGACATTAAATCTGCCGGAGAAAGGTTAACAGGACTGACTGACTGACTGACTGAGCAGAGTGGGAGTGTAAAATGTAAAAAGTGAGTAGGAGGGAAGAGAGAGAGAGAGAGAGAGAGAGAGAGAATGAGAGGGGGGAGAAGAAAAGAAGAGAGGAGAAAAGGAGGAGTGCATGTCTGATAGGCAGTCTGTTGAGGTTGTCTGGATGCTTCTGCTCTCTCTCTCTCTCTCTCTCTCTCTCTCTCTCTCTCTCTCTGTCTGCTCTGTTTTGCTTCTTCACCTGCAGCCTGTGAGGACGCCACAAACCAGACAGGTGTGCGTGTATGAGTGTGACTGCGAGTGAGTGAGTGTGTGTGTGTGTGTGTGCGCGTGCGGAGCGTCTGCCTTTCACACTGTGGACGGAGGCGCTGCATGACGATGGATGCACAGATGGGCGACTGGAACGACACGTAAGTGAGTCCTCTTTCAAACACTGCTTGTCTCCGTTCGCGCAGGGAGGAATTCTCCGTTTTATTGCCAGCCTGAAAGGGAAAAAAAGTGAGGCATTTCACCGAGTCCAATCTGCATGTGTGAGCGAGGAACTCTTTGAGGGACAAACTTGGTCGTGTCACAAAGCCGAGTGCCGGATCGTCGCTGTTAAGATGCTGGACCGGGCCGCGGTCGTCCCGACAGCCCTTCACACGCAGACATCTCAGGCTCTCACTGGAGCCTGCAGCCCACCCGCGGGCCTGCTGGAGCCCCCACACACCTGAGCAGGTCACCGCCGGACGCTCGCCTCCCCCTCGCCGTTTCACGTTCCCGCCGGAGGAACGTCTGGCTGACAACCCGGCGATCTCCCCGGCGCAAACGCCGACTCCGCCCCCCCCCCCCCAACTCGCGAGGGCGTCGTCTGATCCCACGCGCAGACACAACAGAGGAGCGGCTCCTGTCGGAGGCTGACAGCCGGGCGCGTGAGAGAGGTCCATTCAGCGGCGACGCTCAGCTGAGACGATGACATAATGACGGGAGCTTCACGCCGGCAGGCTGCGAAAGTGCTCGCCGCCTCTTTTATCTCCCGCGCGGAAGGAGGCTGGTGCGGCGTCTCTGAGCAGGTGAGGCGCCCGTTGTGGGGCCGGCCACAAGGCGCTTATATTTAGCCCGCTTCGGTGAACTGACTCACTTCTGTGCATGCATGTAAGGAGGAGGAGGAGGAGGGGGGCTATGTTGAAGATCCCTCACTCCTACATGAACAGATGCAAACTCTTCTGGCTGGCTCGATTGAGTTTGATCTCAGAATGCAAAGTAAAATGTGCAGTGAAGGTCGGTTTTTTGTTGGGTTTTATTTAACGAGCTGACTTGTTCTTTAAATATCCGGCAGTGAATCGATATTGATGCAAGTTTTTGAGGGAAATGCACTCATGAATCTCGTCTGCGATTGGACAGTCGTACTCTGGAGGGCTTCGGGGGTCACGCGAGGACGGCTGTGTTGGCGTAAAGATTTGTTTTTACTCTACGTTCAAGTAATTTTTTTAATTTTCAAAGATATAAACTGTCAAAAATGGCAAATCCCAAACTCGAGAGGCGCTGGCGGGTTTTTTTTTTGGGAGAGGCGCTCTGCCCTCATTGAAGTTGACACCATCTGAACTATGGAGAGGACACAGGAAGACTCCGTGCTTTTATTCTGAAGGTTCTTCCGACAACTTACGAGACGGTAACTTCCCGATTACCGGATCTAGACTTGCATCCGGGTGAAAACTCACATCCTTCCCCTCGGAAAGAGGTCGTCGCTCTCGGAACGCTCCGGCCGCCAGCTCTTCGCATCGCCTTGTCCTCACGCCACCCATCCTTTCCCCCTCCATGCTGTGCCGCACTCGGTTTCCATAGTAACTTTTTTTTTTTCTACAATAGAGTTGGTAGATGTCCATCAAACTGAACCCCGTCAATACAGCAATTGGCGGTTGGAGAGCTGTCACTGGAGGCTGATGGTGGAGTTATTGTTCGGATGTCAGGGGGATATTTTCAGGCACCACGTGGAGCTTTAAGAGGGGGGGAAAAAAAGAGCGTTTCCGTCATCGGTCGAGAACAAGATGGTGGAAAAACGAACTTTCTCCCGCTCGACGCCTCGTTCGTTCACGAGGAGATGAAGTGCACTGATTCTTTGTTCTTTCAACAGTTCGTGCCGCGATGGACTTGGAGCCGCAACTCTCGCCGAGAAACCGATGGAGCCCGTGACCGCAGCGCCTCCTCGCGGGGTCGGCGCCAGTGAAGGCAGCCAATGAGCTTCAAGGCGGCCGTGGTCCCCGACAGGGACAGCCTCCCGCTCAAGAAGCGCGACCAGAGGCCAAGCTCCCCCTCGCAGCAGCGGCGCGACTGCGACAACTTCAAGGCGCCGTACCCGTACAAGACGGTCGGCGCGAGCCGGACCAAGCACGCGGGGCCCTTTCAGCCCGTGCCGAGACGCGTCCCGGCGCTCTACCAGCCCTGGACGCACACGTCGAGCCGGCCCAAGCCCCACGTCGTGTCCGCCTTCAGGGAGCACCACGGCTGGGCCGAGTGGAGGGACTTCAACGCCCTGCACCCCGGGTGGGACTTTTCGCCGCCCTATCAGCATCAGACTGAGCTGTCGCACGCCGTGGCCCTACACCCGAGCCACCTGCATCAGCCAATCGGGTTCAGCCCCGTCTCCCTGCTGGCGGGAGGCTTCCACGGAGAGAGCTGCGGGTACAGCTGGGAGAGGACGCTGAGGGACAGGAACCAAGGTCCGTACGTGAGGAGAGGGGACCGGAAAACCGAGCTTCTCCACGGGATCGGAAAAGCGAGCCCACCCGGCACAGGTCTTCCCCACGGCCCGCGCGAGGACTTCGCATCCCCGCACGACCCGTCGCGCAAACCGACGAAAGCTGACAAATACTCGGCGCCCGCTCCTTCCTTCGCGGGAGCTTCCCCCGACGAGTCGAAGAGGACCTCGAGGTGTCCCGCCGCCAAGCGAGGGTCCCCCTCCTCCCCCAACCGCTTCCCTTGGCTGCTGCCTCACTTCGTGGCCGGGTCCCTCATCGAGCTGACGGACGGCCAGCTGCGGCGGGTGGAGCACCTGCGGACCGAGGACTTCCTGCTCGGCTCGCTGGCCTGCCCGGACCTGCGGCTGAGCTGCTGCACCGTGCAGAGCATCTCTCCCTCCTCCTCCTCCTCCTCCTCCTCCTCCTCCTCCTCCTCCTCCTCCGCCGTCTCACGCCTCCTCTTCCTGCTTCACGAGCAGCAGTCTCAGGTGAGGGCAAATTACTCTCGGGTATTGTTCGTCGCAGAAAGCGCCTCGCAGGGGGGCTGGCGTTTTCTCTCAATAGTGCGCTGAAACCTGCATTAGGCTCATTGAGCGTTCATAGAATTTAAAGGACACTGGCTGCGTGAGTTTGCCTCAAAACAGCAACGAGCCCAGATTCAATCGTACTCAACATCGATACGTCTCACTCAAAGCTGCGATGCAAACAAAGCACAGGTTTCTGGACGCTTTTCTTTTGGATTTTCATCGGAGTTTTGACTTTATTTTAAAGTTTTTAAGTTCTTGACAAGGAGCTTCAGGGATTTTGGTCCCACACTGGAAAAAATCAGAATCTTACCCAGTATATTTATCTCATTTCTAGTCAAAATATGTCAATACACTTCATTTCAGACACAACTGCCGAACCTGTAACATTTTAGCAAGATGTAGGGACTTGTTTTAAGACAGTACAACTTGAATAAAGCCAATTTTGACTTGTTCCATTGGCATATTTTTGGCTTATTGCAAGCAAAAATACGCAAAAAATAAGCAAGCTTGAAATAAGCAAAAAATCTGCCAATGGAACAAGTGAAATTTGGCTTTATTCAAGTTGTATTGTCCTAAAACAAGTCCCTATATCTTGCTAAAATGTTACCTGTTAGGCAATTGTGTCTTATATTAGGTGTATTGACATATTTTGACTAGAAATGAGACAAATGTGCTTGGTTACATTTAGATTTTTTGCAGTGCACTATGTAACGCAAAGCGAAAGGGGGCGGGGCTTCGGCTCCCACTGCAAAACCACAAACTGCTTGTAATTACTGATCAATGAGCAAACTAATGCTGCAGGCCTGCTCCACATCAGAGAGGCAGCTGGTCAGTGAACACAGCAGTAGTTTCGGTAAATGCAACAACATGTTGGATGAACGGCATAAACGCAGATCGAACCGTATTTTACAGTCAAAAACAAGTAGGAAGGAGGTAAACTTACCTGCGTGCTCTCGTCTCAGACACCGTCCATCTTGCTAGTTAAACTTTCTTTTCAGTTGACTTCCTGAGAAGTTAAATAAATGACTTTATTCTGAGAGCTCATTAGATCTGTGGCTGATGAAAAGCATTACTAGGAAGGGGCTTTTACTTTGAAATACATGGGAGGTCAGAGATGTCCAAACGTTTCCCACAGGGCCAAAAAGACACGAAAGACAGGGCCATGTAGTCGTAGCACTTATAAAAACTTCATTAATACAGTGAATGGCTGAAATCCTGACTTTTTTTTGAGCAATTGTTCTTTTTCAAGTGTGTCTTTGTGTTCTTGTTTTGAATCAGCAGCAGCAACCTGCTCCCAGCACTGAAGAACAACACAAATAACAACAAATTTCGAGTTTTCTGCCACCACGTCTTCAGAATTTGGAGCAGGAAGTTCGACATAGACCCAAAGCAACATTTGGCCCTCGGACATGCTCACATTTATCTTTACAAAATCACTAAATGATGTCTTTGAATGTCTTTGGACAGCAAAAATTGCAGCTTCCTTCTTGAAAAGGAGAGTGAGAATGATTAAAAAAAAAAAAAAACCCCGACGTTCTCATAAATTTGTCAGGTGGTGTAAATGTTCTGTCAGCGAGTTTATAGAACAGAGAGGCTGCAGTAATTGAGGGCAATCTCTACTGGGTCTTTAAAGCCCTAACTGTCTGTTTGAAGTCTGCGGCTGCAAATTCAAATCGAAACGCTTTCATGTCTCGCTCTGTGTTCCTGCCGCCAGGCTTTCAGCTCATTAGGTCCTCCAAATTGATCAACAACCCCCCCTAGTGAGCGCGTGTCCAAAACGGAGCGCCGTTCCGTAACGTCTCCGCGTCTCTGCTCTCCAGGAGTTGGTGGACGTGTACGCGGAGTACCCCTTCTTTGTGCGGGGCCGGGGCTGGTCCTCCTGCAGCCCCCAGAGGACGGCGCGTCTCTGCGGCCTGCAGTGCCGGCAGCTCAGCGTGGGGGACGTCTGCCTGGCCCTCACGCCCGTCTCCGCGGCCCAGACTCCCCCGGAGCCAAACGCCTCGCCCAGGGAGTCGGAGGGGGGCTCCGAGCGCCCGGAGGCGCGGCAGGCGCAAGCTCTCCCGCGCGCGGACGCGGCTCAGGGCTCAAAGATGCAAGCGGGGCGGAGCAAGACGGGACCCGAGGTCGTCCGCAGGAGACATTATTCGGCCCCCGAGCTCCGAGGACCGGGGACAAACTGCATGTAGAGAGCGGGGGCGACTTGTTTGTGGGTGGGGAGGGGGGCGAGCGAGCCAGTCTCAGGCTGAACATGCTGTCTTTCTACCTCCTTGATTTTTATCTCCGTGCTTGACTGTCGTTCCAATAACTCTCTGGTGGGTCCGCGAGGAAAAAATGCAGTCAAATCAACTCTCAGGAGCTTCTTAAGTGAACCTTGCGACGCCACAACTGTCGTGGTTCATTCACGAAGTTTTGTCAGAATCCAGTATTTCGTCCCGCCAATCACGGCGAGCTTCTCGCGCCGCTCCGAAAAGCATTTTTGGGAGAAATCGGAGAGAACCTAAAGCGCAACTCCGCGTTGCCACGGGGAGCCGCTCGGCTGGCAGCGCTTCTGAGGGGGGAAATCCTTGACGGTTCAAACGACGTTGTTTTGGAGGAGTTTCAGCGAGAGTTCATGTTTTTCTCCAGCCATTCCGACGAAAATCCGCCCGCGCGCCGTGAAAAGCACGCAAGAAAAAACACTCCCTCAGGTCTTTCCGCCGCTGTTGATGTAATTTAAAGTCGAGCTCCGCTCCGTCTGATACGGAGTGCGACTTTTTCTTCCGCATTAGCAGCCCCATTCCATCACTCTCGGTTCAAAAGGACCTCACTCTGACAATCGGCACCACTCTCCGTTGTACGAGCCGAGTTTATTTTGAAGCTTCTACCTCTTGTTTTTCTATTTACGGCTGCGTTTTTTGGAGCGCGTGGGCCGCGGTGTGACAGGCCGCGTTCGCTGCGCTCCGCCTCTCGGTGAATGTCCGTCTGCATGGTTGCTTCACGCCTGCATGGTGCTCACGTTTCGCTCCCGTACTGATGCTGAATTTAACCCCCCCCCTCCCTTGAACCGTTGAGGGCGGGAACGCTATGGCTACTGTAATCTCACGGCTTGCTGACTGGTGTGCAGTGACGTGTCGGCGTGTCCAAAAATGATGTCAAAAAGATCCGGTGTTTCGTGGTTTTAAAGCGGTGTTACAATGTTGGGTGTCGGTCCGAAACCTGGCCAAGGAGTCAAACAACGATGTCATTATGCGCGGGTGTCTGCTCGTCGGAATAAAGCTACGTTTCGAAAAAGCAGCGTCAAACAACGAGCTTCCTTGAGACGCCGCCGGCTCGCCGGAAACGGTCGTGACATGCTGGTCAAACGCGGGATGAAGCTGGTGTCAAATGACAGGGATGCGGTGCTGCCTGTTGGGTCTCGTTCCACTGTCCCAAGGGTGTGTGACTCAAAAAAGCAGAGCGACAATCTGTAGCATCAAGTTACAGATTACTCTCTTATAAAAGGCTGCGTAACAATGTGTGGGGGGGCTTCATCATGCGTTTGTCATACGATCACGAGACTTTTTGGTGCTCTTGTTGCTCTTTTGTTGTCCTGTTTTTTTTGGCCAGACTGCAGCTTTGTTTCTGTGTTTAAATCAACGCGTGTGCACATTATAGAGCCAAGAATTCAGGTCACAAGACAAGAAAACAGAAAGAACACGAAGACAAGTTCAAACACCGACTTCAACTCGTGTTGAGAAGTTCAACGTTTCCAAGTTTCGTCTCGTCGCCAACGTTGAAACCCTTCGAGTGGAACGGCAGCTCATCCTACAGAGCGCATCATTTCAGGCGATTGTGAAGGAAAAGACAACGAGCCGTGAGTAAAAATTCATTTATTTATTCATCAAGTCTTCGTATCCAGCTTAAAAATAAGTCGAGGCCTCAGTTGAAGCAAGCTAAGACAAAAAGACGGGAAAAAAAAGATGGACCTGAAATTTGACATCATAAATTTGCAGCTATTCAACTGCAGTTTGGGAGCGGCGCCCGCTTGTCCGTGTTGTTAAAAAAAAAAAGAGGCTCGCTTGCCGACTTGACGCCTGCCACAGGTGCCGGGACCTCGCAGCCTCACTTCCTGCCGTCCTTTTCCTCCCCCAGCTCCTCTGCACACCTGAGCCGCCACGTCTGGCCTCGTGGATTTTGAGGTCGAGTGCATCTTTATCTTCAAACTTCCTCTTCTCATGTGTTCTCAACACGATATCAAGTTATCAAAACCCACACAGGCCACACTTTGTGTTCCCTCCTCGGTGATTCAGGCCCAGGTTTGTGTCCCACGCGATCCACGTTTTTTTCCACGATGTTGTCGGCAATAAAAATTCAGTTTGTGTTTGTGTTGAAAAAGGACACAGCTCGGTGTTTTTTTGCAGAGACCATCCAGGCACATATGTGATGTGGTAGTGGTCAGAACCAGCTCGGAGGGGTGCCGGCGTTGGACACACAGTCCGTCTTCCAAGGGTTTGAAGGACTTTGGGGGGGGGGCGAAGAGTCGTTCAGTGACAGCCACACGCCCGGACCACCATGTTCCGGTACTTCTTGAGAATGACGTTGGAGCTGTCGTCGAAGTAGAGCACCGAGATGCCGTGGAGCTGCGTCGGGGCGCAGCAGGGCCTCGGCACGGCCTCCGGGTTGATGAAATGCACCTGTGTTGAACGGAGACAAGACAACAGGAGCTCGATTGAGCCACCGGAGACGGTCGAGGTGGCGGCGACCGTCCCCTCGTTCAGGAACCAACGGGGCGCTCACCAGAGTCTGCACGATGGCGTGATTGGTGGCGTTCATTTGCGAGTTGAGAGGGAAGGCGCACTCGCCCTCGCAGTAGAAGGCCGAGTATCCTTCTGGAGCTATGATCCAGTCCTGTTCAGGGCGGAGCCACAAGCATTACATCAAAGAACAGTTACCTCTGGAAAAAAATGTGGAAAGAGTGGAAATCAAACGCGCCGTTTACCTGCCATCCCAAATCTTTGAAGCTGACATAGAGCTCGTGCTTCTTGCATCCTTCCTTGGAGAGGCTGAAGCTCTCTGAAACTGACAAGATGCACATAATCGAAAATGAAGCGCTTGATCCCGTTTTTTCACCGTCCGTTCCGTTGTGTCGGTCGGTCCGGCCACCTGTTGCCGCCTCCACGGCCTTCATTGCGTCCTGGGCGGTCCTCTGAGGTTTGGCGCGGCCGGAGTGGCGCCCCCTGTGGCCGTGAGCGGAGCGCGCGCTGCGGAGCCGCACCTGGTTGGCTTTGAAGAAAACCACCAAGAACGGCTGCCTGTCCTGAGGCCCCGCGCCCGTCGCCAGCCCGGCGAGCCGGGGGCTCCTCCTGTGGCCTGCAGTCGGGGGGGGGGGACGAGAGGGGACGAGTCAGATACGAACGCACAAAGTCCCACATGAGTGTCCCGTTGGACGGCGCTGACCGTGGATGTCCTCCACCACCAAATGCAGGCCGAGGTTCTGTTCAGGCTTCACCAGCCACATGTTGCTGGTGGCGGTCAGGTCGAACACCAGCCAGCTCTCCTCCGAGGCCCAGACCGTCCGCTGGTCCAGCAGCAGCAGCCTCATCCCACTGAGGACACACAGAGAGACACCGGAAGGTTTCCGTGAGCTCGATCTTCGGTCCCCCACCAACTCATGTTGCAGATTTCACCCTTGTGAGAGCGATTCAAATGAAAAAAGAAGCACCTGGAACTCTGAAACCTCTGCAAGCGAATTCCCAGGTGCGTTTCCTCGCCCCCTGCTGTGTAATTCATGGAGCCCCCGCCTCATTAACACGAGGAGGAATCCCACCCGTCTCTGATATGCGCCCTCCCATTTCAGACGTCTGTCCGCGTCCGTCTCCTCGCCGCCTGCTATTGTGTGGCCGCGAATGACAATGCTGAGGTGGGCGGCGGCGGCGGCGGCCTCGTCGGCACCTTTGTCCCCGAGCTCGACCTGCAGGGCTGGAGGCCCCTCCCCCTTTGTTGACATTCACGCATTTCGTGACCTCCAGCAGGCAAAACGGGAGGCATTCAGGAGCCCTTTTTCGCTTGCAAATTCCCTGCATTGAAACATGTCGAAACATCCCAATGAACACGATTCCTTCTGCTCCTCAGTAACATCACGTTTGTCACTGCTGCACGAAGGGCTGGCGGCAAAAAAAAAGCCCCATTACTTCCATGAAGCCGTTGAAATCAGAACTGAAAGCGTCCAGAATCACGACTACTTCTGAAAACGTGCTACCTTCTCTATGTATGAGCGTTACGCAACGCCAGTGTGAAAGAAAAATCGTAACGTGTGTAGGAGGTGGAGGCTGCGAGGAGGAGGTGGACGCGAGGGGGGGGCGGGGGGGTGTGTTGATGTGAGGAGTTGTAATCTCCCTGCTGCGGTTTGAAACGAGAAAAACGGTGTGAAAGGGAAGCGGGAGCTCGGCAGACAAAACACAGGCCGGGCCTGTCAGACGGGAGGCAGAGGCACGGACGAGCAGCCACCTGCGCCGCCGCCGCGGCGAGGGCTCCGGTGTTATTTGCGGTCGGGGGGGGCGGCGCGAGATAAATGCAGGTCTCCGGGGAAGCGTCCCGCTCCGACGGTGCGAGAGCACAGCCGCTGCCCGTCTGTAATTGACACTAATGTCTGTGTAAACAGCGCCTGTGCCGACGCTCCCGACAGCAGGAGCAACCTGCAGCGCGACGGCGAGCCTGACAGCCTGTTTGGCGCAGATAAACACACAATGGCTCCAAGTGTTGGTGGGGGGGGAGAGGGTGGGGGTGGGGGGGCATTTCAACTCAATGACTCGCTCCGTGTCATAACAAGACAACCCTGCGGAGCCAGGAGACGTCGGGGGCACCTCGGCGAGAAAGGCGACGCTCGCCAAACGGAGAGAAGCTCTCGCCGGAGGGCCAACCGCCAGGGCCTCAGCTCTGCGACTTCCTGTGGGCCACACGCGAGACGGAGGCTTTGGTGGTAGATCGCCAAAACTGGTGACACCGGAATAAGAGCCTTTTATTGATACCTGACAAACACTCACTACGTCCTGCAACAGGGAGATGATGCTACGAGCCACGAACCTCTAACATGGAAGAAGTCTTGGACCGATTTATCTGACAATTTCTCAATATATCAACATAAAGAACTCAAAGTGAGTTTGAGAAAGACTCCCAATCATCGGTCGGTGTGAATGTGCGTCGGAGACCTTCTCTCTGGCGCCTTGTGACGAAAGTGGCCTCAGTCTACTTTGCGCTTAACTCCCTTTTGACTTTATCAAGGGTGCATCATGGCCCCTGATTCCTCAGCGGATGATTGGTCCTCCGGCATCGAGTTCTGCCGCCGCACAGAAGCACAAACTACCAGCGGCGTCTTGCATCTTGTCGCACTTCCACGTCTTTCAACCGGCGTCTGCTTTAATTGACTGGATGCGAAGTCAGTTGGTGCAAAATGCTGCGGCTCGCGCGCTGACTGGTGCTGGTAGGAGACAGCCCATATCGCCGGTTTTGGCTTCACTGCAATGGCTGCCTGTTGTTTTTCGGAGTCCTTTTCGGATTCTTTTGTTTGTTTCCAAGTCTTTGAACGTCCTCGCCACTTCCGACGTCTCAGAGCGCTTACACCGTCATTCGCCTACCCGGTCTCTTAGGTCAGCTGACCTGCTGCTCCCAGAGGTGCCGAGGACACGGCCAAAACTGAAAGGGGATCGAGTTTTCGCCGGGGTGGGACCAAAACTATGGAACCCGCTCCAACTCGCGGCGTTTTGTCCATTTTGAGCCATCTTTTTTTATTGCTTTTTATAGTTTGTATCAAGTTCTTATTTGTTAATCGATTCTTGATTGTTTGATTTTATTTGTTGTGCCTGTACAGCACTTTGTTCAGCTGTTGTTGTCTTGAAATTGCGCTATAAATAAAGTTGGCTTGGCTTGATGGACTGAATGAAACGTGAGCATCAACACAGCAACGCAGTCACAAATCAGCGACTGTTTACAGATAAACAACTGAAAGTTTGTTGAAGAAATAAAAGAGGGGCAAGAACTTGACAAATGACACAAGTTCAAGTCAGAGTGAAGGACAGAAGTACAATGAAGTACAATGAAGCATCTTTACCTGCCAGGCGGATCCTGGAGCACCTGGAAGACGCTGACTCTGAAAGTGGCGCTTTCATTGCGTCTCTGAACGAAGTCCTTGTAAATCCGGAGCTCGGCCGCGGTGATGGCCTCCCCTTCCGGTATCCGGGAGAGCTCGAAGCGGAACTCCCTCGTGTGCAGATCCTGATCCGGTTCCACTGTCGGAGAAAAACGGCACAGGGTGTGAGAAACGGACGGCGATCGAACCTGGAAGAACAGGTGGTGGCGAGTTACGCTGAGGCCTCTAAAAACGAACGCTTCTCCCGGCCTGGGAAAGCCTTCTGTCCAATCGGACGCCCGAGCGGACAGCGGTCGCCATATCTGTCAAAGCCGTTGATTCACGGGCGGCTGTGATGTGTGCCGCCCTGCCCGCAGCTCGGAAGCGCTTCGGTCAGAAATAGGAAGAAAAAATCCTGCTCGCCCGAGTGAAGCGATTGATCTAAACATCTCTGGAGTGGAGTCGACCGTACTTGCCAAAGTGGGGGGAAGAGAGAGGGAAGAAGAAGAAGAAGAAGAAAAAAAAAAACACGCATCGCTCAGTTTGGCTCCCCTGTTTAAATTGCACACATGTGCTGACCACAAGAAAAGGCCCGTTAAGGCACAGCCCGGAAAACCGCTGCAGCCAGCGTGCTTTTACAAACACTCGCATAAAACCCGGAACCGCACAAATTCATGTGCGCGTTTTACTGCCGGCGTCCGAACCCACCCACACCTCCCCTGATCGCTTCGCAATGCGTCAGCGGCCGGCGACTTCCAGGAGCAGGCGGAGGGGCCGGAGACGCCGCTCAGGGGCCAGGCGCTCGAGGAGTTCCCAGGCCCGGGGGGGGGGGGGGGGGGGGGGGGGGGGGG
>JASSRZ010000072.1:3356905-3374855 GCA_032164315.1 Malacoctenus gilli | reverse complement strand
GGGGGGTGAAGGCTCAAGCCAAGGTGGCGAACGCCGAAGCGCCACCAAGCCTGCTTTTCCAGTACGTCGGGTGCTCTCCGCCGTTGGGATTGAACAAACCTGCCGTCGCTCCGGGACGACAAAGAAACTTCACCTCAAGGACAAAATGGAGAGTTTTTACCCGTCGGCGTCGCGTCGTTTCCAGGCGACGACGTCGGGACGGCTCGCTACTTTTTATCGATCCAAGAGGCCTTAAAGACAAACTCTTTTTCTTCTTCCTTTTTTTTATATATCACCTGTTTCTTCTGTTTTAAAGCGCTCCCCCTCCTCCTCTTCCTCCTCCTCCTCCTCCTCCACACTACAGACGATTCCTGCAGTCACGTTAATTTACTTTGGGTCTCGATAATTTCAGATGGATGTAGATAATCACGAGCAGTATGGAGAGGCACAAGGGGACCCGGCGCATTCGCGTATCCGATGTTTGAAAGGTAGCCGACACTGAGCTCAAACACCAGTGTTTGTTTTTGTTTGTTCTGTTTTCCTTTTCATTTTTTTGTTTTCGTCTCTGAGATTGTCAAACTTTTGCTCTCGGAAAAGGACATTCATGTACAGCATTTTAATGTTTTCAGTCATCAAGTACATTACAATAAATATTTATATGTAGGTATTTATAAGAGGTACTAAGTTAAAATAGCTTCGTTCTTTTTTTTTTTTTTTTAATAATAATAATTCTTCTTATCCTTCGTCTAGTCGCGGCACTGACGCCCGCTCTCTCCTGCAGCTCCACAGGCGGCGTCGTGTCGGTTCAGTTCTTTGGACGCACGCTGCAACCACAGTAGAGGGTCTTTTCTAGACCCTGGACCGGATTCATCGAGATTTCTTTAGATTTTATTCTTTTTTTTCCTCCATTAAGAATGTCTTTTACAGTCCCATTAAAGAAGCCATACCAAAAAAAATTAAAATAAAGAATTTGTACATAAAAAAAAAATTCCTCGTGTTTTTTTTTTTTTCCTTGATGGACTCAAACTTTTGATTTTGGTTCTTTCTGGTTGAAAAAAATCTCAAACTTCAAGAAATTTTTTAAATTTATGACTTAAAGCGAAACCGACGGTTCGCAGAGCTTCCGATGAATCTCCTCCTCTTCAGAGATACGCGTCCGTAACTGCAGCGTCACCGTGACGAGCCAGCGCGCCGCTCCGACCTCGGCGGCGCTCCGCGATCCCCCCGCGGGGTGACGGGGTTCAGCTGTGTGTGCGTGCTTGTTATCAAGGCTCTGTGCTGTCAGAGCCTGCGTTTTGGGACAGGGGGGGAGGACGAGGGGGGAGGGGGGAGGGGGGGGGCAGGCCAGGCCTGCTGGAGGCCCAGACTTTTATCAAGCCACAACACCCCCCCACCTGCCAGGGGTGCTGGGTGTTTCCCAACGCGCCTGCTTCGGCTCCTCCGCCGAGCACTGAGGACTCGCAGGAGTTTGTCAGAAAGCGGTTTTAGGGCCGTAAACTCAAACTGGCGAGTTTTTCTTTTTTTTTTCCCCTCTCCTCTCTTTTTTTTTCGCCAGACAAGCTCAGCCAGCTCCGTTCGCCTGCAGCGTGCTCGCATCAGCGTTTTTCTCCCTGCGATGTGTCACTTCCAAAGCGCTCTCAGGCCCCGGCGAGCACAGCGGGCGACACGGCTGTGAGAAACCAGTCCACGTCCCTTATCTTTCTCGCCTCCGAAACGGTTCACGCGGCGCCTCGGCGCTCCGCAGACGCCCTTTGTTTTTCCGCTGAAACTCAATCAGCCTCGTTTGACTCGTTGTTTTGCATTCAATCGCATGGAAACGCGGCTCTCCTCGCCGATTGTTCCGCGTCGCTTTGTTTGTTCCCGCTAGCAGCTCAAAGGTGCCCCGACTTTTATTCAGGCGCAAATACAAGAAGTCCCTCATCAAACAATAGAGGAAAGCGGGGGGGGGGGGCTTTGACTTCGACACACCACGCTTTATGAGCGTTAATGAGTAAACTGTTGGTGTATGTTTGACAGGCTCATTGAACGTGTTTACCGGCGTGTTCTCGTCCACTTTTGAATCGGAGCGTCGGTGCGTTCGCGTGAGAAGAGCGCCGTTGCGGACGAGTCGCCCCGACAGCGAGTCGGTCCAGAGTGTCTGTGGATGGAGGCCGCGAAGCGTGTTGGCTCTCGGAGAGAAAAAAACAAAACAGCAGCAGGTTTTTATTGCTGAATCATGTCACGGATTTCCAAGCGGTCGCGCCGAGCAGAATGGACGACGTCTCTGCCGTTGCTGTGTTTACTGGCTGTTACTGTGGCGAGGCGACAGCGGGCCCCGGTTCCTCTCTCTTGGTCACTGTTTATCTCTCACTATCACCCCCCCCCCCTCCCCCCTCCCCTCCTTCTCGTCTGTTTGTGATCTCACTCGCACATTTGTTTACTCAACTTTTCTGCATGTCATTTGTGCTTTTTTCACCTCCTCCTTCCTCTCAGCCCCCCCCTCAAAGCTGCGGCCCTGTTTCTTCTCTCTCTCTCTCTCTCCTTGTGAATCACATGGCAGAAACAGCGCCGGGTGTCAGCTTGACGAACGAGGTCGCGCGGGCCCGGCAGACCCCCGTTATGCTGAGTCACCGCGGGCCCCCCTCCTCCCCCTCCTCCCCCTCCTCCCCCTGCTCGGTCTCTTGCCCCGTCCTGCTCTTTCGCAAGCACATACAAAGTGGTCTCACTCCCCGCACGCCTCTCGCTCTGCCGTGCCACTCTGACGTCAAGTGATTCCTCAGAAGAGGGAAAAAAACAAAAACCAGCCCCACCTTATCGGACCCCTCCGGCTTAATCACGACCTGCCGAAGACGTGTGTTTTTTGACACGTTTTCAGCGGCCTGAGTCAGCGTTTCGTGAAACGGGTTGTCCGCTAACTTTTCAGTGTGTTTGTGAGGAGAAACAACCAAAAATGATGCTTTAGGTTGGAACAAACAAAGCTCGGAAGGTTGAGTGAAGTAACGGGTAACATCAGGAAGTAGGTTTAGCGAGAATTAGTATGGTAACCGGAAGACAGCAAAACTGGTTGTTAAGACATTTAGAGTAATTATTTGAAAAAAAACAATGAGTAAATATAGGTTCTGTTTGTGTTTTTGTTTGTGTGCCGCTCTCCCTTTGATTTGCTCTCAGCAGGTAAAGCCTGTGTCACACCACGGTCTCGGGGGGGCTCCTTCAAGGTGGTCCAAGACCCTACAGGCTGGGACTCACAAGTCTCCCACGTCGGGTTCGACTCCCTTTAAGGCCAGTGATCTGAGCAGTTGGAGATCAGTTTCGTGGTGGATTGAACCTTTTTGTGACAACTGAGCGAAACTATACTCGTATATTTGATCTCTCTGCCACGAGAGCCTCATGCTCGTAGCCACCGACTCACCTGGATCGCAGGTAGCTCTGACAAGCTGGTGTCAGCGGCAGGCCTCTGTATCCTGGCCTTGGGGTGCAATAGAAGGATTTCACACAGATTCTAGGTGGGGAATAACAGCTGTGGAGTTTGGAGGAGTTTGTCATTTGCAGCGTTATTTAAAATGAGCTTTTATGGGGTCTTTCCTGATTAAATTTCCCTTAAAATCCTTTCCAAGCATCTCACACCTGATCGCACCCCGACTATGGAGCCCCCCCCTGGGCCGAGGGGGGGGTTTGTCAGTCCTGAGCCATCAGGAACTCGCCATCTACAAACTCCATTTTGCCGCCTCGCTCTTTGGAAATGACTGGACCCCTAAAAGAAACCCATCGCCCGCTCGCTGCGGTGGGCTTTCCCCCGAACCAACAATTCATTCGGAGAACGCCGACGTGCGAGGAGATGATTCGGTGTAAATCGCACGTGGAGGCCGTCTGTCAGCGGGGCGCCGGGCGGAAGACAAGGCAGGAAGCTTTTCCCAGAACTGAGGCAACAAGAAACTCTTAATTCATTTTTTACTCCTGCAACACGGCAGCTTGAAACTGACTAGCTGGGAAGTTGCTCTTGTTTTACGGTTGAATATGTGACACATTCGTCCTTTCTTTCAATGCGTTTGAACAATACAACAGAAGTGCTCGCAGCTGTCTTTGTGCGCCAGTCTCAGAGCTCATTAACTCCAGTTCCACTCAAGATTCACAGGCTTTCTTGGGGGGGGAAGATGCTCTTTGAATGCTATTTCCAAACAAACACCTTTCATGTTGCTGCAGACGCAGAAGTGTTAAAGGATTACAAAGGCATTCCTCCTCCTCCTCCGGTAAACAAGAGTTTAGAGAAATAGTTCCCAGCAACGCAATAGCCTTGGCTGATGCTAAAACGAACAGCAGTTGGACAGAGGGAAGCGGCTCGTCCGATTTGTGTTTTGACGAGAGTTGTGAGTCGTGAGTTCACTGAAACAGTAACGAAGTTGCGTATTTTGATATCAGCTGTTACGGCCAAATATGGTCGCCTCGAAGCGATGAGTCACTTTTAGGTGCTCCATTTATCAGCGAGGACACTTGTTTACTTTTCGGAGTCGTTTACCTTTTAGGCGTGTGGATCAACACCTGGTCAGAAAACAATGGGGTCTGTGTGTATGAGGGTTGCTCGAATATTACACCCAGATCTGTGTGTGTGTGTGTGTGTGTGTGTGGGAGGGGGGGGGTGACAAACAAGATTAAGTGGAAGACATTTACATACAATCCGGATGCTTCCACAACGCTCCGCCGCTGCTCGCATTCCGAAGAGGCGCAGACACGAGATCAGAGGAATCAAAGGATTGACGGCAAACAGCGAGGAACTGAGGGCTGAAAGTGGTTCGGCCCGCTGAAAGGTTGCCAACCTCCTCTGACGAGCTCATCGTTCAGTTGAAGGTGGAAAAAAAATAGGAAAGAGGAAGAAAGAATCCAGCCGGTTGAGCCAGAAAGACAGGACGAAGAGCAGAGCCCTCAAACAGTCGTCTGACACCTACATAAACATGTCCCAGTTAGGGTACGTCCACCGCGCCGCTGATTGGAGACGCCAGCAAACAATTGAGAGACTCCCCAGCGAAACTGACTGGAACCGTTTTCGCACAGGGTCCGCGCGAGTTCCCGGCGCAGAAAAGAGGGCGCTTATCCGACGGCGGCGGGGCTCTGCGTCCCGTCAGCCGCTCTGCCCGGCGGGCCCCCCGCCAGTGCCGCGCTCACACCTCGCGCTCCTTCTGGCACTTCCACGGCGGCCGGTGATAATGAGGCGAGCCAGAGGACAGAGCCTCGTGTGGGACTTGTTAAAGTGTCTGTATGTAAATGGGGGCTGATTATGTGATGAAAACAAGCGTTTATCTTGGGGGCGGAGGCGGGGTGTCTGTGACTCCGGTACTTTTCGCACTCTGGTGTCGTTCACGCTATTTGTTTGGGACGCCTTATTGGTGCCACTTTTATCCTAAAAAATTATGTAAAGAAGTCATTGGTACACATTTACTATTTATTTCTTTGAAGCACACCGCCTGGAAACTGTACATAATGTGAACAGAGTTCAGACTCAAATCAACGAGATAAAATAACATCACAGTGAGAGGAAAGACGTTTGCAGGCCTCCAAATAAGGACCAACCGACCAAATTTCTGTCTCTGAAGTAAAACTTTTCACACGCACGTTTGTTTTTCTCACTATTTGTAGAAACCGCATCATCAACCGACAACCGAACCTTCTCCTGAGATCTTTCAGAACATCAGGTATCAACAAAAACTTGCTACTGAGCCTGAGAATATAAATAAGCAGTGTGATCTTAGAGTGAACTGTAGGAGTTTCACTTTCAGTGTGTGAAACGTGGCGATACAGATTCCAGTGGATCTCAAGCTGCAATTGCTCTGAGTGTTTTGTTTTCATGTGCTGGTAAAGGAACTTTAACAGCTCTGAGAAGCACTTTTGGGGGTGGGGGGGGTGGGGTGAGGTGGGGGGGGGGGTTGTGTCCAGCATCCAAGTCGTCAGCTTTGCGGCACAATCCAAGTGCTTCTTGCTGGAAAACGTCCGTCAGAGGTGCTCAGCGATTACAGGCTCAGACGCTCCACCGATGTCCCACCTTCACCAACGCAATCAACAACAACACCCCCAGCTTCTCGCATCCATTTCAGTGTCGGCATTCACATGCGGCAAAGTCCCCCCCCCCCGACTGAACAAGGAGCTTCGCAAAGAGAGGCTGTTTGCATGCGAGCAACTAATGCAGCATGGGTAACACCCTGCACGGGGTGAGACACAACGAGAGGAGGTGAGCAGGCGGGGGAGCCGGCAAGAAACCCAGCTTCTAGCGGTGCCTCCCCCCCCCCCCCCCCGGCATCCAGACAGCCGAATACGCAGCTTGACCTTCGCTGACCGCGCTCCCGACACCTACGTGCGTGTGAGCTCTCAATGCAGGACTGCTGGTTTGTTGGTTCCGAGCCACGCTTCCTTATCTCCAGCCAACATGCGTGTACTGACGAGCAGCAATGCCCCCCCCCCCCCCCCTCTCTCTCTCTCCACCTCGACCTCAAACCCAGCTAGCTGCTGCTGGAGGGCAGAGAAGTGGAGGGAGGGAGGGAGGGAGGGAGGGAGAGTCGGAAAGAGAACGGGGTTGAGGTTAACTACAGCAGCAGCAGCAGCAGCAAATAAAGAGAGAGAGAGAGAGAGAGAGAGAGCGAGAGAGAGAGAGCGAGAGAGAGAGAGAGCGAGCGAGGGGCCCTGTTCCTGACAACTACTGACAGCTGAGCTTCCTCCCTGTGAGGGGCTTTCGTTACCACAAACTGACACCGTCTCACACACACACAAATTGATCATTCCACTTCGGTTTTTCGCGGAATCTGGCCGCGCGCAAGATCTGCCTATTATTTCTCTGGCTTTCGGAGTTTGACGCTGACTCAGTGCGACTCTGCTGCGAGGATGTCTGCGCTGGAGAGGCTCTCTTGCGTAACGCCGCCTAATACTCGGCGTGCGAGTCTGCGTGAGCGTCATTACGCTCAGTCCACGAGCGCCGGTCGGAGGGCTCTGAGCGAGTGAGTGAGGGATCGAGTGAGTGTGCACGCACGCACATGTGTCTGATGTGTGCGCACAAGTGTCTACTTTGTGTGTGGCCACACGCTGCAGGGGTCAGCGAGCAACAGGTGTAAGGGGAGATGTTAAAACACGCGGCAGACCGTTTTTCCTGCCGGTTTGACTTTCCAGCCTTCGCTGTCACCGCTGGCAAACGGGGACAGCTGTGAAAATGGCTCACAAACACACATACACACACACACACACGCACAAACGTAGAATCTGTGTCACTGAGTGACCTGTACCTGATCTGTTTCTGCTTCGCCTGTAGAAACATGTCTGCGGTGTGTGTTAATCAGCACACAGCCTACATGTTACTCGGGTTATTCAATCAAATACAGTAGGGAGAAAGCAGCTGCTGATTTCACACACACACACACGCACGCATACACACACACAGGCACACACAGGCACACACAGGCACACACAGGCACACACACACACACATAGACACACACAGACACACACAAACACACACACACACAGGCACACACACACACACACACAGACACACGCATGCAAACAGGCACACACACAAACAGACACACACAGACAGAAACACACACACACAGAAACACACACACACAAACACACACAGGCGCACACACACAGACACACACACACACACACACACACACACACACACACACACGCATGCATACAAGCACACACACACACACACACACACACATGCATACAAGCACACACACACACACACACGCATGCATACAAGCACACACACACACACACACACACACACACACACACACACACACACACACACACACACGCACACAGGCTGGCTGGCTGTTACGGACGACTGCACTCGGGACAGATAGCAACAGTGTGTGAAGGTTTGGGAGTAAATCACATTAGTCACTTTGCTGACGCAGCTGTTAAATTTATTAACTTTGTCATGTGGCGAAGAGTCTGACGGCATTCTGGCGGTTCGCGAAGTCGCGACGCTTTTGAACAGCTGGGAAGCTTCACGCGTACGGCTCACGGATACGCACGCAGCGTTGGGGTCAGGGATGAAACAGTCCTGACAAGAAGTGTTTACGTCTTGCTGCTCTCGCTGTGAGTGAGGTTCAGGCACCTCTGATGGACTGAGACGTCCCACAAAAAAAGTCAGTTAGTCTTGGGGGTCGTTTCTACGCACACTTGGCCGGGAACAAAGGTCCCTCTCCATGTAGGGTGAGGGTGAAGCGCCGCTCCACCGCACAGCCACTCTCAGAACATACGAACAACAAATAGAAGTTTTAGACTCATGAACTTTGAAGATCCAAAAGTTTGAATGAAGTGATGTCGGAAACATCAGACGCTCGCAAAACCTGCGACACTCTTTACCGGCTCCAGAAAGCAACAGGCTGGAACTTGGAAAACAAGTTTATCCGAAAGCCGACCGGCCAACATCAGCGCAATTTGCTTGTTACGCGGAAGCTCTAATTTTAGCGGGACTCCACTTCAGCGTGAGTGAGGACCCAAAAAGGAGCATCCATCTGGACGGAGGTGCAGGTTCTGCCGTTGATGCGCAACGCATCCTCGTGAGATATTTTTGGCTCTTGGAGTTCATCTGGATGTTTCCCCCCCGAAGCTCAGGCCGGGAACATCCCCTCCTGTCGCTTGTTTCTCACATGGTTTCTTTTTGGAGGTTTCCCCCTCAAACCTCTCCTATTTTAGTATGCTCCATCCGACGCGATCTGCCCTCTTGTGTAAAGAAAAGCGCTCGCTAAGCTCCCCGTCCTCTCTCGCTCCCTCTCGTAAAACATCGTGTGTGTGTGTGTGTGTGTGTGTGTGTGTGCGCGTGCACGCTCCATCGGTTCTGCTCCTGATCCTGGAGGGAGTGATCAGCGCTCCGTACAGTAAAGGAGGATCGTCCCTCGAACAGCAGCTCTTTATAAGGACACGGGAAAAAAGGCTCCGCTGCCTCTATATTTAGATGGACTTTATTGGGCCTCTTGTCTTGGTCTCGCTATCCCCTCCTCCTGTGCTGCTGGCTGTTACAAATCTCTCACCAAAAGCCACAAGGGGGGGGGGGCGGCCCCTCCTCCCCATCCAGAGCGAGCTCGATAATGATCTGGGTGATAATAACAGAGCGGAGGAAGCGAGAGAGGGAGACGGTGAGAGGGACGGAGGGAAGGAGGACAGCGAAGCGGTGGGTGGCGAGGAAAGCGCTTTGCACGACGTCCCCCCCCCCCCCCCTCCTCTCCAGGATCCTCCAGACTGCGAGGAAGTCTTTGGAAATTTGGTTTATTTTCATCGGGCCAATCAGAGAGCGGGCCAGCCGTCCCCCGGAGTCCTGCAGCCACGGGGTGCGTGTCTTCCAGGCCGCCCCCGGACCGAGTCTTTCCTATTCGGCGCGAGGACGGGGTAGCCGGTGAGAGTGGAGCCGCCTGTCGTCCACTCGAGGGCCTCCTCAACATGCCTGTGCTATCAGGTCTTATCTCCGAGGGCGGAGAATTATGTCTCAAGAGCTTTGACCTCTGCCGTCCAAATTTACAGCCAATGACAAACGGCGCCATCACGAAGCACACAAAGGTGGAGAACCCGTCCCCGTCCTCGCTTATCTCGCCTGCTGATTTAGACGCAATTGCCGGCGTCCGCGTTGGGCAGATGTTGCGGCCCGCTCTGCACTGGAACCCCGTTTGCTCGTCACGTGCGTTCACTTCCTGTGGGCCTCGCCAGAGGGCGCGCGCAATGATTGGTCAGCGCTTGAGAGGGAACATCGGGGCAGGCCAATTACAGACAGGTGGTCACGCCTCGGGCAAATCGTGGCTGTGGCTTATTAACAGACACATAAAACATTTACAAATGAATTCAAAGCAGTGGCAGGGAATGATGGTACAAAGAGGGTTTTTGTCATTTAAATGAGATAAAACAAGAACTCCTACAAAGAGCATAAGCTTGGAAATTACAGTGCTACGTTAAATGATTAACGATGGACAAAACGCGGGAGTTTTCCGCAAAGACTTTCATCCATTTATGCTCCAGCAAGCATGGGAAAACACAGGGGAGCGCCGCACTTCCTCGCGGGGGTCGAACCGATGAGACACGACCAACCATCCGTCTTCCGTAGCACTTTTACAACAGTGCCAGGTGCCGGCGTCGACACTGAGGGGAAAGGCAGGGAGACGTCCAGAGGGGGTTACCGGTCCATCGCAGAGCAAACAAAGAGAGATACACGATCACAGTCGCTCCCGCAGACAGCTGGGACCGTCCAGTCGACCCCAAACGGAGCCGAAAGGACATCCGACGGAAGGTTCCGGTCAGGGACCGGCTTCCTGTGAGGCGACGGCGGCGACCACTGTCCACTGTCTCGTGGCAGAGCAACAAACAACTGGCTCCGAGCCAAGGCGGTCCTCAGCACCGCACCACAACACTGGCAAAACGGTGACACGGCACACGCCAACATTTCACCCTCTGAACACAAACTGTGTGACAACAACACTGGCTGAAACTCCTCCCTATCAATAAAGGAAACTGAAGTCAGGAGGTCTGCGAAGTCACGAGGGGCGGTGGCTGATGAACGTGAGCAGTGGCGGCAGGTTCGAAACCACCGATCCTCTCGCCAAACCCTCCGGGAACCACGACCTCAACGTTAAACCTCCCGGTCTTGTCGTTCATGACTCCCTCTGACCCCCAACACCTATGAAGAAAGCCGTCGTTGGTCTCCTGTCTCTAAAGGTCCCGTATCTTTTTCTTCTCTGCCCTGAATAATATGTAACGGCTCACAGGCAAGTCTTGCCTTGCTGGGATTGGTGCCTCTCAAACTGTGAGTGCATACGGTTGATTGTGCTTATCTTCAACCAAATGGCCCCGAGGAATTTCAACAGGCTGGTTAAGGGAGCCTGAGAGTCCTTTGTCCGCAGCTCGCCGGCCAGGAAAGCCCCAACAGGTGGAGCTGACCGCCGGGGACGGAGGACGCTGATTTTCATAGGCGAAGCCCCTTTAGGAGTCATACAGGACAAACGTCAACTGCCACGCAAATAAAGGCAAATCGCATTCAAAGCGTGCGCGGGGTTGAGGGCGGGGCCTAAAAGGTGAGCGCAGGGTGTCTCAGGAATATTTGGGAACACCACAACATCTGTCGATGCAGTTGTGTTTGTGTGTGTGTGTGTGAGTGTGTGCTTGTGACGTCCGTCCAGTTTCACCACAGGAGCAACAACGGGCCATGACATCAGAATTGTGGCAGCAGCCGCGAAGACAATAGTTCTCTGTGCTGGAGAGGGACCGAGGCGTGGCGGGGACGGACAGAGGCTCCTCTCAGCAGGCCCCAGCAGCTGTCTCAACCTCTGTCTCCGTCACACACACACACACATACATACACACATGCGCACACACAGACACACACTCATAATTTCAGTTCAGCATGCAAGCTGACGTAGAATGAGGACAAATGATTTTCACATGAGATTTATGTTAAAGCCCTCTACCCCTGTGTATCTGATTATCCGTGTGTGTGTGTGTGTGTGTGTGTGTGTGTGTGTGTGTGTGTGTGTGTGAGTGTGTGTGTACATGCATGTGTGTGTTTGTGTATAAGTGTATATGTGTGTGTTGTCTGTGTCTGTGTGTATGTATGTGTCTGTGTATGTATATGTGTGTCTGTGTGTGTGTGTGTGTGTGTGTGTGTATGTGTGTATATGTGTGTTTATATGTGTGTGTGTGTATGTGTGTGTGTCTTCTGTGTGTGCATGTGTGCGTCTGTGTGTGTGTGTGTGCGTGTGTGTGCGTGTGTGCGTGTGTGTGCGTGTGTGTGAGCCTCTCACTGTCCACTTGGTTCCAGCTCAGGAACGCAGGGATGGAGGTGGAGTAGGAGGAGAGCCCTAGAGAAAGAAACATCGTTCATCCACAGAGACCAAACAAAGAGCCAATGCACAGAGAGGACCCCCCCCCCCCTTCCAGCTCCGCACCGACTCGAGACGATGGGTAGCATAGATAAGCGCGCGTGTGTGTGTGTGTAAACACACCACACGCAGCACCCAGTCGACCAACATGGCGGCCCCTCTTTCGGACGGGCAGGGGTCCTCTTCTGGGGTCCGGTGGTCCGAGTCCTCAAACAGCCATAAAGGTTTACAGGCCCTGACAGGGAGGAGTGAAGAAGCTCACCATGCGGCTGAATTTCGCATGAGGTGGAGGAGAAATAGTGACCGAAATGAAGTCGGTGTCTCCTGGACGGACCACCTGTGCTGCGAAAAGGAGTCTGGTCCGCCCAACCTTTTTCTTTTTTTTCTCAAATAAAAAGCCCCAATAAGTGCAAACAGTCTGTGAGCATCATTCAGTCAGCGTGTGTGGTGCATAATCACAAAACCCACCTGCCCTTCAGCTTGAGGTCTCATGACAACGAGTGCAACAAAGGCCCCCGGGTGATACGCCCAGCCTCGAGGGGCCGCCACGGCTCGCTATTCAGCCTCTCATTCACCTGAGAGAGGAGGGCTCAAAAGGTCCACATGTTATTAAAAGCTTTCATACACACGGGGCTGATGCTTTATGAATTTGCATGGAGGGCAGCGGCCTAAGCTGAGGAGCTATTACGTGACGGCCGGGCCTTTGTTGGAGCCTCCGGGCGGGCTGGAAACTCGGAGCTGCGGGCTCAAGGACGTCGAACGCAAGCGTCTGTCGTTTCATTCTCTGAAAAGAAACTCTTATTGGGGGTTCCGGTTTTTGTTTTCGTGTCATGAAAACATGGATGTAAGGAGGAGGGAAATAAAGGTTTTGTCAACACAAATTGCGATCGGCTGTTAAAATCACAGTTTAACAGCCTCTTCACGCTTGAGAAAATGCTACAATGAGCTCATTTGCTTCTGACTGAGCGTCAACTGACTGTTTAGCATATAAACCTGCAGTGGAATCAGAGTTTGGAGTCCCGGAGACGCAGGTCAGTCCTGTAGAAGATGCGAAGGGAACCCAGAGAGACCCCAGCTTCTGGTGAGACTTCTGACTTCTGACCACTGGCCACCCCACCTCTCTGATCACCAATTTTGGACATTGTTGAACTCTTTTTAAAAGTATTGAGAGGAATCAGTCCCATAGAATCATTCAGACAGATGATGTGTGGTGGTGTGTGTGTGCCGTTGCTGGGACCATGTGCTGACGGCGCTCTTTGGATTCCCTCCGGGTCACTTGTGCTGCTCCGTCACTCGGTCCATAGGGTGACCCGAGTGAACCCGAAGCACAGCTGAACGCTGAGAGGATCCACATCACCGAGGACGTCTCAGGGACCACCGGACGCTCACTCACGCTGGGTTCCAGGCTCTCACCGACAATAGGGCTCAGTGCTGCCCGGCTGGGTCAGTCAGAAGGCAACGGCTGCCACCTAGTGGTGGCTGAGAACAGAGACGAGTTCCCCCCCCAGTCAAAAAGTTCCCCGTTACTAAAAACTGACTCGAAATAACTTCAATATCGAGGGAAATGTCTAACAAGATCGTGAAGCTTTCTTTTGGTGTAGAGTGAATCTGCCCCCCCCCCCCCCACACACACACACAAATAACTATGAGTACTTGTTCTCTTGTTTTCCGTTACTGATTACAAACTAGTAGGTGGAAGGAAGCTTCCTCAAACTGTGCTCTGCTACTTGCGTCAGACTTTGACCAAAAATCGTGGACCTATTTCTTGCTGCTCTATTTTTTTATTTTTTTTTTTATTTCTAATGACTTGTGGATGCAGCCATGGCAGCATGTCAGTGTTGGGTTGACGGTTCTGGTGAAAGACCCAAAACCTTCCGACACGTTTTCTGGCAGCTCAGAGATTTTCGTCTCTAAAATGAATCAGTGAGGTTCAGATTTCATCATTTGTTAGATACATGCGTTGGTTCCAGGAGCAGAAACGGAAAAACATGAACCGAGTAAAGGATCGTTGCCTAAATGTCTCATCAGTTTATATACAAGAGAAATAGCTGTGTGTAATTCTTGATTTTCAGATGTCTCAGGTCGCAGTTTGTCAGTTTTACACAGTCCCAGAAACGTGCCTCAAGTGGTATTGATTTATTCAAACTGTTATGAGTTGTTGTCATAACATCACAGTACAAATGAAATACAAAACAACATAAAAATTTGACCGACAAAGCAACGGAACAATAAAAGATGTAGAAAGTCTCGTACTGACTGTTAGTACTCCGAAGATGATGTACACAACATGGAAAAACTCTACGGAGACGTCTCTAATTTACCATGCAGACCTGCAGTAAACGTTGGGTTACATCAAGATGGTTGTTGTTTCTCACTGACAGCAGTAAGATGCAGTTATTCGGTGGAGAGGAGGACCTCCGTGCATCCTTCTATCCGTCCAGCAACTTGAGGATGCTCTCCCGCTCCTTCAGGGCCTTCCAGGCCTGGTCCTTCTCTTTCTTGGTCGGCGTGCGCTTCTTCTGCCGGGCCGCCATGATCCGGCGAAAGCCTTCCATCACCTCGTTGTCCGACACCCTGACTCTCTGCCTCAGCTCCTGCTTCCGCATCTCTTCTTTGGCCAACCTGGGAGACGGAATCAGAGCAGGTTTTTCGAATCGGCTACGCTGACTTTCGGGCGAGTTTCGCTGAAACGTGTCCGCCGCCGGACGCTCGTCCTCACCGGAGCAGCTCCTGCTTTCGGGCCCTGTTGTGAGCGGTCAGGGCTTTGAGCTCCGCCTGTCGCTTCTGCAGCTCGGCCAGGACCTCGTCCTCCGAGTCCCCTCCCTGTCCGGGCCGCTCCTCGGAATCCAGCAGGCCCTGAGCCACCAGCTCCTCCTTGATCCGTGCCTCCAAGGACCGCGTGTGAGGAACGCTGGAGAGAGAGAGGAAAGACACGCGAGGACGCAAGAGACAAGGATTCAGCCAAGGATTCAACACAAAATACATTTCCACCACACAGTTTTAACTCTCCTGGCTCTTTTCAAGTTGTTTCCATTCACAAATCAGGCTCTTTGGAGGCGGGGTCGTCGTAGCAACCGCATATTCACACGCTGTGTGGATGGGATGTTGGACAGGGTTTACCTGAAAGCTTTCCCCTGGCTTCGAGGAGACGTCCCTGCACTGTCATTCGCGTCCTTCCCAGAAATATCCGGTATGGGAGAATCCTCCATGGGGGATATAATGTTCTCCTGCAAACACAACAGGATTACGAATATTAGTAATACGTTCACAACATCTCAGACGCCAAATCTCACTTCGATTCCACTGAAGGTTCGGGTCCCACCTCTACGAGGGCCTGCAGCAGCCGCTGGGTGAGAGGACCGAACGGGCAGCCGTCTTCCGGCGACTCGTGTTGCGATTCGGATTTCTTCAGCAGCGAGTCCACATCTGGGAGGACCAAGAGGAGCAATAAATTAAAACAAAAAAAGCTCCAACAGCAACCGCAGTTTTGGCACAACCAGACACGTGCGTGCATGCGATCGTGTTTTCGTCGCCGCGCCTTTCGCATCCAGCTCAGACAGCGGCCCTCCCATGATGCTCTTCTTCTTGTCGTTGGCCCGTGCACCCTCCCTCTGCTCCTCCAGCAGGTCCTCCTGAGCCCATCGCTGAGAGTAGTGCTTCCCCAGCGCTGGAATCTGGAGTTCAATGTAAAACCTTCGTTATCATATTGCTGCTTTTTAATACAGCTAATAAAGTTTTTATCATCGTACTTTAAAATACTCGGCTTCATCCTCTGGAGCCTTCAGAAGCTCTTCCAGCAGTCGGATCTCTTCGTTTGTGATATCGGCACAATACGGCTCCACTGATGCCCAGAATCTGAAAAGAGCAGAAGTTTTTCGTTTTTTTAAGGAGTCGAAAAAGTGACGCGAAACATCACGACACTGGAATGATGCAGAGCTTTTATAGCTGACCTGTTGGGAGCATCGTTTTTGGGCGTGCGGGGAATGTCTTGCGGATCGTCTGTGAATTCGTACTCCTGGACTTTCGGTTGCAGGTTTTTGGATTTGGGTCTACCCGGTCCAGGTCCTGGCCCGTGGCCTCCTTTGCCGTCCAGTTTCTGCTTTTTGGGCTTGTGTCGGGACGTGGCGGCAGGGTCGGGGTCTTTGCCCATCTTCAGGAAACGCTTGTCCCCCTTCTTGTCCTGCCAGTCTGTGAGGATCTGAGACGAAGCACGAATAAATGTAGGCATTATTGAAATGTGTGCTCACGAGCTGAAAAGCCTGAAAAACTCTGGTTTCTTCTTCAAAAAAAGTTGACCGACCTGTCTCTGCTCCTCCAGGGCCCGGAGGCGGCGGCTCGCCGAGGACAGGAGTGTCTCCAGCTCCAGTTGCAAAGTGTCCAGCTCCTCGATGCCGATGCCATCGTCCTCTGATCGGCCAAGCACAGCGGTGTAGCGAGGACACACCTTCCCGTGCTCCACGGGCTTGAAGTCGTAGTATTTGAGCGGCGGGCAGTCCTTTAGCTCACTCATGATGCTGCGCGGCAGAGAGCCCGGCGGAGTCGGGGTAAACTGAAAGCAAACAGCGTGGTTATACAATGCAGAGCGACAAATTCACAGAGGAGAGTGGCTCCGCGCGATGAGGCTGATAAGACTCTGAACCCAAACAGGAGTAAACACACCTACGGCGAGGACTGCTTCATAGAGAAGCTCACGGGGCCCGAAACTGCCGCGAAACCCTCAGAAATCCGAAAAAAGAAACAATTCTGATGGAAAATTTAACATACTGGGTTATCTTTAACAATCATGAGCCATGTAATTGCGAGTAAAAGCGGCCAATTTTAATTTTTAAGTGTTTTCCAAGCTACGATATTTACCGTTAGTGAATGGCCTCCATGATGGAAAAAACCATTGTGTTCGAAAGGGGTGAAGAGGGGGCGCTCAAAATGGAAATCGGTGTCTTGGAAAACAGCTGATCATCCCATAAGTAAGGAAAATACAAAAAGACAACAACCGAGATATATTATTAGTTTGTGGAATGCAGCACAAAGAAAAACAAATTAAATGGACTTAGAATACGCACAATTGATTCTCATAATGGTATCTTCGGAGCAAACCATTTTATCTCAAGTGGAGGTGAAATGATGACAGTTACTCGCAATACGGAGTACAGAAGCCAAAATCTGTCCCATATCTGAAAAAATACTGTTATTTATGAAGTTTCCATAACAAATATTGATACAAAATGAGACAAATAGTCTACTTAATCAGGCATTCAGCAATGCATTCCCCCGTTCGAAGGGAAAAATGGATGCTTCGTTAGGTGTGCTTGTTTTTAATAGCGTAAATCCAAGAGGGCGGAGCAGCCAAAGCACACCGCTTCACGCACGGTGGGTAAAAGCAGTCGCTTCCTTTTACAAAAACTTTGAGAAAAACGAGTGCACCCCAGTTTTACTTGACTATGTAGGATTTACGGAAGAGTCGTCCCAGGCGTGGCTGAGGAACTTCCGTCTTTTACAGCTGAAAAATGGTGAGACTCCTGTTTCAAATCGGCATTTCATTGAAATTATTCACAATTTACAATCTTTTATGGCCAATACGTTACATACAAGATGAGCTAGCTAGCCTCGCGTGTATCAGACTTGGTGTTTGTGGTTGGCTGCAGTGAACCGAGAGAACGGGCATCCTTGACTCGGTCTGCAGAAAGTGAAGAGATATAGCGGAGCTGTCTTTTCCACTCGGGCGTTCTTTCTGCGTTACTACAACCGATGGCTCTCTCAATAATTAAAGTTAGTGGTTTGACTCTGCATTTGGTGATGTGACTATGAGGATGGGCTTCGATCTGGACCGCCTGGAAAAGAAAATCTAATGTTAAGAGCTGAGTGGCGTTTGAAATGTTCATGCAACAAGCAGCTTTGGTCTGATCTTCGACATGTTTCGCCTGAAATGAATGTTGCTATACTGCGAGCAGGTAGTTTCCCCCGTGCATCGTTGTGATCCGGGTCCGAGCTGAGCCCACCGGCCGAGCCCGCTGCTGTGGGCTCACGGTCGGCATCACTGTGCTCCCGCTGACACCGGTGGATCGCTGTGGTCTGTGCACCGGAGGCGCTGACCCTGCTGCATTCTTTTCGTCCCTCAGACAGCGACTCTGCGCCCC